>OY856411.1:925402356-926002356 GCA_963693085.1 Alisma plantago-aquatica | reverse complement strand
ATGTCCCTTTGGTTGACATGATGGATGGTAAGTTATCTCTATCTTGGGAGATATGGTTTGGTCTTGAGTTGCTTGATATGGTGTTTGCAAGGTGAAACCCTAGTAGGTTCCTTAGTGGTGGCCGATATAATAGGCTTGACCTAGTTGGACAATAGGCCTTCTTGTGGTGCCTAGGTCTTGTTTGTTATAGGTGGGTGACACCCTAGCTCTTCCTTGAACGTTATGGTAAGATGGGTAACCCTGAGTCAGGCTTGGGGTTTGTGTTTGCACGACACACCCTCAGTTGAGTTAGCTGATATGATGCCTTAGTAGTCACCTTTCCCATGGATGACATGGTGCCTTGGCTGACATAAGGGTTCTTTGGACAATATGGTTTGATGGTTGGGTGTCATGACCTTGCTCGTTATGGCCTTGGGCATTATGATGTTGGTGGTTGCTCGACATGAAACCCTAACCCTAGTGGGCGATAGGATCTTGGACGATAAGAGGTTCCCATGTGTTGCTTGATACCACCCTATAATTGCATGCATGATACATAGCACTAACCCTGGTTGCACGACGCAGCGTCGCTCGCCTAAGGACGATGGGTGTCACGGGTTGCGTGTTGCCCAACACAGTGTTGCGCTGGGGCATTGTAGGTGGTAAGGTTGCCCATTGTACTTGGCCGACAGGCTTGGGTGAGGGTAGTTACCCTACCCGATACGACCTATAGTGAAGGAAGTTGGCACCCTTGGTGAGGGTTATGATCCTGCCAGCTACCCTTTTGGGTGAAGGATGGTGTTGCCCGCCACATCTCTAGCATTTACCTTCTTGTACCTTATGGATGATGGGTTATGGATGATGGTTTGTAAACTGATGCTATGTTTAATGCGTATAGACACTGCCTTTTTAGAATATAAGATGTTAGTTTATAAGCTCAAATGGATTAATTACCTTGAACCCGCATCTATGTTAAATGATGGGATATGATGATAGGTTGTGAACTGTGGTTTCTAAGAAGGATACTTAAGATGATGAGATACATAGTCATGTTCACAAGTATAGGGCATAGTTTATTCTCATGGTTTGATAACAATAATATGTTTGATACATCTTATGCCTCACATAAATCATGGATGTCATTCCAAACTATGTTCAGTGATTTAAGCTCTCTCTTGATATGTATGCTAACCATGCAGGTATACTAGTTGGACTCATATCCAGGTAAGAGATATGAGGTATATGTGCTTTGATTAATCCTTGTTGATGAGATAACATGTATCACCGGTATGATGTGATAGGTCTGAGGACCTAGTAAAGGCTGAGTGCCTAGTGGAGGTGTTATCCTCTGATGATGAGATCATGGATTGTTATCCCAGGTGATGGTGTAAGATGATGATGATGCCTTGAGATGCAGTGGCTTTCTGGGATGAGGGACTGAGATCCCAGGACAATGTAATGATGTCAATGACAATGTAATCCAATGTTGATATGCTTTATAACTTGGTTGCCTCTACAATCCACTTAAATATAGTAATTAATTATAGTGGAACATATCATGTAGTTGCCCAGGCCATAGATCCATCATCGTCACAATTTTGGTGATGGTGAAACACGTTTATCCTATGGGATTACCTGGAGCGCATATTGTTGAATATGCGAGGTTTCTCCTAGACTAAACTAGGAGGATTTGAGTGCAACTATGGTTGCAGACTCAGGATATACGTAGAGCATGGTGAACAGGAACATGACTCATCGATAAAGAGCATGAATGCATTCATGGCTGAAGAGCACAGTGATCAGGCTTGTGGCTCAAAGGTATATTCTAGCACCTGTGTTAAGGTGAGCTAGATATATGGGTAGCTTGCGGAGCTGACCCTGAGGCTGAGGCCATATTATCATGAGACTACGGTCCTGCTTTGGTTTTCATGCACTGACCACGAGGAGGTGAGGTCATGGAGTCTGGCTCTCCCATTGACCTTGTATGGCACCGGTTTTTGTGCTTTGCAGCCAAAGGTTGTATTTGAGCAGGGACAACTCACTTCCTCAGGGCATAATAAAATGTAATCCAGCCGAATAGTATATCTTGCTTAGAGCAAAACACAGAACATTGATTGAGGACTTGCTTATATAGTTGATCTAGTTATACCTTGCAGTTATGTGTAGGATCCTTATAATTTGCGATAAGTTCTTATAAAGCTTATCTTGTCAATCATGTTCCATAAAGTAATACTTGGTTATATGCCTCCTGGATATCTTGGTAAGAATGATGGGAATAATGGTATTGCTCAGTATACTGCTCTTATTATACGCTTTATCAGTTACCTACTTTTATTGCTTTAATCTTCTAAGGTTTTATAGTTTTGGCGGGGAGTTATGTTTCTCACTGGAACTGTGTGTCTCACTCCGCTAGTTTACAACCTTTTTAGGTGATCGCTCTAGATGTGGTGGTGGTCATGAGGTTGCGGTTGAGCAGAAAGAAGAGTAGTAGGAGGCAAGAGATGGACATGCTGCTATTATGGTGGTTTTGTTCCAGAGTCCTAGACTCATCCCTGTACTCTGAGGTCCTCGAAAGTGTTTGATGACGTTTCACGATGACTAGCTGTTGTAATTTTGTATATCCTGTTGTTGGTCGTACGTGGATCATTATGTATGTATAAACAGGTGATGAACTCTGGTGCTGATAGTACAGATGGTTCCGATAAGCTATGGACCTATAACAAGGCTTGTGAATGTTTATATAACATGCTTTCTCTGCAGGATCTGGATGCAAAAGTTCTCTTTTGTATGCTTTCCACAATCGGTTTTAATTAACCCGTGTTTTCGTTAATATGTGGTTTATGGTGTTTCTGCATGTTTTCGTGTGTCACTTTGCTATTTGTGTGATGGTGAGGTGTCACACCAACCATTGGTGAACACAGTAAAATATAGTGATAACAATGGAGATATATGTTAGGCAAGGAATATCAGATAACATATTACAACAATTTCATCACAATAAAGAGATGAGAAACTTGCAATATACATACTAAAAGCAAAGTGTTGCTAACCTGTTGGATTAGAAATTTTGCAGCTAAAACATGATGAACATGTTTAGATCACTAAGAATATGATTTGTTGGTGATTGTCTCTAAGTGAAAATGGGAGTTTATTGGTGTGTATGCCAAGAGAGTCAATCATATGATGATTTTGATGGCATAGTACATAAATGATTTGATTAATAACAATAAAGTCAAGCTTCGAATTCATTTTGTTCCACTTAGTCATGAGATAATGAGGAAACATGATGAATATCTAAATAATGTTATTACTCAGTGATGTATGTCTTCAAGTACATGACTTGAACAATGAGAACATATGGATGTTAAGAGTATGTACATTCTTTCATGTCCCTAGTCAGATGTTACCGTGGAAGGTAGATGGACAACAAAATAACTAAAGAATTGAGTGTGAGTTGGTTGATAATAGAATCCCATCAGTTGTGATATGTGATATCAAACCAAACACATAGATTTTTGTTAGAGAACATTGTAACAGATAGACCCACCTTGAGAGTGAAACATAGAAACCATACTTGGTGGTCATAGTCATCTCTCATAGTGAAGGTGGTGATTGTGGTTCTTAGACCTGAGGTCACTACATTGAATGTTCTTTGACATCATCCCTCATCACATGTCATTCAATGTGCTTTGAAATCATCCATCATGATCCTGAATAAAGTTCTCCATAAAGGTGATGAACAGATGGAATTTGACACATGAGGATGACTATGAGTGATGTAGATGGGATTTGAACCTCCTAGTGGAGTTTGATATCATGGCCAATTGATATGCGAGACTGAGAGAAGCATTTCCATGCACATGTCAATCAATATATGATATTAAGGTCACATATATCTCAGACAGTCTTCTCTGGTTCAAGGAAAATGGATTGAACAATTAGAGGATGATGATTCCATGCCTCAAGTTCATTCTAGATATCAATGACAATGTAATTATACAATCACTATAACACCTTACACAGATTGTATCTCCAACTTTCCTTATTATTTGGGTAGAAATTATGTGTAGCTGGGCACCACTCTTTGCTTGTGATGTCATAAATCAGTTATGGACATTCAATGCCAACATAACACGGAACCTATGGGATCACAAACATAGGCATTCACCTTGAAGAGGAGTTTAATCTTGAATGATAATTGAATTGATTACCAAAATGTTAGGATATTCATTTTAAGTGACTAATTAACTTATTGGACTCATAGTCATCAAGTTCAAGTGTTGAACTCACTGGTTGGAGTGTTAGGTTGATTAGAAATTGAATTGGCTAAATTTGGCATGAGTTAGTCCACCAACCAATCATCTCATTGGGTGAACTGATCAGCTCAGGGTTGGTAAGACAATTGATTCACCTAGTGAACTGATTAGCTTAGATAATGCTAACCGAGCAACTGGTGATTTTCTTGGTTCATGAGAATATTTAATCATTTCACTTGTTCAATTCGATTAGTATAAGATTAATGTTGGACATTAATTGGAAATAAATTCTCACTTCAATTGTGATTAGAAAACAATGTGAAACAACCCATTCACTATGTGAAGCGATCGGCTCAAACTACCAATCGATCGATTAACTAGTGAACGGACCAGCTCACCTATTGTAGGTTGTGAAAATTCATTATCTTTAGGTCCCTTCCACTTTCACACAGACTGGGAACCTTGACCCTAACCCCTCCTATAAATAGATGGATACTGAGAAATTCTCAGACACAACTCAATTGTCTCTAACAATTGTTGTCTGCTTTGGTTGTGGTAACCAATAGAGTGCCTGAGCAAGTCCTACCCAATAACGGGAGGGATAGAAATGGAGAACAATTATGGGAGAGAAAGTTGGTGATGAATACACCAACGGGAGGGACAACTCCTTCCTGTCATTTCTAGTAGAATGATAGGAGTTCTAGGTGGTTCATATGGACTACCATAGAGGTGAGGTGGTCATTTCCCATCACTAGGAGGACAACATCAGCATGCAGTCCATGGAGTTGTTGTTGGAGATTCTGTCCGAGTCTGCTATCTGTGGTGGAGACCAGGAACTATCATAGATGATTGCCATTCCAACTAGGAGTGTTGCACTACTATAACAAGTTATAGTCATTGGACTTGCTCTAGGACTAGGTATGAACTCATTAAACCATCCATTCCATTACATAGTTGTTGATGTGATCTTGATGTTCTTGGGAAAATGGATAGATAAACTTTTGTTTTCACTACCTACTTTGTGTCCATATTTCCCAACATCTTCATGAAAACCTACCAACCTAATTTCTAATCTAGTTAGATCAATAATATAAATATTGACCTCCATGATTTTATGTTAGTTATTGACTTAGTAAATTGATCCTTTGTGTACCCTGTTAGCTTCCAATAGACATGGATCCTATGCTTTGATTCCCCTCCTTCTAACCATCTTTCCCTCAGCTATAGAACAGACTATCACTATAACTTCCACTTACATTCTCAAATTTAACATGGAATGCTACCTATTTTCACTCTGACTTATCGACCTAGCGACCACAAACAATCTCTGACTCTCGAGCACCAATCGACCATGCTAATTGATAGTTTGAGATCTTGATAGCCTCTCCAATTGATAGATTTCTAATCTTTCATCTATTTCGACCCCCCTATTGATTGGTCAGTTACATTATCTATAAATCTCCCAAGACCAATAGAATTTTTCCTCATATATATCAACCTCCAATTTCTCAATTGATCACTGGTGTGATTGTCCACGCACTCGTGATCTTTCAAATTTATAAATCCCCAAACAAGGTTTACCCTCAATACCAAAATATGCTCCCGCAAGTTCATGGGGTCATGTCGTGGTATAGGTGAGAGGGGGCACTAGAGCTAGGTTAGGGTAGCTATGTTCCTAATGCGTAGAGTAGTTTTTTTAGGGTTAAAAGGTGATTTTGGATAATTACTCAAATTTTTCAAGCAATTAAAGGCAAGAAGGAAGCTAAATTATAAAAAACCCTAAATTATCCTAAACAAGTGAAGTCTAAGAAGAAAGGCAAGTCAATTAGCTAAGAAAGGGCAAGAAACTACACTACACTAGAAATTGAGGATCTAGAGCAATTAATGACCTAGATTATGACTAGCTAGCAAGAACAAAACTATCAAGCTCAAAAGAGAACTAGCTACTCAAGAAAACCTAACTAGCCAGAACTAGGCAAGTAACTAAGAGGTAATTAAAAGTAAGAAACTACTTAGCATGAACATGCAAAATTAACAAGGTGGGTTTTAGCAATGATAAAGATAGGTGGGTCGTTTGGAAATGACACTAAGATTCTAATTGGGGGAAAGATAGAACAAGCAAGCTTAATCATTCATTCTATTTTACTTAAACCTAATAACTAGTCAAATGCTAAGAAATCACCCTACACTATTAGTTATCCTAAGGTATAGGTGAGATTTCACTAGGATTTGACTAGTATAGGTTTCTAGCATAGGGTTTCTTGGTATAATTGGCAGCCAAAGGTAGAATAGGGAGTAGAGGTGAGGGTGTTTCACCCCCACATTACTCACCAACTAGCTTTTATCAAACTCCTAGGCAATTGCACCAATCAACTCTATACTAGTTACTTAGATCACACACTTAGGAGTAGAAGGACTATATGTAGGGGAAGATGGGGCACTAGCTAGGGATCTACTAACAGGATCTAGGAAAAATTCCCAAATAGCCCCACATATGTTCATCTTCTCCTAGACTTAGATGGCTTCAAGCACACAAACACAAGCAATTCAAATTTTTAGATACAAACCACAAGTAGAGACATGGGAAATGAGATATAAATAGCAAGCAATCATTGTAGAATGAAATCATAGAGTTTACAAGTTATCTTCCTCCAACATTATATCAAAGTATCATTTTCCCCAAATAACCCACCACAAGAGGCCTAGCTACTCATGACCAAACAAAAGAGCAAAGAAAAGCGAAGAAAGAGGTAGAAATCCATGTAGCTCATGGAAGACCCTCCTCCTTCACATTCTAACAGTTGTAGAATGTAGCACCTACCTCCAAGGATGGAAATGGGCTTCGGCTACGATCGTGTTGTCTTTAGTGGCCATGGCCATTTTGGGGCTCCACGATCATGGGTATTCATGTACAAATCTTGCAACTTTACTGTGACTTCTTGAGCCATTTTACCATGGTCGTGGTGATGTAGAATGGCCGAGGTGGGGGTCCAAGCTACTAATATTGGCTCAAATCTTCATCAAATGACTCCATTTTTCTCTAGATCAATTCTTGCACATCTAAGGAATGCTCAGGGAAGATTTAGAGTCAACTTTCTCCTTTGCATGCAATGCTTGTACAAGTTCCTTGAAAAACATGCAAAAAGTAGCCATAAGTGTGTCTGATATAATAGTTCAAACTGGGGGATTCAACTTTCAATCTACAATGTTTAGATGTGATTATAATGCAAAAAGACACAAGATGAAGCCCTAAAATAGGGCTGCAATACCACCCCAAACTTAAATATATTTGTCCTCAAGTATGCTCCAACTTAATCTCTCTCTTCCATTTTTTTCAATCAAATAAGAATGCTAAATGCATTGCAAAAGATGATTATTGACTAAATGCTCTCAAAAGTGACTAAATGCATATGTTCCACCTCTCTCCTCTCCACTTTCACAATCTAATCATAAAAAGAGCACTGGGCATACAAACTTCAAATATAGGATGTAGAATACACAAGCTTTTCACATGTCCTTCATGTAATTTTGGGTAAATTGTTTCATGATGGCGTTAACCAATGATTACTAGAAGTGTTTTATCACTTTCATGCATTCAATATTATACTTCAAAACCACAACAAGTGACATGCGTGGATGTAGAAAAGTGTGAAGTGATCTTGGTTTGATGTTTCCTTGCTCAATGGGTATGAAAATGGAAGAAAGGATTGCTGCAAGAAATTGGAGTGTTTTAATACTCATCGCTTATTTAGAAACTCTTAAATAGGATCATATTTTATTTTCTTGTTGCCTTTTATATATTTTCTTATTTTCTTTTTCTTTTCTTTTTCACTTGGTGTAGATAGGGCATATGGTTGAGAGAGTGAAGCGAGGAGATGTAGAAATGGCCACCCTAAGGATAAATATGTGCATACAAACATACTTTCATGAGGCGGAGGGGTATGAAGATGATGAAAGAAGAGTTAGGTCAAAAAGGGTTATTAGTGTGGTTCTCAACAAAATATATCCCTCATGAAAACTAATCCAACACTTCATCAAATGATATCACACCACAGGAGTGAAAACATGATATTCATATTTCTATCGTGTGATTCCATAGGCTCTAAGCGTTCATAGCTTGCTCAATTCACAATTTGACCAAAACATTCACAAACTTGAGAGGGGTGATCCACAAGTAAAAAGTCAAAAATCAAGACTATTCAGTAATAAACTCTAAGAATATGGCATGCATTTGTCAAAGATCAACAACTTTTAGTTCAAAAATTGGAGATTTAAGTTGAAACATGCTTTTGGACAAGGAGTTCCAAATTTGGGAAAATTGGTCAAAATGGTGCCAATTTGAATTTTAAACACATCTAAACCTACTTTAGGGAAACTAAAGCAAAAAGCAGCAAATTGTATCTAAAACACACAAAAATTACCCAAATCTACATGAAAATGCAATGCATGGCATGGAAGAGCACAAAGAGCAATTTTTTTGAAAAATTACACAAAATGCATGAAGATAAACTACATGTATGCATGAATGAAAGCAAAAGGAACTATATGCTAGATATGGTGGTATCAAACAATCAACTAGTCAAGTGAATAGGTCAAACAAAATGACAGTGTGGGTGGTGCATACTGCCCTACCACCTCAAACTTTTGAATCATGTTGTCCTCAGCATGAAACTAAAGCTTAGGGAAAGTAGGGTAAGAATCATGGTCGGTACAGCTAGTCAGGTAGCAAGTCTCCCTACTTTGGTTGGTCCTACTGGTGATGATGAGGGCTTGCTTGACGAGGTGGAGGACCTGGGAAGGCTAGAGGGAACAAATAGTAGTGACCCCAGTAGTCATAATGTGGGGGAAGATAAGTCTCTTGGTAGCCTGAGATAACACTCCATAAATCTTCTTCACCCCATTCGGGGTTTGTTTGAGCTTGTGCATGGTGGTTATGATACATGTAGTTGACCTGGTAGTGCATTTGACATTGGTCATGCCACATGTATTGTTGGGTGAGCTGCATTTCCTATTGTGTCTTTTGAATTCCTTCAAGTTGAACCTATATGGATGACATGTCATAGGCATTTGTTGAACATTGTTGCAGTTGGGTGATGAAACCCTATTTTAGGGCTTCATCTTATGTCTTTTTGTATCTCAATCACATCTAAACATAGTATAATGCAAGTTAAATTCCCCAATATGCATATTATTGTCAAATGCAACTTATGGATGTTCTTTGCAAACTTTTCAGGTACTTGGACCATGCTTTGGATGGATGAGAGAGAAGGAAGGAATTCTAGGTGTCCTCCACTCATGGAGGGGTCCAAAGAAGACCCCAAAGATCCCTCAACCTACCCTTGATGGACAAGGGTCAACATCAAGCAAAGAAGTCCACTTATCATGAAGATTTAAGATGATTTTGCTACTGAAGATCCCCACACGACCATGGTGCCAAGGTCCGGTCGTGCTGGCCAATGTCAAAGTTATAGAGAAAATCTCAAAATTGCAAGATATGACAACATTTCCACCATAGTCATGCTAGGTAGCACGGCCATGCCATGAAGCCCCCAAAATGATAGTTCTTCTAGAAGACAAAATGGGCATGTTGAAGGGAACGACCTCACCTCCAACTAAACTAGCACAGTCATGCTACCCAGCACGGCCATTCTACCTAGAATCCACCACAGTCAAGTTATGCAGCATGGTCGTGCTACCAACCTCCATATTACCACCTCAACCTATGACATTTTCACTTTCTTAGAATGACTCTTCCACACCACCACAGTCGTTCCTACCCTTACCCACCACAGCTGTGTTTCCCAACACAATCGTGCTACCACCTAAACCCTAGCATTTTCTGCACTATTTTTCCAACAATGCCCCTACTTACCCTGGTGCTTCCACCACCTATATATACATGGGTGGTAGTCACAACACTAGGTTAGCTTCCATTACTCCTCTCCACCCACTCTAGAGAATTCATTACACTCCCCTTGCATTTATGCTCTCCATCCACCATTTTCACTTCATTTTCACCATAGAAACCTAGCTTTCTAGGTTTTCTACAATAATCATCTTCATTTCCATACCCATCATCCACCTTGAAGGAGGGAGGTCACCCTACAACATCTAGGAGGTGAAGAAGGAGGATCTACTTCAAGCTCCTTGGAGTCTTATCCCCTTCTTCTCATTTCTTTGATCTTTTCTTTGGTCTTGTCTAGCTAAACCCCTAGTAGTGGGTTGTTTGGGGTTAAAATGTGACTTTGATACCATGTTGGGGGAAAATAACTTGTAATGAACATAATTTCATTCTATTATGATTGCCTCTTACTTCTATCTCATTTTCCGTTATCTTGCATGTGGTTTTCTCTTTTAAACATAAATTGCTTGTTTTGTGATGCTTGATGACACTTAGCTTCTAGGAGAAATTAGAATGTATGTGGAAATCTTAGGAATGGATCCTAGGTCTAATTAGTAGATCCCTATCTATCCCCATTTGTTCCTACATACAACTCCCTTCTTCTACAAGTGAGTATGAGATCTAAGTAGCTAGTGTAAGTGTGATTTGTGCAATGGCCTAGAGCTTCCTAAAGGCTAGATGGCAAGTAACACAAGGTGAAAGACCCTCATCTCTACTCCCATTCCTACCCTTGGATTTCAATTTCCCTAATACCACTTACCCTAGAAACCTAGAATTTCTAAGTCCTACTAGAATTACACCTAACCCTAGTTCTCCAACTGGTAGTATAGAGTATATTTTGATGGCACTTGCCTTGTTGTTTGGTTTTATGATCTAGATTGAATTGTGATAATTTCATGCTATGTTGACCTTCCCCCAACTAATATAAAAGTACATTCCCAAACATCCCACCTATCCAATCCATTTCTTAAAACATAACGTGTCATCTTAGCTTGTTAATGGTAGTTTAGCTTAATTGCCTTTGTTCACTCTAGCTAATTTCTTAGTCTTGTTAATTACGATCAACCTTGATTCTTGCTTTATCTAGTGTGTAACTTAGTTCTTAGTTGCTAATTTCCTTGCTAGATTAGTGTATATCATCTTGCTATTGCTTAGTTTATTGCTTAATCTAATTTCTTAGACTTAACTTGCTTTGGGTAATCTAGGATTTTTGGTAATCTAACTTTCATATTACCTTTACTTGCATTCTCATGTAGTGTAATAAAAACAAATCCAACTTAAAACCCTCAAGCCCTAATCTCTACTTTAAGAATATAGAAAATGCTAATCTATCTCTAGTGCCCCCTCCCTCCCTGAGGATCAACTGTAATCTTACCACTAGCCTATACTGCAGCACGGCCCTGAGCGCTTGCGGGAACGTGTGCTTAGTTGAGCCTGTAGTTGGACTAGGTCCACACATATAAATTTTGAGAGATCTGTGTGTTTTCCCTTAGGGTCACATCTATCCACCTTTAGTTGGTTAGTGTGTGTCATTGAGAAGAATCGCACCATTGGGATGTTGCCTCATCCCTTATTCTCACCCTACGGTCTTGTCTTTGTTGATCTTCTTCTTCTTCTTGCTACCCCTAGACATTTGATTCCCCTACTCCTTCATGTACAACATTGGTGTTGTATTTCTCCCTGGGGTTGTTCTTCTCCCACCATTTTAGCTTTTCATAGAGAAGGTCAGGGGAACGACATAGCAGAGAGGAGTGGGACATCATGGTAGGGCAATTCAAGATCTAGTGTCATCATCACTCTAGGCTTCGTATTATATTACATCAACTTTTTTTTTGATAGTGATCATTTGGGAGAGAATGAGGTACTTCATATCAACAAATTGAGCTCCCTCAGCCTCTCTAAGATTTGAGATATCACACCCTAGGGATGTTGCAATTGAGGTTACAATTCCTCCCATGACAAATAGAGTTTTTCTCTTAGAAGGAATTGATCACATATGGTCGATCAACAGTGCCCCTAGGTTGATGTATTCTTTTTTTATAATCCCATGTAAAATGAAAAGGTATTTTTATGAGATGCTCCCCTATTTTTCATATCTTCCCACAATTATATTAGCTATGACCTTTTGCACATACCAGGACAAAGGGTTGCTAATTGCCATGGTTTTAGACTTTCTAGTTGTGTATTCTGGAGTTCCAGTCAAGCTATACCATAATTTACCATTGTCAATGTCAGCTTCTCTTTCAATCCAACCCTCATTTAGCCTTTTAGCTTCCTTAGGTCTGTGGTAAAGATGTAATTCAACTAAGCAGTAAGTGTGTGGATTTTATTAAGCATTCCAAATTTTATAGCTTCCTCTTCTCTAACTATGACCTTCTAAAGTGTGGCAAAGAAATGTTGTGTCAGTTCCACATACATGATTTGTTCTGTGAATAGCACTTTCCACAACCCAACATCAAATAAATTGTCCTCCACTTCTTATTTGATGCCTAATTCACTGATCACCTTCTTGCATCCATATATAGTTGATATGACCCTCCTGGTCATGCACTCAAGGTAGAGGGGGTGATTTGTATCCTTCTCTGGTGACCTCTCCCATACGATACTCCCTCAGGAGCCTTACCAATCCCCTTCAATCTATCACCTCCAAATAGGCCAATGTGTCATCTGGCTCTAAAACGAGCTCCTCCTCATCACTGTCATCATCCTCCTCATAAGCACGGTATGTCGATGACCCTGAGCTTGTATCTAGGTTGAGTAGTACTTGGTCCTCGGGGTAGGGCAATGATGTCTCCTTTTCTTCTTCAATGATCAACTGCCACCTCACATGAAGCTATTGTTGTGGTCTCTCCCCAAGTGAAGAGATGGAGTGGAGAGCTGGTGTAGGTCATGGAGAGATCCTTGACGATGATGGGGCTACTTCCACCTTTTCTCATTGTAGACACTTCTGGATCTCTGTCTCCACTTCATCTATCATGGGATAAATGTTCTCCTTAGATGTCTCCCCTTCCTCCTCCTCATAAGTGGCGTCGGTGATGTGGTGGCTGTTAGATGACCAGGTGTGGGAAGCACTCACAGATGTCGAACGACCAAATGAGGTGGAGATCAAATTTGAAGGTGAAGGGGTGAGCGATGGAATGGAAACATTGGAGGAGGCTCTCTTTGTTCACACCTTGCCTCTTGTAATCATCTCAAGGCTCTTTTGAGCCCCCTTTTTCACATCCTTTCCTATCCCATTCATGGTGTGGAGGTGGTGGGGAGTTGGGGCTATGATTTTCAGATTAGGTGGTGGAGAGGTGAAATGGAGGCGTGAATGGGGTGGAAACGGTCCATGGAGGTGTAGTGGAGGGAGTGGATGGATTGGAAGTTGATTTAGAGGAGGAATGGTCAGATTTTGAGGATATTCTTGGTGGCTGATTGATGGAGATTTGGCAGTGAAGATGGAAGAGGTGCGGTAGGCAGAGGTGTGGGAAATGATTGGGAGGTGGATTGAGGTTGGAGGAGGAATATTGGAGGATTCTCTGGTCACTGCTCATCCACCACGAGCAAGGAGTTCATGAGAAGGAGTTAGAATGAGGGGGGTTGTGGTGAGAATGATATGCTAAGTTGAAATTTGGTGGGGTCGGCCCCTGCCATGACTGTGGTGGAAGGCTACGGGTGAGGTGGAGAAGGGTTGCCACGACCATGGTGGAGTCCACGGCCATGTTTTCAGTGATCATGACTATTAAAAGACCCTCTCCACACCTGTGGTGGCTTCCACAGTTGTGGTGATCTTCTTTCTCCTTGACCTTGGTGGCGGCCAAGGTCGTGGTCATTTCTTCACAAAATATCACAGATCATTGTAACATTTTCATCGCATTCTACCATGGCCGTTTTGCTTCACCATGTCCATTGTGAGACCTTAAAAAGTGTTTGTGCATAGAAAACTTCATAAACCTTCACATTTTCAAATTTCATGGCATGGATGCCACATTTTCTTCACACAACAATGCTTGCACTCATTTTTGCTCTCTCTTCAACCTATCACCTACCATATAATCAAAAACTAAACAAAAACTATCAATCACAAGTGTGTGTGTATTCTTGGAAAATATAAAGTGTAATAAAAACAAGAGGGGTTTGAGAATCTCAAACCACGTTTGTTTATGCCTTAAACTAAGCTCATTTACACTTGCTTTATTGTCAGGTGCCTCCATCCAAGTTGTTTACTTCCTCTTCTATAGTGATTCTCTCCAAGGCTCTAATCACATGGTCTTCCTCCCTAGGAATATGCATCATAGATCCTCCTCATGTATCTGTTGTCTTTCTTCTTAGGTGAATATATAGACCTCCATCGATCTCCTATCATAGGAGACTATTAAGAAACTTATACACACATTCATATTTGTGCCCATTGTGGCCATGAAGGGCCTCCCCAGTATGATGTAATCTGGCACAACCATGGGATCAGTGTCCATGACTAGAAAATTGATCGGGAAGGTAAAGTCTTCTCTACTATCTAGTACCACCATTTCATTGATCACTATGCCTCTAGGTGTTTTCCTTGATCCGTCAGCCATTGATATGTAACAATCTACTGGTTCTAGTCTCTCCAAGACTAGTTGTAAATATGTATGAAACTGTATGATGCTTTCTCCCAAGCCCAAATCTAGAAGAGCACACATGGTGGGTTGAGAATTGATGTGGAATCTGATGAAGGGGTTCCCAGGTCTCCCTTTTTCTTCAGAAAGTGACCCCCATGATGAAACTAACAAGTTCAGAAGCAATGATCTCTTTGGGTGGCAATAACACCACTTTTATCCTCCTTGTGCAAAAATCCTTTACTAAGGAAAGGAATGTTTTGATAACCCCATCCTTAGTTTTAAGGTCCCCAAATAGTTCATGATATAACCATGTTTCTCTTGGGGAAATGGGTCTTCTAGAGCATCAAGGAATTGTAGACCCCTTACATCGACCTCGTCTATAGAAAGTTCTAGACCTTGGGGTGGTATGATGGTAATCCTTATCTCATGGGGTGGAGCTTGGGTTGTCATGGACCCTTCATATATTGGCATATCAAGTCTTATCTCCTTCACAATAGTTGGGACGGTGAAACCTTGGGTACTCGTGGCACTACCATAAATTGGTGGGATAGCATTTTCTTCTTTTTCAAACAAGGATAGAACAAGCGGGGGTGCATTCCCAAGCAAAGGTGGAATGTTGGAAGTCATCTTCTCAACAAAAGGTGGGATGCTTAGCATTATTTTATCGAGAAATAGTGGGGGACCATGTGGGATCTTTGATGGTGTAATAAGAACTTTGATGCAGTCAGTACTTTCAAGCAAGAACGGAACAATAGGATCTTTGATGCTTTCACAAATATTACGAGACTTTTTTGGTAGTGAATCTTCATCATAATCCTTGTCTACCTCATTCTCCCTTCCCATGAGTCATCCAACATCCGTCTTCCCCCATATGATCGACACCATATTCACTTGCTCAAGGGAAGAAGGGGGAGATCATAAAGATGATGGTGGTGGTGGTCTTTGATGAGGAGTGTTTTGGTTCTGGAGAATGAAAGTGGATTTTTTTTATTGTTATGGAGGGTGTTCATATTGAGGTAAAGGTTGTTGGTAGGATTCTGGGGGAGGTGGAGTGTGATGATAGTTTAATGGAGGTTTTGGAGGCAGAGGAGCATATTGGTTAGGCAGTCCTTAGTATTGTTGAAGTGGGGGAACCTGGCTTGGTGGATGAAGGTATGTACCTTGAGGAGTGCCTATGGAACCAATGTCATTGTTAGGATTAGCCATGGGTTGTAAGGGGAGTCTTCCATCCTTACGATAAGAAAGTGAGAGGGAAATTTGATCAAGTCTTTGTTCAAGACGACTGATTGTCTGCCCATCAGAAGAGACATCTTTCTTCACTTCATCAAGAATTTTTAACCTACCAATTACCTCATTTTCAAACTTAGAATTGTACCTAGGGCCTTTATGTTTCCTTGTCTATACTTTTCCCTCTTCACCTTTTTGTTTCCAATAGAATTTAGGATGGTTCCTCCATTCTGGAGTATAAGAGTTTGACATAGGACCTTGATTGTTCTAGTTTCCAAAAGTATGCAAACCATTCACTTCTTCATCAATGGCATGAACTGCCATGGTAGACTGGCTAGAAGAACATCCAGCTTGGTTCATCATCATGCTCATCATGTCAGTCATCATCTTCATCATTTGGGGGTTGGCTTCTATTCTCAACAGAGCTACAGGAGGGGGAGGAGGAATGTAGTTCCGGTCACAGTGCTCCCCTTTAGTTGGGGCTTGGTTGTGGGAGTTCTTAGCTAGATGCTCAAAGAGGAGACAAGACTCCTCCAGGTGCTTAGCCATGAATTCCCCTCCATAGGAAGAATCAACAGTAATCTACTCAGCTCAACAAGCCTGATGTAGAATGACTGTACTACCTACCATAGAGGTACTTCATGATGAGGGCGGTCACGCAAGAGCTTATGAAATCTTCCCCATATTTCATGGAAGGATTCATTCTCCCTTTGGGTGAAGGAGGTGATACACCTTCTCATCTGAGTGAGATTTGATATCAAATAGAATTTCTTGAGGAATTCATTATTCACCGTAACTCATGTCACCAAGTCAGACTTGGTATATACCATTCTTATAGAATCATCTGTGGCGGTTGGGGTACAGAAGGTTGAGCATGTTTCTAGGAAAGCATCTATGTGGTGGTCGGGATTTTCGTTCTCCACCCCTTAGTAAGTGGGGAGAAATCTAATAAGGGCCGATGGAATGGAGAATTATTGTCTCGGCATTTGGTCAACAAGGGTGGTGACTGGGCTATTGTAGTTCCTTGGGGTGAAGTAGTCATGAAGAGGGCGGTGTGGTGGATTTTGGGCTTCACCATGAGGACCAAGACCTTCCATTTCAGTGGATTGGTGTTTCTTGTGTTGGTGATGGAGTCTTCTTCTACCTATCTCGGGGTTGAAGGGCACCAAGGTGGTACAGGTAGAGCGTCTACCAAGCATGCACAACTGTCACCTACACAATACATAAACAAACAATAAGAGCCAAGTTAGAAGGCAAGTATACACAAGTAAAACAAGAATAAAAATTAGCAATGGTGAGGGAAGTAAGAAAAGTTAAGCTACACTAACTAGCTAGGCCGAGCGCCTCTACTCCCAGGAAATGGTGCTAGAAATGTTGGAGCGATCTTCCACGCACTTGTGATCTTTCAAATTTAGAAATCCCCAATCAATATTCACTCACAATACCAAAATATGCTCCCGCAAGTGCACGGGATCATGTCTTAGTATAGGTGAGAGTCTAGTAAAGGGGTCAATCCGTAGGAAGAGGGGGGCACTAGAGATAGGTTAGGGTATCTATGATCCTAATGCAAAGAATAGGGTTTTAAGGGTTTAAAGGTGATTTTGGTCGAATACTCTAATGTTGCAAGCAATTAATGGAAAGAGGGAAGCTATATTATCAAAAACCCTAAATTATCCTAAACAAGTTAAGTCTAAGAAGCAAGGCAAGACAATTAGGTAAGTAAGGGAAAGAAACTACACCAGAAATTGAGGATCTAGAGCAATTAATGACCTAGATTACAACTATCTAGCAAGATCAAAACTATCAAGCTCAAAAGAGCACTAGCTACTCAAGCAAAACCTAACTAGCAAGTAGCTAAGAGGAAATTTAAAGTAAGCAAATACTTATCATGAACAAGCTAAATTAACAAGGTGGGTTTTAACAATGATAAAGATAAGTGGGTAATTTGGGAATAACACTGAGATTCCAATTGGGGTAAAGATAGAATAAGAAAGCCTAATCATTCATTCTAGATTACTTAAAATAAACAACTAGTCAAATTCTAAGAAATCACCCCACACTATTAGTTAGCTAAGGTATAGGTGAGATTTCACTAGGATTTGACTAATCTAGGTATCTAGCATAGGGTTTCTTGGTATAATTAGGAGCCAAAGGTAGAATTAGGAGTAGAGGTGAGGGTGTTTCACCCCACATTACTCACCACCTAGATTTTATCAAACTCCTTGGCAATTGTACCAATCAACCCTATACTAATTACTTACATCACACACTTAGAAGTAGGACAAGGACTATATGTAGGGGGACATGGGGCCCTATCTAGGGATCCACTAATTGGACCTAGGAGCAATTCCCAAGATAGCCCCACATATACTATATTCTCCTAGACTTAGGTGGCTTCAAGCACACAAACACAAGCAATTCATATTTTTAGGTACAAACCACAAGTAGTGACATGGGAAATGAGATATAAATAGAAAGAAATCATCATAGAATGAAATCAAAGAGTTTACAAATTATCTTCCCCCAACATGGTATCAAAGTATCATTTTTTTCCCCAAACAGCCCACAACAAGGGGTTTATCTACTCATGACTAAACAAAAGAGAAACGAAAAGAGAAGAAAGAGGTATAAATCCATGGAGCTTGTAGAAGACTGTCATCCTTCACCTCCTAGAAGATGTAGAACATAGAACCTCCCTCCAAGGATGGAAATGGCATGGGAAGGTAGGGGATTATGGTTAAAAACCCTAGAAAACTAAGGTTTTTGGGTGGAAATGGAAGGTGGGAGTTAGGAGATGGTATTGCATGCAAGGAAGTGGCTAAGGAGTAGGTATGGAGGCTCTAGAGTATCTAAGGAGGGTGTGACATCATTTTATGCCCACCACTATGTGTATATAGGTTGTGGGGAGGCACTAGGTTAAGTGAAAGTAGAAGTGGAAATGTAGTGGAAAAGTTGGGTAAGGTTAGGTAGTTACCACGACCATGTTGATGTGCCATGGCCGTGGTGGGGGTTGAGTGGCATGGTTGTGGGGGATAATATTGTCGTGGTGAAGGTAATTTTTGAGGTGGAGAGAAATGCATGGAGTGGCCACATCTGTGGCGGTGCCATGGTAAATTTGGGTAGAAAGTACCACGGCCGTGTTGGGTAGCACGACCATGTTTGAGAAAGGTGCCACGGGCATTTCTCATCTTGTCTTTAGCTTGCCATGGTTGTGTCATTCACCATGGGTGAGGTAGCCTTCATGGGCCACAGTCGTGCTGATGGGCATGACCGTGACCATTCACGTGTATTTTAAGCTAGGTTTTTGTTGGTTTTTGGGACGTTTCCCCATGGTCGTGGTGTGGTTCCATGGGGTGATGGAGGAATTTGGTCATTCCCATTTTGTTGGCCATGACCATGTTGTCTTCAGTGGCCTCAGTCATTTTGGTCTCCATGTCTGTGGGCATTCATGTACAAATCTTGCAACTTTATTGTGACTTTTTGGGCCATTTCACCACAGACGTGGTGGCATAGAATGGCCGAGGTGGGGGTCCAAGCTACTGATCTTGGCTCCAATCTTCATCCAATGACTCCTTTTTGCTCCGGATCAATTCTTGCACTTCCAAGGAATGCTCAGGGAAGATTTAGAGCCATCTTTCTCCTTGGCATCTAATGTGTGCACAAGTGCCCTGAAAAACATGCAAAAAGCAGCCATAAGTTCATTTGATATAATAGATCAAATTGGGGGAAACAACTTGCAATCTACAATGTTTAGATGTGATTATATTGCAAAAAGACATAAGATGAAGCCCTAAAATAGGGTTGCATCAATCATCTTGTTTTTATCGACCTCTAGTATCAACAGTTTTTCCCACTGGTTATTAATCTACTTCTTTTTAGACCAATCACACTCAATTGACCATAGAGCTTGATACCCCATGTTTTAAATGATATCGACCTCTAAGCCCAACATAGTTTTTACCAACCAGAGAACCCTACAGGTCGATCACCTTATATATCTTGGAGATTGATCATTAATTACAATAATGCAAGACCTTTGATTCATAACTATGTAAATCTACTCAACATTAATTATTTGTATGATCTTTCCAGTACTCACAATAATTCACATTGAGGTCGAAACCACTACCTCCACTACCACCGACATTGATATCACACTCAACTACTGTTGAGAATTCACATGAAGCAGGGAATAATTTTTACACCACCAAACCCCAAGGAGAAAAGTAGACTCACCCTAATTCTTCAGTTATTGAATCTTACAAATGGCAAAA
This sequence comes from Alisma plantago-aquatica, assembly GCA_963693085.1. Classification (NCBI taxonomy): domain Eukaryota; kingdom Viridiplantae; phylum Streptophyta; class Magnoliopsida; order Alismatales; family Alismataceae; genus Alisma; species Alisma plantago-aquatica. The sequence goes on along the minus strand of OY856411.1, from coordinate 925,982,135 downwards.
ACTTGCAAATTAGGTCATAGAAGTAGCTCAGGTTGTAAGACCCTTGACCTAGATTAGTGTGTGATCTTGATTTCTCTTATTTAATAAGATATTTAGAACCATAATCTAATCTCTTGAAAAGCTTTAATAACATGTGACACATTTCTATTTTCTGGTCCAATTTGAATGATGTTTGAGCTAGTTATATGTGTGCTTGTTTTGGACCAATTGCAATTCACCCATGTTGAGGGGTTACTTTGCAATTTATCACATGTTGAAGGTTCCCCACATATTATAGCATCATGAGAGATAGAATGATGTTGTTGGGAACCTTCCTATGCCTTGGTTTGATGAGGAGGGAAGTGATGACTCTTTGGATGTGTTTTTAGGGTTTTCTTGGGTGGTTGACCTTGTTTGAGTGTTGGTCTTTTATGATGATTTTCAGTGACCATCCTCATGTTTTCTTGGTGTTTCTCTCTATGGTCTAAGTCTTTTGATTGTGTGTTTGATTTGTCTGTGGTTGAAGAGGCTTATATCTCTTTCTTTTGGTTGTTGATGATCTAGGGTATCTTAAGGTCGCTGGTTTTTCTTTGACCTAGAGGTGATGGTGATGTCTTCGACCAATGGGCTTTGTGCTCTTGGTTTCTGTTTGAATGATGGTCCTCTAGGACCAAGTGAGGTTGTTGGTTTGCCTTGTTTTTCATGACCTTAATGCTTGCATGGTTTTAGTGGATGCATGGGTGATCTTTTAATGGACAAGTGTCATGAGAAACCCTAATATCTTGACACCTAACCCCTTTTCACCTCTCTCCTACCTTTAAGTATATAACCCCTCTCCTTCACATGAAAGTATCTCTTCTCACCCTCCTTCTTTCTTCTATCATGTGTTCATATCATGTGTGCTTGGTGGTGTGGAGGAGCTCATCTTTGGTGCTTGGTTGCCAAAATCCTTTGCATGTGGTGATCCAAGTTGGTGCTACTCTTCCTTGGTGATCTTTGGTGGTTCGTTGATCCTTGGTAAGTAATCCATCTCTTGATTTTGTTTTCTTGCAAAGCCCTACCTCCTTTTTTCTTCTTCTTGGTTGAATCAATGGGGCTTCCATGGTATTGATTGTGTTGGGATGGAGGTACTCCTCTCTCTTGGGTTGAATCACTAGTTTTCTAAGGTAGTGTTCAATTTGATTGGAGGAAATCTTTTCCCTTTCTCTCCCTTTTTGTTCTTTTTTGCCTAGAAGCTTTGGTTCTCCTTCTTGCCCTTTAACCTAGGGTTTTCTTCTCTTTTGAGGTGGTAACTAACTTGGTCATGAAGATGATTAAATCTAGGTTCTCTCTTGATTTTAGAGATCTTTTCTTGGAGGTGGTTGCATCATCATCTAAGGCGGGTTATATAACTCTTTCCTCTTCTATTATTGCACCAAAATATTGTTTTCATGCTATTACTTTATCTCTAGAATGTGATCATAATGTGCTAGATGTCACTATCTTGTTATAGGGTTTAATATTATGAAGTATACTTGCCTAGTTTTCTCTTTCTTCTAAACCCTAATTCATTAGGTCGAGATTTAGTTGATGGTGATGATGATGGTTTTGCATGCATCTTGACTTTGGGTTTTGGTTACTTTGATTTTTGGTTCGGTTCTCTTGTATAAGATGGAGTTTTGTACCTATTTTCATGTTTTTGATCTTGGGTTTCCTCTATCACACCATGGTTTCCATGTTGAGCTCAGGTGATGCTTTCTTGGGATTTGGATTGCTATTCCTTGATGTTCCACCTTTAGTGATGCTTGAATGTCTTGGTGTGTATAGTTGTTTCAGTGGACATGTTCTCTTGGTGTTAATCTCCTTGTTTGATAATGGGTTAAAGAGAGGCATTCTCTATCCCTCTCCCATGCCAGTGACGAAGGCCGAATGTCCAGGAGGGTGGTAAACCAAGGCGGCAGCTGGGATTTGAACATGGGTCCCTTCGTGAGGAGACACCATGCTTGACTACATGAGCCACTCCTTGTTTGATCATGTTTTTCTAAGTGGTGGTGTTGTTCTTTGGATGGTCATTGAGGAGATTTTGGGTAGATGACTTTGTTGATTTGGTTGTTGACTATGTGCCTTGTTTTGTCACTGAAGTGGATCATTTCCTTTAACCGATGGGGGTTTTTATGGTCTATGGTCACTGGTATTTTGAGTTCCCTTTGACCAATGGGGGTAGTTATGATCAGCGGTCACTGGTGTTTTGAGTTCCCTTTGACCGATGGGGTTGATAGGTGCTTGTTGGTCATTTAAGTGGTCTTCGACCAAGGTGTCTTCGACCTTGATTCTCTTCAGCAGCTGATGTCTTGCAGTCATGCTTGGTCGCTGGTTTTGGTCATGGTCTTTGACCATGATGGGTGTATTCTTCAACCACATAGTTTTATGGAATCTTTCTTCCTTCAGTCGATGGTATCTCATGGTCACATCTTTTGGTTTATGTTGTTGACTATGGTGATGATAATGATTGACCTATATTTTCCAAGAATGTGGGAAGATGATGCCTTTAAAGTTTGATGATATGTTGTGATGTACACCCTAATCGGCAATTTATGAAACCCTAACCCTAAATTCCAGGAATATGATGTGCTTGTCGAACTTATTTGAATGAATCGTGAAATGCCTAAATCGTGTGTCTTAAAAAGAGGCAGACTTAAAAAGATTGAACTTTGAATTTATAACTTGAAACCTTCAAGGACCCCCGCAACTTTATTACGGGGTTGAAGTATATATAAGAGGTTGAACACAAGGATGTGGTACGTTTAGGACACTTAAAACCTCATTTTTAAGTCAGTTAAGCCAATTTGATAGTTGATAAAAGTTTATAACTAGAACTAGTATAGAAAGGTGTTATGAAATAAATCAAAACAAAGTAAAGAAAACAAAATAGAGATAGTCAGATTCTACTAATCAAAGAGGAGTTATTGGCTATGTAACCACAAGTTGGGAAGTCTATTCACCCACTCTCGGGCATAGACAACCCTCAAACACCTCAGCAAGCATCCTACATTCAAACATAATATGTACTGCGGTATGTGTATCTCTGGGGGGTCATCCCACTCGCTTTCGCGCAGCATGACTATAACCCATCTATGATATGAAACTGCTCTTTAGGATGACAAATCAACACCCTAGAATATTCTAGATACCCTCTCAGGTCTAGAGTATTCAGAGATGCTAGGAACAGATGTGATCTGGGCAGAACTTGGTAGTGGGCCCAACTGTGCTGGGATGGGCACAGTTGTGCCCAGGTCTCTCGTTCTACATTGATCACCTTAAACCATTCTCTTTTTAGATTATGACTCAAGACACCTTCTCTTGTTGATTTCTACAATGAATCTCTCGATATAGGCAAAAATAGAAGTACAAGAAAGAAAGAGATCAACCAAACTAGCAATCATGATTAGATAGTGAAGATAAAATAGAAAATGTACTAGATCTTAAATTGTAAGGACCCTGACCTGTGTTTATGGTTTACCCTGTTTGTTTTGCTTAACCTTAGTGGTTTGGTGCTCGCTAATCACCTTTGAGTGGTGATTAGGGTTTTGTTGAGCTTTTTTTTTTTTTTTTAAGTAAAGTCAGGAGGCAATCTTATTCATCTCGCCCTCCTCTTGCGAGCATCCAATTGTGAAACAAATTACAATCACTAATTATATCAGAAAAATTAAACAAGGTAGTACTACTACCCTTACATAAGTCCCTAGCTAAGAGATCATAGATCTCATCTGGTGGACGGGTATACACCACGTACCCAGCTCTTTGGTTTCTATGATATTTCGCGAGTCTGTCTGCGACCGCATTTGTCCCTCTCCTACTAAACTTTATCTGCCATCCTTGCCTTTGAAGGCGTTGGGCTTTCTTCAGTAACTTGGCATACTTGGGAAACTCCTTCCATCCAGTTTGTAAAGCATTCACCGCCCCCCTGGAGTCTGTTTCGAAGATCGCGAGCTCGACCCCGGCTCTATCCGCAATCTCCATAGCCATCACTACACCTGCGAGCTCAGCTTCCTCGACATCCAGCATATTGAGGTCAGTTGAAACAGCATTAATCCATTTGCCCGCTGCATCTCTGATCACGATTGCCCCTGCCGCTTCTCTGCCTTTCACCGCGGCATCACAATTAAATTTGATCATCCCCTGCGGTGGTGCTTCCCACCTGGCTTCAGTATCAGCAACTGTTGAGCTTTGTTGAGAGTTCGAGGGGCTACTTGCAAATAACCCAAGTTTAGGGTTTTGTGTGCAAGTTTGCCATCTTGTGAGGTGTTTTCCCTATTTTGCTTCCTCTAGGGTTGAGAGGAAGGCTTGGGCTTGTTGTTTGAGTCCTTTGGGCCTAAGTTGAGCTTGTTTGGGCCTTGGGGTTCCTTGTTTGGGCTTGCTTGAGCTTTGTGTCGCCCAGGGCAGGAGGAGTGTCGCCCAGCAGGCTGGTGTGTCGCCCAGCAGAGCTGCTGCCTGTGTCGCCCAAGATGCTTGGTCTGGTGTGGTGGACACATGGTGCACATCTTGGACAAGTGCCTTATGGCTTGCATGAGTGGTGGCTTGAGTTGGTGGACATGTGTCCCTTGGGTGGACGACACATAGCATGGTTGTACCTTGATTTCTCCTCCCCTTCTTCCTATATAGGTAGCTCTTCTCCTTGCCTTAGTCTCCTTTGGTCCTTTGGTCTCCCCTCCACCCTTGGTGCACGATATCCCTCTCCATCTTGCTTGTGTTGGCCGATACACTTCCTTGGAGCTGAAGTAGTGGCCGATACACCTTCCTGGAGCAGCTTGGTGGGCGATAGCTTTGGACCTTGGAGTGCTTTGGAGCTTTGGTCGCCGACAACCTTGGAGCTCAAAGTGCATCTTCTTCCTTGGAGCTTAAGGCGGGTTGCATAGCTTCTAACCCTAACTTCTTTACTTCTTACCTGATCTTATGCATGTTAGTAGTTTAGCTTAGCTCCTTGCTTTTTTACCTTTCCTTAGCTTCCCTTGGTGGCCGATATCCCCCTTAGGGTTTAGGGCTTCTAGTGTACCTTTGCTTTTTAGGGTTTGTGCTCTTGGTGTTGGAGGTTGAAGATGACCCAGGGTTTGGCGATACCCCCTTCTTTGTGAGTGTGTTGAGCGATACACTTGCCCTTATGTTGAACGATATGATGCTTTAGGGTTTGAGTTCCTTGAGTTGGAGGTCGATAGGTTGACCTAGCTAGTGTGTTGGCCGACATGGTGACCATGGTGGGCGATACCCTACCCATGTTGGCCGATATAGTTGATGGTCTGGTTGGCCGATATGATGGGAGACATAGTGATGTCCCTTGTGTTTTGGTTAGTACCTTGGTGGACGATACTCTCTCTCTCTCTCTCTCACCCTCTCTCTTTATGGGCGACATGCCTTGTGCTTCATGGCCAATAGGGTTAGTAGCATGTTGGACGATACCCTTGCCCATGATGGGCGATAGGGTGAGCCTAGTGTGATGGCCGATAGCCTTGGTGGCCTATAGTCCAGTTGAACGATACCCTACCCTATTAGCTAGTGTGTAGGTCGATAGAGTTAGTAATGGGTGATGGCCGATAGGGTTTAGGATGGTGGCCGATACCCATGCTGAATAGATAGGTTTAAGTGAGGGTTGTGAAGTTTTAGTGAGGGTTTGAGGTGCTTTGGTGACGGCCCCTCATGTGATGGAAATAATTAGCTAATTAACCAAGGAAATGATGGTGATATTTATCATCAAACATGACGCTAATGATAGTAATGTATATGATGATAACCCTCATGTAATAGATGCATAATGTGACATGTTATGCTTAATTGTTAATGATAATGAGAATGATGATAACTACTCTAGTAGTTTGTTTAATGACCATAATGATTGGTAATAATGATGCTAAGTGACAGTTATGTTAAAGGTTGCCTCATGATACATATGACAATAGTTGATGGCATAATAATGACCTTGTTAATAATAGTGTTGATTCTGTATACTCAATCTGTTTCCTATATACCTTGATTGCTTGTATGATCCTGAGATTGAGGGTAAGCATCAGTATGGTTTGTTAATGATGTACTTAACATACTTGGTTACCAAATAAGTGTCATATTGATAAGTAGATTATCTCGAATGATATTCATGATAAGTGAGCATATTCCTTAAGTTGAATCTATGATTATTGTGTACCCTAACCATGCAGGTGATGGCTTAGCCACGAAAGGGCTATGTGACATATGTAATGGGTAACAGTAGTTTGATAATTGCTCTATAAGATTATGTATGTGATGTGTTAGTTCCATGATGATGATGTGGGCCTTAAGAGGCAATGACAGTACATGATGAAGGATTGAGATCCTGTGGTATGTGATGATCCTTGAGATGGATCTGGATGGTTGGCAAGAGGCCAAGTGGTAACATGTGATGTTGGATCCTTGAGATGGATCAGGTTGATGTGATCAGATCCTAATATATGCTCTTTACTTTCCGTTATATCTTGCATGTTATATAACTTGGTTGAATCTTGCAATCCATCTAAAACATACTAATTAATCACAGTGAAACATATCATGTAGTTTGCCCTGGCCATAGATCCATCATCGTCAGGACTTGGTGATGGTGAAACGGGTTTTCCTACGGGTTAACCTGGAAGCGCATATTGTTGAATATGTGTAGGTTGCTCCTAGCCTGAAAATGAGGAGGTAAGAGTGTAACTTCGGTTGCAGACTCAGATATGTGTTTAGAGCATGGTGAACAGGCCCATGGCTCAGGATATGTGATGTATGGAGCATGAATGCGTTCATGGCTCAGAGCACGGTGAATAGGCCCGTGGCTCAGTTTTACTAGCGCCGTGACCTGTACCAAGGTGGGCTAGAGAATGGGTAGCCTGTGGAGCTAACCCTGTGGCTTAGACCACTTCAGCATGTGATTGCGGTCCTGCTTGTGTTGTACTCATGTACTGACCATGAGGTGGGAGGTCGTGGAGTCCGGCTCTTCCATTGGCCTTGTATGGCACCGGCTTGGGTTTAGTAACCGAAGGTTGGATTTGAACGGTACGGTTCAAATCCTCAGGGCATAATAAAACGTAATACAGCCGTTTAGTATTTACTGATCACATCAAACACGAAACATTGGTTGAGGCCTTGTTTGTGTAATATCTCTGTTATATCTTGCAGGTCATGTGGTAATCTGTCATATCTTGATAATCAGGTTATGTGACATTATATTTTGTTCTAATAATCCTGTTACATGTTGATATACCTTATCTTGATAATCATATTCTTTTGAAGGACATCTGGTTATAAGTTTTAGTACAGCTGGTATGTTTGTCGGTAAGAATGATCTTGCTATATATATATATATATAACTGCTACTGATATATCTGCTCATGTTATGATTGTTGTTATAGCTATCTTGCTAAGGTTCTGTGGTTGTGGTGGGGAGCTATGTTTCCCACTGGGACAATTGTTCAATTGTCTCACTCCGCTGGTTTACACCATTTTTAGGTGGTCGAGGTAGACGTGGTCGTGGTTGTGGTGTTGCGGACAAGCAGCTTGAGGAGCAGTAGAAGGCAAGCGATGGACATGCTGCTGTTTTGGATGTTTTGTAGTAGAGTCTAGAGTCATCCCTGTACTCTCAGGTCCTTGGCAGTGTTTTGACGATGTTTCACGAAGATCGTTCGATGATATCTGTATATCCTGCTGTTGGCCGGATGTGGGCCTTTATGTATATTTGAACAGGTGGTGAGCTCATGCGATGGATGGACAGCTGTTCCTGAGCTGTGGACACGTATCAGATCTTGTGTATATTTATATGACATGTTTCTGTGCAGGATATGGACTGGAGAGTAATAGTTTCACAGTTTATCAGTTTTCCGCAATCGGTTTTAATTAACCCGTGTTTTGATAATCTGTGGTTATGGTGATTTCCTCACGTTTTCGCGTAACACCTCGTTATCTGTGGGATAATGGGATGTGTTGCCACAAGTTTTGGTATCAGAGCCCTAGGTTCGCTGAGTCTACAGGGATCTAGGACTAGGTTGAGTCTGTTCTTATGAGTCTTCCAGGTTATCTTACAAAAATCTTCTGCCCTCAGCGGGAGAAAAGCCAAGATGTCTGGAAACCATGAAGAACATGCTCCTGAGCACAGTGATGCTGCATCGGTTGATGGAGCTGATGGACGGGCACATGAAGATCGGGTGCCTGAGGTCCCCCAACCTGACCCAGCCATACTTGAACACCCTACCTACCAACAGCTTATGGGGCAGTTAATGGCTACGATGAATCTCATGGTTGAGCGATTACCAGTGCCTCCTTCGCGAGCAAAGGTTCCCCATGGAGAAGCATCAGGTATTGGGAAGACCTTTGAGCGGCTTCGCCGAGTCGGAGCTTCGGATTATGCTGGAACGGCTGATCCAGCGGATGCAGATCTGTGGCTGACAAGTCTTGAACAGGCTTTTCGGATCCTCGACATCCCCGAAGCAGACAAAGTAAAGCATGTCGTCTACCTTCTGAAGGGTAGTGCTGGTCACTGGTGGACCATCGAAGAAGAGAAGTGGCCTGGTGAGGTGATCTGTTGGGAGGTGTTTCGACGCGAGTTCGTCACCAGATACTTTCCGAAGACATATCTGGATGAGAAGATCAGTCAGTTTGAGAAGTTGCGGCAAGGAACGATGAACATCACCGAGTATGAAGCTAAGTTTATGGATCTGTTGAGGTTCTGTCCTCACATGGCGGCGAAAGATGATGAACGGATCAGACATTTCGAGAACGGTTTGAGTGCTGAGTTGACAACCCCTGTGTCTGCGCTGGAAAACCGAGAGCGGTTTGCTACGTTTGTGGAATCAGTTCGACGGATCGAGAGGATAGTAAGGGAGAAAAGAGAGTCTGTGTCTCTTAAAAGACCTGCTCAGTTTCAAGGACGAAGGTTTGGTGGCTTTAAGAAGCCCAGGTTTTCAGCACCGTCAGTGATGAGAAGTTCTGGTGTACCATCTCAATGGTCTCCGAGCAAGGGGAAAGGTTATGTTTCTTCACCGTCTAAGGCGCACAGTTCAGCTTCGGTGGCAGTGACAGGGCCATCTAGGCCACGAGTTGACAATAGAGCATGTCATCTCTGTGGACAAGTCGGGCATTGGAAGTTCAATTGCCCAAATAGAGATGTTGAAGTGACGCAGCAACCGAGGCAGAGTTTCCAGAAGTCTGAGAGACCACAGCCCAGTGGTAGTAGAGGACGAGGACGTGGTCAAGCGTCTCAAGCTGGATCGTCTGCTCAAGGGAGCAGAGGTCGTGGACAGCAAGCTACGGCTCGATTCTATGCCATGAATCAGCCAGAGGCGATAGTCAACCCGCGAGTGGTGACAGGTCAGATGGAGTTATTTCATTCTGATATGTCTTCTTCTTGCTTTATATCTGTTCTGGTTGACCCGGGTGCTACACACTCTTTTATCGCCTATAGTATGCTTGAAAACTGTCATCTACCTGTTAGTTGTAAGAAGGATAGCTTGTTGTTAGAAACCCCTCTTGATGGTTCCTCTTTGCTTCGAGAAGAGTGTCCATCGTGTGTTTTGTCTTTTTCGGGACACAGCATTCAGGTGGATCTCATACCACTTGATATGCATGGTTTCGATGTTATCCTTGGGATGGATACCTTAGAGAAGCATAAGGTTGTCTTGGACTGCGGTTCCAAGCAGGCGGTGTTTGATGTTGCTGGAGAGAAGTGGATCTTCCAGGGAGATAGGAAGATTCTTCTGATGTGTCTGGTGTCAGCTATGGTGGCAGATAGGTTGTTGCGACAAGGATGTGAGGCGTTCTTAGCTCACGTGGTGGATACCGTTGTGGATACCAAGGCGAAAGGCCTTAACCTTGAAGAAGTGTCAGTGGTCCGAGAGTTTGCAGATGTGTTTCCCGAGGAGTTTCCTGGTGTCCCTCCACCACGAGAGATCGATTTTGAGATCAATCTGGTTCCGAGAACGCAGCCGATTGCACAGACGCCGTATAGGATGGCTCCAGCAGAGATGGTAGAGTTGAAGAAGCAGTTACAAGAGTTGTTGGAGAAAGGTTTCATCCGACCGAGCACGTCCCCGTGGGGTGTTCCCGTGTTGTTCGTTAAGAAGAAGGATGGTTCGATGCGGTTGTGTATAGATTACCGACAGTTGAACAAGGTCACGATCAAGAATAAGTACCCATTGCCGAGGATAGATGACATGTTCGATCAGTTGCGTTGTGCTACAGTGTTTTCGAAGATCGATCTACGGTCTGGATATCATCAGTTGAGGATAAAGGCGGATGACATACCAAAGTCAGCTTTTAGGATGAGGTATGGTCATTTTGAGTTTGTGGTTATGCCGTTTGGATTAACCAATGCACCTGCTGCTTTCATGGATTTGATGAACAGAGTGTTTCGTCCGTTCTTAGATCAGTTTGTTGTAGTTTTTATAGATGACATCTTGATCTATAGTCGGAACCGGCTAGAGCATGAGCAACATCTTCGTCAAGCGTTGACTCTCCTTCGTCAACATCAGTTGTATGCTAAGTTTAGTAAGTGTGAGTTCTGGTTGGATGAAGTGACTTTCTTAGGTCATGTGATATCTGCTGAAGGAGTCAAAGTAGATCCGAAGAAAGTGGAATTCGTTGCGGATTGGGAACAGCCGAAGACGCCGACGGAAGTTCGAAGTTTCCTTGGTCTAGCAGGATACTACCGGAGGTTTATCAAGGACTTTAGTTCGATAGCTCTACCGATGACGAAGTTGACCAGGAAGGATGTACTTTTTGTTTGGTATGATCGATGTCAGCAAGCTTTCCAAAGTTTGAAGGAAAAGCTAACCAGTGCTCCAGTGTTGATCTTGCCAGAATCTGGAAAAGGCTATGTTGTTTTCTGTGATGCGTCCAAGAAAGGTTTGGGTTGTGTGCTGATGCAGGAGGATCATGTGGTTTCTTTTGCTTCGTGACAGCTTAAGAAACACGAGGAGAACTATCCGACCCATGATTTGGAGCTGGCAGCAGTGGTTCATGTGTTAAAGATTTGGAGACACTATCTTTATGGGGAAGTGTGTCAGATCTTTACAGATTACAAGAATCTGAAGTACATCTTCTCACAGCAAGAGTTGAACATGCGACAACGTCGATGGATGGAGTTGATCAATGATTATGATTGCACTATCGAGTATCATCCTGGTAAGGCGAATGTGGTAGCAGATACGCTTAGCAGAATGTCTTCTACTCCCAAGAAGGCACAGATGAGTTCTTTGGTATGCCATAGGCGGGACATGATAGTCTCCTTACGGCAGATGAACGTGCAGATGGAGGTTTCCTTGTTAGCTGGACTTTTAGCACAGATGCAAATCAAGCCTATGTTGAGACAGCAAATCAAAGATGCACAACAAACGGATGATACAGTACAGCTAATCAGATCAGAGTTTGGCAGCGAAAAGCGTGATGGGTTCCATGAGTCTGAGGATGGAGTGGTTTGCTATCATAATAGGATGGTGGTTCCAGATGCTGATAATCTGAGGAAGTTGGTGCCCGAGGAAGCACACACGTCGATGTATGCTATGCATCCAGGTGTCACCAAGATGTATCATAGTCTGAAAGACTTGTACTGGTGGCCCGACTTGAAGAAAGATGTAGCTGAGTTTGTGGCTAGGTGTGCGGTATGTCAGCAAGTTAAGGCTGAGCATCAAAAGCTGGCAGGTACGTTGCAACCTTTTCCTATACCATAGTGGAAATGGGATCATATAACCATGGATTTCGTAGTTGGTCTACCCAGGACAACTAGGAATCATGATTCCATTTGGGTGATAGTGGACATATTGACGAAGTCTGCCCATTTCATACCTGTGAAAACCACGTATACAGCTGAGAAGCTCGCTCGAGTATATGTGGATGAGATAGTTCGTTTGCATGGTGTGCCAGCGACAATAGTTTCTGACAGAGGTCCTCAGTTTACGAGTCGTTTCTGGGAGCAGTTGCACAAGGCGTTGGGAACGCAGTTGAAGTTCAGTACCACTTTCCACCCGCAGACAGATGGACCGTCTGAGAGGACTATTCAGACTTTGGAAGATCTCCTTCGTGCTTGTGTTTTGCAGTTCCTAGGCAGTTGGGACGTACATCTCAGTTTGATAGAGTTTGCCTACAACAATAGCTATCAGCGGAGCATTGACATGGCTCCTTATGAGGCCTTGTATGGAAGGAAGTGCAGATCTCCTTTGTGTTGGTATGAATCAGGTGAATATCAGCTTTTGGGTCCTGAGTTAGTACAGCAGACGACAGAAAAGATCAAGGTGATACAACAACAGTTGAAAGTGGCTCAAGACAGGCAGAAGTCTTATGCAGACAATCGCCGACGACCTTTGGAATTCCAGGTGGGAGACAAGGTTTACCTTAAAGTCTCTCCGTGGAAAGGTGTGCTGAGGTTTGGACGGAAAGGTAAGTTAGCTCCCATATATATGGGGCCTTACCCAGTCTTAGCACGTGTTGGCAAAGTGGCTTACGAGTTAGAGTTGCCTCCAGAGTTGCATAGGTTAGATCTAGTGTTCCATGTCAGTATGCTGAAGAAAAGCCATCTGGATACAGGGACAGTGATACAGCCAGTTGAGGTTGAGCTTGACAGAGATGTGACTTATGAAGAGGGTCCTATGATGATCCTTGACAGAAGAGTCAAGAAGCTGAAGAGAAAGGATCTGGTTCTTGTGAAGGTCCTTTGGCATCACCGTGGCATTGAGGAAGCCACGTGGGAGCTTGAGGAAGAGATGAGGAGGAAGTATCCCTCGCTTTTCTCTTCGGATTTCGGGGACGAAATCCTTTTGTAGAGGTTTATGGCTGTAAGGACCCTGACCTGCATTTAGGGTTTACCCTGTTTTTTTTGCTTAACCTTAGTGGTTTGGTGCTCGCTAATCACCTTTGAGTGGTGATTAGGGTTTTGTTGAGCTTTGTTGAGAGTTCGAGGGGCTACTTGCAAATAACCCAAGTTTAGGGTTTTGTGTGCAAGTTTGCCATCTTGTGAGGTGTTTTCCCCTCTTTTGCTTCCTCTAGGGTTGAGAGGAAGGCTTGGGCTTGTTGTTTGAGTCCTTTGGGCCTAAGTTGAGCTTGTTTGGGCCTTGGGGTTCCTTGTTTGGGCTTGCTTGAGCTTTGTGTCGCCCAGGGCAGGAGGAGTGTCTCCCAGCAGGCTGGTGTGTCACCCAGCAGAGCTGCTGCCTGTGTCGCCCAAGATGCTTGGTCTGGTGTGGTGGACACATGGTGCACATCTTGGACAAGTGCCTTATGGCTTGCATGAGAGGTGGCTTGAGTTGGTGGACATGTGTCCCTTGGGTGGACGACACATAGCATGGTTGTACCTTGGTTTCTCCTCCCCTTCTTCCTATATAGGTAGCTCTTCTCCTTGCCTTAGTCTCCTTTGGTCCTTTGGTCTCCCCTCCACCCTTGGTGCATGATATCCCTCTCCATCTTGCTTGTGTTGGCCGATACACTTCCTTGGAGCTGAAGTGGTGGCCGATACACCTTCCTGGAGCAGCTTGGTGGGCGATAGCTTTGGACCTTGGAGTGCTTTGGAGCTTTGGTGGCCGACAACCTTGGAGCTCAAAGTGCATCTTCTTCCTTGGAGCTTAAGGCGGGTTGCATAGCTTCTAACCCTAACTCCTTTACTTCTTGCCTGATCTTATGCATGTTAGTAGTTTAGCTTAGCTCCTTGCTTTTGTACCTTTCCTTAGCTTCCCTTGGTGGCCGATATCCCCCTTAGGGTTTAGGGCTTCTAGTGTACCTTTGCTTTTTAGGGTTTGTGCTCTTGGTGTTGGAGGTTGAAGATGACCCAGGGTTGGGCAATACCCCCCCCTTCCTTGTGAGTGTGTTGAGCGATACACTTGCCCTTATGTTGAATGATATGATGCTTTAGGGTTTGAGTTCCTTGAGTTGGAGGTCGATAGGTTGACCTAGCTAGTGTGTTGGCCGACATGGTGACCATGGTGGGCGATACCCTACCCATGTTGGCCGATATAGTTGATGGTCTGGTTGGCCGATATGATGGGAGACATAGTGATGTCCCTTGTGTTTTGGTTAGTACCTTGGTGGACGATACTCTCTCTCTCTCTCTCACCCTCTCTCTTGATGGGCGACATGCCTTGTGCTTCATGGCCGATAGGGTTAGTAGCATGTTGGACGATACCCTTACCCATGATGGGCGATGGGGTGAGCTTAGTGTGATGGCCGATAGCCTTGGTGGCCGATAGTCCAGTTGAACGATACCCTACCCTATTAGCTAGTGTGTAGGCCGATAGAGTTAGTAATGGGTGATGGCCGATAGGGTTTAGGATGGTAGCCGATACCCATGCTGAATAGATAGGTTTAAGTGAGGGTTGTGAAGTTTTAGTGAGGGTTTGAGGTGCTTTGGTGACGGCCCCTCATGTGATGGAAATAATTAGCTAATTAACCAAGGAAATGATGGTGATATTTATCATCAAACAGGACGCTAATGATAGTAATGTATATGATGATAACCCTCATGTAATAGATGCATAATGTGACGTGTTATGCTTAATTGTTAATGATAATGAGAATGATGATAACTACTCTAGTAGTTTGTTTAATGACCATAATGATTGGTAATAATGATGCTAAGTGACAGTTATGTTAAAGGTTGCCTCATGATACATATGACAATAGTTGATGGCATAATAATGACCTTGTTAATAATAGTGTTGATTCTGTATACTCAATCTGTTTCCTATATACCTTGATTGCTTGTATGATCCTGAGATTGAGGGTAAGCATCAGTATGGTTTGTTAATAATGTACTTCACATACTTGGTTACCAAATAAGTGTCATATTGATAAGTAGATTATCTCGAATGATATTCATGATAAGTGAGCATATTCCTTAAGTTGAATCTATGATTATTGTGTACCCTAACCATGCAGGTGATGGCTTAGCCACGAAAGGGCTATGTGACATATGTAATGGGTAACAGTAGTTTGATAATTGCTCTATAAGATTATGTAGGTGATGTGTTAGTTCCATGATGATGATGTGGGCCTTAAGAGGCAATGACAGTACATGATGAAGGATTGAGATCTTGTGGTATGTGATGATCCTTGAGATGGATCTGGATGGTTGGCAAGAGGCCAAGTGGTAACATGTGATGTTGGATCCTTGAGATGGATCAGGTTGATGTGATCAGATCCTAATATATGCTCTTTACTTTCCGTTATATCTTGCATGTTATATAACTTGGTTGAATCTTGCAATCCATCTAAAACATACTAATTAATCACAGTGAAACATATCATGTAGTTTGCCCTGGCCATAGATCCATCATCGTCAGGACTTGGTGATGGTGAAACGGGTTTTCCTACGGGTTAACCTGGAAGCGCATATTGTTGAATATGTGTAGGTTGCTCCTAGCCTGAAAATGAGGAGGTAAGAGTGTAACTTCGGTTTCAGACTCAGATATGTGTTTAGAGCATGGTGAACAGGCCCATGGCTCAGGATATGTGATGTATGGAGCATGAATGCGTTCATGGCTCAGAGCACGGTGAACAGGCTCGTGGCTCAGTTTTACTAGCGCCGTGACCTGTACCAAGGCGGGCTAGAGAATGGGTAGCCTGTGGAGCTAACCCTGTGGCTTAGACCACTTCAGCATGTGACTGTGGTCCTGCTTGTGTTGTACTCATGTACTGACCATGAGGTGGGAGGTCGTGGAGTCTGGCTCTTCCATTGGCCTTGTATGGCACCGACTTGGGTTTCGTAACCAAAGGTTGGATTTGAACGGTATGGTTCAAATCCTCAGGGCATAATAAAACGTAATACAGTCGTTTAGTATTTACTGATCTCATCAAAACGAAACATTGGTTGAGGCCTTGTTTGTGTAATATCTCTGTTATATCTTGCAGGTCATGTGGTAATTTGTCTTATCTTGATAATCAGGTTATGTGACATTATATTCTGTTCTAATAATCCTGTTACATGTTGATATACCTTATCTTGATAATCATATTCTTTTGAAGGACATCTGGTTATAAGTTTTAGTACAGCTGGTATGTTTGTCGGTAAGAATGATCTTGCTATATATATATATATATATAACTGCTTCTGATATATCTGCTCATGTTATGATTGTTGTTATAGCTATCTTGTTGAGGTTCTGTGGTTGCGGTGGGGAGCTATGTTTCCCGCTGGGACAATTGTTCAATTGTCTCACTCCGCTGGTTTACACCCTTTTTAGGTGGTCGAGGTAGACGTGGTCGTGGTTGTGGTGTTGTGGACGAGCAGCTTGAGGAGCAGTAGAAGGCAAGCGATGGACATGTTGCTGTTTTGGATGTTTTGTAGTAGAGTCTAGAGTCATCCCTGTACTCTCAGGTCCTTGGCAGTGTTTTGACGATGTTTCACGAAGATCGTTCGATGATATCTGTATATCCTGCTGTTGGCCGGATGTGGGCCTTTATGTATATATGAACAGGTGGTGAGCTCATGCGATGGATGGACAGCTGTTCCTGAGCTGTGGACACGTATCAGTTCTTGTTTATATTTATATGACATGTTTCTGTGCAGGATATGGACTGGAAAGTAATAGTTTCACAGTTTATCAGTTTTCCGCAATCAGTTTTAATTAACCCGTGTTTTGATAATCTGTGGTTATGGTGATTTCCGCACGTTTTCGCGTAACACCTCGTTATCTGTGGGATAATGGGATGTGTTACCACATAAATAAATTGCTTGCTTAAGGTAAAAGTACATAAACATGCCCAAAATAGGATACATATCCAAGAAGGATCTCAACTAGACATGGACAAGTATAGTTGGCACCGAACAAAGATGGAAAAACAGCATTTGCTTAGATATAAAGGAGAACAATAGAAGAAAGGAGAAGAAGAGATTTAGCCCATATAGGAGAGGTGGCTCTCACTCCTTAGCCTTCGTATGGGCTAGATCTAGTCTTCGGTTCGTACGCCTTGATCTTCTTGACTCCTTGGCCTCCTTTCTCTTCGATTCCTCTCCAAACAGCAACTTGGTGGGTGTATGGAGGTGGAAGATGGATGGGAATGATAGGAAATGGGTGGATGGTGGTGGGAAATGATGGTAGGTGGAAGAAAACTGAACGGATGTGCGTAGGTTGAGAACTTCAACCTTTTTGGGCTTTTGAACTCTCCCACAGGGCTCTGGGAACCAAAAATATGTGGACCCAAATTGTGGAACCTAAAAAATCTTAGAGCCCCCCTCCAGGTAGCGAGGGGCGGGTATTTATATGTGACGACACAGTGTGTGTAATAAGTGGTCACGACACCTGTCTCGGTCGCTACCCCAACCTTAGCCCAATTGTGTCAGGTTCAGCATAGTTGGGTTGAGTGTAGCAGTCAAGATATGTCGGGGTCAAGACGGATGTCGTGGGTGCGGAGTTTGTAGCAGTCGAGATAGATGGCATGATTGAGACGGTTGTCACAGTCGAGATGGATGTCTCAGTCGAGGTGGATGTTAGCCCTTATCCTTGGCCTGGCTGTGCCCGGCTCGGCATGATCGTGTCAGGTGTCTCGGTCACACTAGATGAGATTTGATAGTGGTTGCTTCATGTTACAGTCGAAATGAGTGGCACGGTCGCGACAGTGTACCAGTCACGATGATGTAGCAGTTGCGACGGTGTAGCGGTCATGAAAATGTAGCAGTCACAATGTTGTAGTGGTCGTGAATTTCCCTTCTCAACCCAACCCCAGGCTAGACCTGGTTGTGCCGAGTGTCGCGGTCACTACAAATCAAAGTCTACCTGCCACAAAAACTATGTGCTGGGTAGAAATCTTGGGGAATAGATGTCTTTCAAGTTTGGCTCCTACATGACCCAAAATTGGTTAGTTGAGCAACTCTATCTTTGAAATGAAATAAATTACTAAAAGATAAGAATCTAGGTTTATTTTGGACATATTAAGGCTATAATTACACAAAACCATAATTAAGTGTCTAGCATAAATGCCTAAATTTGGGTGGTATCAACCACCCCAAGCTTGAATCCTTGCTTGTCCTCAAATAATACTGTGCTCAAAGAACAAAAAGATAACATACAAATTAAGCTTGGCCATAAATGCTAAGGCTAAGAAAAATAGTTTAAAACATTATTTCCCCTGACTTATGTTATTTCTTAACAAATCCCCACCAATCGAGCACAGCCTGCTAAAGTAAGATCAAATATCATTCATGTAAGATTAAGTAGATTCAATGCAACTTGTTAGTACATGTGAGGGTTTGAATCATTATTATACAACATTAAAGCATGGTCGCATAGGTGATCCTGTGGGTGATGAGTAATGAGCTACTACCGTGTATTCATATAGGCCAATCAGGAACAACACGCCTCCCACTTATTTAGGTTCTAAGAAGCAACAAAAAGCATAAGAATCTAGTGACTTCTTAGGATCCTAATCTATGTCAGGTTGGTCCATGTAATGAGCAACAGTCCCTAAAGTCTGAGCCAGTTGGCCCAGAGTAGTGATACGAACTCCTCTTACTGCACTTGAACCAATTCTACTACTGGGATGATCTCATGGGTCTCCTAGGGGTTCCTAAGGACTTTCTAATGAGCATTTTGGGGTGGTACTACCTGGCACGACATACCCGCGTTCATGAGCGTAGTCATACACCGGTTGGGCACCATTCCTCAACTCTTCTAAAATAGAAAACAAACACTCATATTTTTATTCTTACTCATGCTTTTATTATCTGCATTCTATTCTGTAGGTTTGCGTGGAACTATTTTGAATATTTTGGGATTTTTTGGGAAGCTAAGACTCTTTGGAAAATTTTAATAATTCATCTTTTTGAATCAATCTAAGGTGAAAGGGTGCATATACCATCAAGGAAAAACAATCCTACCTGGTTATAGCTCAAAGCTCATCATTATTCGCTTGATTCCTGTGTGAAAAGTAAAAATTATGATTCAAGGATCCTTAGTGTATAAACAAGTTTGTGGATCTATGGCTTGGAGTTTTAATCATACTCTTACTCTTTTCCAACAGTCCCATATCGTGGGTTTGTCATTCACAACATAGATCAAGGGAATAATATTTTAAGCCATGAAAAAGGCACATAACCTTAGACTAATCACCAAACTTAGGGAAAGAGTCAAAGAGCTAGTCAAGCAAAAGATTAAGCAATTTAAGATGAAAAATATGCATTTAGGCATAAAGATAAGCATTTAGATATAAGATTCAAATAGCCTTAATTGCCAAGGTTACAAATTATGAAACAAAGTCCTAGAAAGAAGTAAAGCTAGGCTAAAGCATATAAAAATTTAAAAATTTATGCCTAAATGCAAGAAGTAAATATGCATGCATGAAAAATAAAGAAACAGAAGGGTTAATAGCCCTACCACCCCAAGCTTAAAACTTTGCTCATCCTCGAGCAAACCTTAACTTGAGATAGTAGGAAAGGAATGCATGGATGTACAGGAAAGAAATTTATTGAAGTTCTAGTATGATCCATGTATGCAAGGATATGTAAAAGAAGATAAAGGAAAGAAACTATCTAAGAAAGAACATGAAAACAAAAATTTATTTTAACAAAAAGAGAAAAGAAAGGGGTAGGAGAAAAAGGGGGTGGTTGACCCACAATGTTGACACCATCCCAGATCCTAAGTTTTGGGACTAGTGTCACATGTATCTTGTCGATTACATCCACTATGTAGGAGTAGAATAGGTGGAGATATGAGCCCTTCCGAGTCTACAGTAGAGTAATATAATTGTAAGGAGGTGGGGTCACCCCCTTACTAGAAATTTTTTTTTGAAGAATTAACATTCATTCCAAACACAGTCAAAGGTATGTTGGAATAGGTATACATTTTCCAAATTTATTATAATGGTATGCAAAAGACCAAAGTGTAGCAGCGGAATAAAAATAACTGACTATATTCAACTTTAACAAAAGATTACAAAAGTACATCATAATATACCATAGGGTTTAAATGTGTGATACAAGATAAGGATCTAAGCAGAGGGAAGTCTAAACTACTTCAAATCTTATCTCTAGAGCAACATCTCCAAGTACTAGGTGCGTGCCCAAATCTATGTTCTCTTGGTTCAACTACACTTCCTTACATCCAACTACATAAGCATCATGCAAAAAAAAGAAACATAACTTGTAAAGACTAACTATGAACTATGGGTTAACATGCTCTTGACCATCCTCAAACAAGTCTTTACACTTGGGAGACTAGTTCAACATATTAGGGTCCCTAAAGATAAATCATATAGATGTATAAGGCTACTATTTCCTAAAGGCATTCTATTTTGAACAATTCATATTAGCTCAGGCCAGGCCAATATCATATGAATTTGGGAGTCCTCGTAAACCAAGCTAGTGTTGCGGAGGAAAATCTTTCCAGCCCCCTGAACCCTGATCCTTTCTAGACACCTTTGCTTTCAAATTCATGTCCTAGTAGCTGCCTAAAGGCCAAGCTAAACAACCTCAAGCTACTATGGTTACTTATGCATCTTTTAGTTGTAAGTATTTTTGGGATCTATTCATCATTATTCTAATGTGAAACTATAGGATCCTAAATCAACCCTTCATCATCTATTGATTAACTCTAGGGAAAACATGTCACTTAAAGGTAAGGCAAGGATTCTAACTAGGGAGACAAAATTGAAATAATTAGATTTCAACTACTATGGGATCATATACCATGATGTAAGGAGGCAGGATCACCCCCTTACTAAAGATTTAAATAATAAAACATCCATTCCAAACACACTCAAAGGTATGCTAGAATAGGTGCAAAATTTTCAAACTTCAATAAATGGTATTCAAAACAATGAAAGTATAACAACAGAATAAAAATAAAGACTATATTCTATTTTCACAAAAGATTACAAAAGTACATCATAATATCCCATAATGGTTTACATGTATGATACAACATAAGGATATAAATAGAGGGAAATCTAAACAATAACAACTTTGTCTCCAAGTTTTAACTCCTTAAGCTAGTCCAAAACTTCATGCCTTATCATCCAAGTCCTTCACCTAGGGTTGGAAGCATACCCCAGCAAGAAGAGAAAATAGATGACATCAGCAAAGGTTGGTATATGCATACTAAATAGGAAATTGAAATATATATGGAATAAAGGACATCAAATATAAAAGGCTTCCCATAGAAAGGATAAGGACCACCCAAATGGGTATCAAGAGAAAAGGAATTGCAATCATATGATAACAAAAGAATATTTGCCATTAATAAAACACAAAGATTGTGCCACACAAGCACAAGTAAAGAATTATGGCACACACCCCATATCATCAACCTGTATGCATGTGAGATAAACATAGCCCTAGAACAATATAAACACAAAGGTGGCCAAGTCTCATAAACTTGAAACTTTATAGAGAAAGGAATAATTCCAATCTTCCAAATATATAAAAGATGGGCCGAGAATCACACATCTTGCCCTGGGTATGAGGTTCCTTTCCATCCCAAAAGAAGCAGGAAATATCACATCTGCTCGGTAGGAAATAACACATCTGCCATGAAAACCAATGCAATTACACTACTCTAGTCCTACTGAATCACATAGCATGTTAAATGTAGAGGCATGTAGAAAGTATAGTCAGAATATATAAACTAGTCACCACATAAGTGACCAACATATACATCCACCTCATAAGTGGGCAAAAGACAACACATGTCATCTTTTTGAGTTCCATCATGAAAAAAGCATAAGATAAGAGTTCAAAAGAATATACATGATCACATGATCAATATCAAATAACGTAGTTCACATGAACCATGATTTTCAAAAGAAAAGACATTGTGTATAGGCTAATGTCCATAGGACAAAGAGAATGAATAAGCATAGGTGAATTGCTCAACATAGAAGAATAGGGGATACATCATACCTCAACTTCAGAGTCTAAACAATCCAAGTCAATCCTAGATCCATGCCTAGGCCTCAAAAGAACCTCTAGGGTAGGTGGATAGGTCTAATAAGTAAGGTTCCCAAGCTTAGAGAGTCTGGTTTCTCCAACAAAGCTCTTATCTCAAGCAAGAAGCACATTCTCCACTTTAGAGGTGAAAAACCCTAACAAAAGAACATGGAGATGAAGTGTTTATGGGTTCTAGGTGGGGTTTCACCATGGAAGGACATGGTTTCGACCTGTAGGAAGGTGGAAAGAAGACTAAAAACATGAAAATAGGGAAGGAAAGGAGGAAACTTACTACTTTTGGTCAAAATAACCAAGGAGGAGCTTAAGAAATCCTAAATAGAGAAATTTGGAACCCTAGGAGCCTTCTTCACCAAGGTAGGAACCTCCTTTTTCCTTGGGACAGAACCTTCATGGAAACAAAGAGTAGTAATGATGCTCTAAGCTAGAGGGAATAAAGGATATCAAGAGTTTTTGAATTGGGATTTGGGAAGGGGTAGATATGGCTATATAAAGAAAGAGGTCAGTATGAGGTGTCTATGAGACTTTCCATGTGTCATGTATAAGGGTGCCAATGGACATGCAAGCCTTTATGGATAAGGAAGAAGTCAAGAACAAGGTTTCAAGTTACTTTCCATGTGTCCAATGCTAAGGGTGCCTATGGACATGCAAAGCTTTATGGATAAGGAAAAAGTCAAGCATGAGGTGTCCATGGAGCTTTCCATGTGTCCTTAGCCTAGGGATTTCATGGTCATGCAAGAGGACAGCTCATAGAGGCTTCTTGAATATCAAATTTCGGTTTATGGACACTTATAGGCCATCCCAAACGACCTCCAAACAAAGAAATAACCCCATTGGTTGACAGCTTCTAAAGATAAGCTTATTTATAAAGAGAGTAATCCCTAAAAAGCCCTTGGAAGGAACACCTTCAAACCAAGGTACAAATAGGATCCCTATGGCTTGAAAACTCAAGAATGGTAATGGAATATATAAGGATTATAATGCATGTGACAATTTGCAAATAAACCTCCCAATTGGGTAAATTGTAGAAAAGTCCAAAATGTACCTAAAATTGCATAACTTACACAAACAACATCCAAATTGGACCAAACTTCATCTACAAGTTATCTTTGATTTTTTGAATATGAATTTTCCACTATTTACATATTTTGAAGTTATATAATCACATTATTCATTACTTATGCCTTTTACTCATTTTCTCTCTCATAAACTTATCCTAATATTTCAAGGTTGTCCAAATTAGATGAAATTTTACATGTATGCTAATTTTGATATGTAGATTTAAAATTTGAAGTTTGTTTCCACTTTTGAGACTTCTTTTTATGAGATATGTCATATGGCCGATTAAAGGCCCATTATCAAAATTATTCATTCAATTAAGTTTCTTATCTTCATATTACCACCAAAATGATTTATGTGGCATATTTTATGTATCCATTATAAACCTAAGATTAATGTTAGAACATTAGGTTACATTAAGGTGATCTATATATGCATTATCTCACTGGGGTTATACTAAACATCTATTTAGGTCTAATCTTGAACCTTGTTTGGCTAATTCCAAAATGTCAACTTCCAAGGTAGGGTCTGAGATCTAGTATGTTACAAGAATCTACTGACTTGGTGAAGCCATCTTTGTGCTGGAATTGATATGAACTGCACTGGAAAAAAAAATCTTCGACAAATCATCCTCAAGGTACCCATCAATGTATGAATCTGAATTGAAAGGCCCTAGGATGTTGAAATAGGATGAGATGGAGGGGAGAAGTTGAAAGTTTTCTAGAGGAATCCTCTCTTCTCTATCCACCTCTGAACTTGAGGTAGGATGCATAGACAAATTTTCATGTACATTTTGAGTCATCCAATCATCCTCTAAACATGAAGTGCCTCGGCTGATTCGGTTTCTGATTTGACTACCCCAAGCTTGTCACACTCTATGGGGTCTAGGGTATCTTCATGCTCAACAGCCATGTTGTGATGGATTTTCCATGTTGCTCCATTGATGTCAACTATCCTTTGAAAAGGGACAGTGGACAATGTCGACTCATGCTACTCCAATTCATCATCATCAATATACTCACTGCTCCAAGTTGAGCAGTTGCCGTCGTCATCCTCATTGAACAAATTGTTCCAAACTATAATTGGCATACTAGTCAAAGTGAAGTGACAAGTCTCAATATGAGAGATATCACCCTGGTCTGGATCATTGTCTGATTCAGGTTCCTCAGACTGACCTTCCTATTGTGAGGTTGTTTAACCGCCCTAGTGAGGAAAAGTGTGGCACACCATTCGAACAAAATGTCATTAACTAATAGGAAGCGATCATTAGCAACGGATTACTAAAAATCACTAAAAATTAAAACCTTTTTCAAAGAGATCCAATTCCAAGAAACTCTTAACAACAAGAACCAAAGTATTACATGTACATTCTGGTCCACAAGTACATACCATGTACCATCTCTTCTCGAGGATTACAAACATCAATTGCTCTATTAAGTCTATACATGAGCAACACAAAACCTCGAGGCATTCAAGCCAAAATCTTAGATCGATTCAGAAAACACTGAGTACTGACTCCAAGGACCTGAGAGTATAGAGACGACACATAGGACTCTTATCTACAAGAAACAACAGTCAGTATCTCCACCTGAGATGTTACTGTTGTCCTTGATGCTGATGTCCTTCCCTTGTAGTATGGTTCTTACCTCCTCATCCTCGTCCACCTAAAAACATTGGATCCCACGGGGTGAGACAATTAAAATTGTCCCATTGAGAGATATAACTCTCCTCCAGAAACATTATTATTGCAGTTTAATAAATTAAAATTGATCAGAGGATAAGTAGTTTAGAACATTCTCATATTTTAAAGCATTGCAACTATCTACGATAGAGTAGTAATTCATCTATTCACTTTATAAGGAATATGAAGAACATGTATATCATTTATCCATCATACTATATCAACATCTCAAGCTTGTCCTGTGATACTCATTATCATGATATGTCATCCATGAATCATTCTCATTTCCATCTGTTGACCTTAGCCAATCTTGTTAGCCAGATATTGAATTGTACCAGTCATGTGAGTATACATTATCATATTTTTTCCAGGCATTGGACTATGCCAATCGTATGCAACCATTCTAGGCATTGGACTATGCCAATCCTGTACAAACATTCCAGGCATTGGACTATGCCAATCTTGTGCAAACATTACAGGAATTAGGTTATGACCAATCCTGTGACATTATTCCAGGTATTGGGTTATTACCAATCACTTGCAATTATTCCAGGTATTGGGTTATGACCAATCCTGTGACATTATTCCAGGTATTGGGTTATTACCAATCATGTGCAATTATTCCAGGTATTGGGTTATGACCAATCTTGTGACATTATTCCAGGTATTGGGTTATTACCAATCCTATGCAATTATTCCAAGTATTGGGTTATGACCAATCCTGTGATATTATTCCAGGTATTGGGTTATTACCAATCATGTGCAATTATTCTATGTATTGAGTTATGACCAATCCTGTGACATTATTCCAGGTATTGGGTTATTATCAATCATGTGCAATTATTCCAGGTATTGGGTTATCACCAATCCTGTGACATTATTCTAGGTATTGGGTTATTACCAATCATGTGTAATTATTCCAGGTATTGGGTTATGACCAATCCTGTGACATTATTCCAGGTATTGGGTTATTACCAATCCTATGCAATTATTCCTGGTATTGGGTTATGACCAATCCTGTGACATTATTCTAGGTATTGGGTTATTACCAATCCTATGCAACCATCATTGAATACCACATCACCTTTACTAGGTATTAAACCTTGTCCAAGCCATCATACTTATTCACATCCTTTATGTAATTCAAGTATCCCTCTTACCTCCTTTAAGCTTATTCAAAACACAATAGCCCTTATTTGGCTATAAGCATAAATCATGCATGATTAAGATTTCATTATTATTATTGTATCCATTTATTATTATTATTATGTTACTAAGTTTCCATTTCCTGGTTTATTTGAACATTATCATTTCTTACATGACACTTCTATAAACATATTGTCACCTCTCACTAGGAAACAACTAACCACATGGCTCACAAGTCCCATTAAACATCTTGTCACCTCTCACTAGGCAACAACCAACCACATGGCTCACAAGGCCCATTAAACATCTTGTCACCTTTCACTAGGCAACAACTTATCACATGGCTTACAGGGCCATTAAACATCTTGTCACCTCTCACTAGTCAACAACTATTAGGGTTAGGGTTTCCCTTTATATCTGAATAGGGTTTCAAGTTCATATTATCAATCCAAACCCTAATTTATTGCTCCACACATCTAGGAGCATACATTAATATCATAAGTATTCAATCATACTTTTTTATTTTCATCATTTATCATTAAATGAATTATCAACACAAGATATGAGTTTCTCTCTCATCTTTACTAGAATATTATTACACCATACTTTATTGACTTGGCTTAACCTATTTCTTAAAGTATGTTAGCCCACACTTGTCAAAGTGCATTACATCTCAATGTGACAATTGACTTGACACATTTGATGTGTTATCCATCCAAGTATATCGGATTTAAGGTACATTAAGGTATATCAACCTGGAGGTGATGAATGTGATATCTATCATGTCTTGATGTATCACTTTCCTCATCACTTTTATCTTACTTAAGTTCATCAACTTATCTTGTATTAGGGTATTTCCCATCCTAATACTTTATGCACCATTCCATCACATTTATCATGTAATGTATTGGTCATAAGTCACTCATTTGATTTATTCAACCATTATTGATATAAGGTTATCCATTATCAACCACTTTAGGTGTTTCTCCAACCAATATATTATTCACTATCCCATTATCAGGAATAGGGTTTCCCTTCTTTATCAATTAGAATTTTGCATAACATCACCCTATATTAGGGTTTCACATAACATCACCCTATGTTGGGGTTTCACATGACATCACTCTAGATTAGGGTTTCACACATCATTATCTTGAATTAGGGTTTCATATAACTTTACCCGAAATTAGGGTTTCATGAAGCATCCTCCTGGACCGGGATTTCTCATATCATCACCCTAGATTAGGGTTACAGCATTACCCTAGATTAGGGTTTCACCTAGCATCGCCCTAAATTAGGGTTAGGGCTCATCAACCATCTCAATTAGGGTTTCATGATCTATTTATGAAGAATCATACCCTAAATACATATTTTATTCATGTTGAAAGTGTTGGAGCTAAACCACTACATGATTATTATACATGTATGAATTCCTCTCTCTCTCATCCTCTCTAGGATGTTGATTACTTCAAGATTGATTAGATTAGGTCAACCCTTCAGTCAACTACATACAATTAGGGTTAACATAGTGTATTGAGATATTGCTTCCATAAGCATCAAAGGATAACCCCTCTTAAGGGTACTAATCACCCTAGTATCTTAAAGGTACAACCATTGTAATTATCCTTAATATACATCATCAACAATCATGGGGTTAATTGTACTTACATGGTTTGAATCAATTAGACCTTCAAACGGTCTTGGTCCAAAACTCCAATCGGTTTGAGACCGTTGAGACCTTCAAACAGTCTTGGACCAAACCTCCAAACGGTCTGGAGACCATTAGACCTTAAACGGTCTTGGTCCCAAAACCTTCAATCGGTCTTAATACCGTTAGACCATCAAACGGTCTTGATCTCAAAATCCCTAAATGGTTTGAGATTGTTTGAATTAAATATTAATTAATCCCAAACGGTTTGAAACTGAATGGCCCTCAAGTGGTCTGAGACCGAATGGTCCTCAAACGGTCTAAGACTATTTGGTCTCAATCAGCTTGAAATTGTTTAACCCTAAATTAGGGTTTCTTCAATCAATCGATTTAGGATTTGCTTCATTGAATCATTCATCAATTAGACCATTGAAAATACATCGAATTATAACCCTTGGATCTCCAACCATCCATCACCACCCTTGACCTCCAAATGGTCTAGAGACCGATTGGGCCAATCAACATGAAATTGATTCAATCAATTTTAAGGTTTCAACCAATCAATCACTAGTACATAACATGCCTTTAGTGTCAGTTTTTTAAGGCATTTAGTGTCGGTTCTTAAGCGACACCTGTGTGGGTGCCGCTAAAAGCCCAACCGTTACACGTTGGTTCTCAAACCGACGCCAAAACCCTTCGCGCGCCACCGAAAACGCACCAGCATGGGGTATAGGCGTCAGTTATTAGGTTCGAAACTGACACCACATACCTTCGCGCCACAGAAAGGGCGCCATCTGGGGCACTATCGGCATCAGTTTCTTAGTGATAACTGACAACCATCTCACCTACTGCCACGACCATGCTGACCAACACGGCCGTGTTGTCTGGCCTCTAGGGAAACCGACATTGTTATCCTATGTCGTCAGTTTTATATAAATATCTGACACCTGTTTTATGTCTGGTCTGCTGCCACGGTCGTGCTGGCCAGCACGGCCGTGGTGTCTGGCCTCATTAGGGAAATCGACGTCGGTTACTAGTATGGAAACCGACATTGTAACCATATGTCATCGGTTTTGTTCAAATAACTGACGTCGATGTTTTTATTTTTTTTTATGTCAGTCTGCAGACTTGTTGTGGTTGGTCACAGGATGAGAAACCTGCAGTTCAGTTATGAACTGCAGGTTTTATGACATCCATTGATATCAGCCAACAATAGGCCACAAACCTCTAAACATTTTATCTCTTTTCACATTCAGACACATGTAGAAACATTCATGTATTGATGATTTTCACACACAATTCATAAAAATTCATTCACATTGTCATCATTGTCATCATTGTCAACAAAATCATATATTCAAAGAGCCATGAAATAGCAAAAGAAGCCACAATGAAGGGAAGCATGATACAGATACAATACATAAAGTGCAACACGCACAAGTGTTTCAGATTCATATAACAACATGACAGACTAACACATATATAATGCATAATAACAGCAGTTCCGAATTTACATACAACACTATAGCTTAGTACATATATATAGTGGGACTAAGGTGACGATCCCACCTGCTAAAACAGGTTACCGACAACTACATGTTACGACTGGGAGGTCGTGATTCAGCAACCGTATGCATCAGTAGGAGGACAAATAGATTTCACCACGAGTTAAAACAGATTTCACCACGATTGATGAATCACGACCTCCCAGTCGTAACATGTAGTTTTCGGTAACCTATTTTAGCAGGTGGGATCGTCACCTTAGTCCCACTATATATATGTACTAAGGTATAGTGTGGCATGCTTGCTTTCTCTCTGACTGTTGCACTTTGGATTTACAAAGCAATGTCGATAGCCTGCATAGCTATGTTATGGCCATCCTGCATAGCCTGTAGTCTTTGGCGAACGCCTACAAATTAAATAGAATTTCTATTAACTAGTATCCTAAAATTTTGATAAAAAACACACTTACATAATATAATTATAAATGAACATATAGATAGAAACCTCAGGGATATATTCTTAAAACTTACATTATCAGGCGGTGCAAGCATGTCCTTGCCCTCACGGTGATCATCAGCATGGTCATCATGGGAACATAATAAAAATATAAACATCCATGCCTCTAATATTGTGATCTTTTATCAATTAACAATCCTTCAATATGATCCCCGTGAACATACAAGTCATTGTCGTCCCCAGCTTCAATGTTTAGTGGTGTTGGCAACCCAACTGAGAATGGATTGGAGTCATCATACTTATCATAGTACTCTTCTTCATCTATAGGATCTTCAATGAACTGTCTTTTACCATGAAGAACAACCGACCATTTATCATTTACAGGATCATCGATATAAAATACTTGTTTTGCCTGTGATGCCAATATGAATGGTTCACCCTTCTCACCAATCTTTTCAAAGTTCACTAACGTGAAACCCAATTCATCCACTATAACTCCTTTGTTGTTGTCAACCCAATTACATTTAAAGGGCGGAATTCTGAAATCTACATAGTCAAACTCCCATATGTCTTCAATGACACCGTAATATGACATTTTAGCTTCACTTGGTCTTTTATCCTTTGCACTTGCAAAATACATAGTCGACGCTTGAAGGGTGACCCCGATGTTTTGGACGACACTCTTATCATCTTGATGCTTTGTGTAATATGAGAAACCAATTATGTCAAACACTTCATAAGACATAACATTCAATTTTGGTTTAAAGGTGAGGCATTTTATGGTTTCAGTAACATTATCTGGTGTTTGAGATAGTTGATGTAAGACTTTATCTTCAAACCACTTAATAAATGTCTTGTTATACTCTCTAGCAAGCCACATTGAATTGGATCGAGGATATTGTCTCTTGATGAAATTGGTATATTCCTCGATATAAGCACTCACTTCGTCGATGTTGTGTAAAATAAACAAGTGACCTTGCTCCAACTGCTCACGGGTGATTACTTTCACCTGTGCTCCCAAAACTCCTTTGCCAAAATGCTCCTCAATATTCTTGTCATTCACGGGAGCGTCATTAACACTCAGAAAGTCATTGCAAAAATCCATAACCTCTCTCGCCACATAACCCTCAATAATACTCCCTTCAGGCCGATAATAGTTTCAAACATCACCTTTGAAAACGCTCATGTATCGTTCAAAGGGATACATCCAATGCAAAAAAACTGGTCCCAACATTTTCACTTCCCTAGTCAAGTGGACAACAAGATGTACCATGATATCAAAGAACGACAGAGGAAAATACATCTCAAGATGACATAGGGTAACAACCACTTCTCTTTGCAAATTATAGAGAGTATCATAGTCAATAACTTTGCTGCACAGACTGTTGAAAAAGAAACAAAGTCTGGTGATTGTAAACCTTACATGCTTCGGCAATATAGATCTAATTGCCACAGACAATATTTGTTGCATTAGAATGTGACAAACATGAGATTTAAGACCTATCAACTTCAGATCTTTCATTGATACCAATGTACGGATGTTGGATGAGTAACCCTGTGGCACCTTAACATTTACCAAGCATTCACAAAATGCTTTCTTCTCCTTTCTAGACAACGTGTAACAAGTGGGAGGTAAGTATGTTCTTTTATTACTTATTTCACGTAATTCTATTAATTATGACCTTATTCCCATTTCACGTAGGTCCATTCTGGATTTTATCCCATCTTTAGTCTTACCTGGTATATTCAACAGAGTACCGATGACGCTATCACATACATTTTTCTCAACATGCATGACATCGACA
Source organism: Alisma plantago-aquatica (assembly GCA_963693085.1). NCBI lineage: Eukaryota > Viridiplantae > Streptophyta > Magnoliopsida > Alismatales > Alismataceae > Alisma > Alisma plantago-aquatica. Next base: position 925,950,969 of record OY856411.1, on the reverse strand, counting down.
CAATGCCTGACTATCAAAGAACTCCAATAAGGAAGATCCCAAAATATCGACTTCTTCTTGAATAAAGACTTGTCACTCCTTGTGGCCATTGTACATTGTGATCTCTTACCAAATTCATTGGCGATGTCTTTCACTCTTTCATAAACATCATGCCCTGATATAGGTTTAGGTGCACTACGTTCCTCATTCCGTCCATTGAATGCTTTCTGCAACCTATGATACGGATGAAATTTTGGAAGAAACCTTCGATGAGCAAGATATACAGTCTTTCCGCCGTGTTTTAGTTGTATTGAATCAGTGCTATATTCACATACATGACACGCTTTAGATCCTTTGACACTATATCCATACAAATTCCCATATGCTGGAAAGTCATTCACGGTGCAAAACAACATAGCGTGCAAACAAAATGTCTCTCTTCGTGAAGCATCATAGGTCATCACACCTTCACCCCAGAGTTTCTTTAAGTCATCAATCAGAGGTTCAAGATAAACATCGATATCATTTCCAGGTTGTTTAGGGCCCGATATCAACAATGACAGCATAACGTACTTATTTTTCATACACAACTAGGGAGGAAGATTGTATATAACAAGCATGACTGGCAAAGTGCTATGTTGGCTGCTTAATGTCCTGTACGGATTCATCCCATCTGTACAAAGCCCAAGTCTTATATTCCTATCCTCTTCACCAAATTCAGGGTACAATAGATCAATCTTCTTCCACTGTGGGGAATCAGACGCATGTCGTAGGATCCCATCATTATTTTTCTTAACATTTGCATGCCACCTCAAATTCTTTGCATCTATAGGATTGGCAAACTAGCATTGAAACCGTGGTATTATAGGTAGATACCACATCACCTTGGCGGGAGAACCATTTTTGGACTCCCCCGAAGTCATCAATTTATACCTTGACGCACCACATTTCAGACAATCTTTCAAATTCATATAGTCCTTTTGAAATAATACACAATCATTCGGGCATGCGTGTATCTTCTTGGCCTCCATTCCCATTGGGCACAACAATTTCATTAACCGGTATGTTGAGATCGGCAGCTCGTTTCCTTCAGGAAGAATTTCTTTCAACAAAGACAACAATGACGCGAAGCTTTTGTTGCTCCATCGATTGTTAGCTTTTAGTTTATACAATCTCGACACAGCGCTAAGCTTCGTAAACTTACAACCCGTGTATAATGGTATCTCATCATCATGCACAATGTTTCTAAACATGGGAGGTGGATCAGTGTGCTCTACCCCACAACTATCCAGCATTGCATCAACGATGTCTACTGGAACTGGTTCATTCACATCTACGTCATCGGAGGCAATTTCTTCTTCCACATAAGCACTGCTATCGACATCCACTGGTTTTAGGTTTGAAATCTCTCCATGCAAGTGCCATTCTGTATAGCCTTGTATAATCCTGTTGCAGGTGACATGACTTCTAATTTCGTCACCAGTACTGACTTTCAAGTTGTTACCGCAATGCCTACATGGACAGTAGAACCTATCTCCAGGTAGTTTCCTATGTTCCTAGACAGATCTAACAAACTGATCAAGACCAGAAATAAACTCTAGGGTGCAGCGATTGCGAATGGACATCCATGATCTATCCATTCTCTGATCAAAGAGAAAATAAGTATATATTACAACAAGATTAGGGTCTAGGGTAAACAGATTAGAGTTTATGGTTAAAACTTTAGGGTTGAAACATGTGATGTCATTCTTAAATGTGTACCACCTATCCCATTCTTGAACACCTAATCTCACTAGTAAGTGTATAATGTGTATTGGGTTTTCAAGAAAATTTCGGCAGCATTTCCCCGTTGTTCTCCAAGTACATATGTACTTAGAGAACAAACGGGGAAATGCTGCCGAAATTTTCTTGAAAACCCAATACACATTATACACTTACATCCTAAGTGAGAATAGGTTTTCAAGAACAGTCCCAAACCGGGGACTATCCAAGATTTACTCCTAATGAGTAAATCTTGGATGGGTTTCTAGGCCAACAAATACAACACCAATTCCTTGTTCACAACCCCATTCAACACACAATTTCTTATAAAAACATTTGTGGATAGTTATAACAACATATCAATGCTTCCAAAATTAATCAACATTAATAGCTTATGAATGTTTAGATGCATTTAAATATAAAGCCCTAAATTTGAATAATGTGATGAATAAAAAATCATTAGATGAACAAGTGGATAAGTAAATACAAATCAGTATTTAAGTAAATACAAATCAAAGGGTGAGACCGAGGGTTTTTGGGGATGTTTACCTCTGTTTGAGCCCAGTCGGGCATCTTGCTCTGGAGCAGGGAGAGAGGCGAGACGGATGGGTGCACGTGGAAGCCGAACGGGCGGGAAGAAGGTCGGCAAGCTCCTAAACCGTAATGGAAGTGATCATTTAAAACATAGTTATAATAAGGATAAAAGAACATTTATAATGAAATTTATCAGTAATTTGTAACATTCAATAACCAAGCCAATCATCAATTCAGTTAGAAGCATTCATGTAGCAACTTTCAGTTCCATTCATTAATCTCTTTTTACATCCACACACAGGGGTTGGTGTACCCCTAAACAGTAACTAAACAAAGGGGTTGGTGTACCCCTAAACATGCGCATAATTAAAATAACTATTAATATAGACAAGTCTAGATAGATAGACAACTAAATACTACACCAACATGGTCCCGCATCAGTAACTTCGAGGACTTATCATTGTGGCGATCTTCTCCTAAAGTTCAGAAAAGAAAGCAGCTATGAGTATTGATTGCTTTCAGACAAAAAGTGTAAACACAAATTTTTTGTCTTGACAATTATATTTGTTAATTGGACCTACCGTGGCCTTTTTGATGATGCTGTGTCGCGGAGCTCCTCACTATATTTAGACGAATCTGAACTGACAGGGGCCTCATAATCAGATTCGTCATAGATGATATCTTCCGTCGTGTGCTCATACCACAATAGATGATCGGGGGTCTCGCAGTTGATGTTGGTTATCCAAATTTTGATGGTATTATGGCCAACTAGACGGAGAAAAAGCTTGTCGCTACGGCCCACATGTATCTTTCCAATCCAATCACGCCAACCGGATTTTGATACAAGATTTCCCACCAAATCATACTCAACCTCGATAACATGTGAATAATTGCCAAAATTTAGGGTCACTTCACCAGGCCTGTAGTGTCTTCCTTTTAGAAAACGCCAATGTTTGGGTATGGCCAATTGGTTTAAGGAACGATCATCTAGGATGATGTCCAATTGTTCTTCAAAAGGGAACGTTAACATTGACATAGAGGCCCAGTTCATAGTGACTGTTGTGGGTGGACACAGACTGCATAATATTAGTATTAACAAAGTGTACGTAAGTACATATAACGATGTTATATATTTTTAGAAAAAGTGTAAGTACATATAATGATGTTATAAATTTTCAGACTAGTATTTTCTATAATTTGATGTATCTTGGTATTTCATAAAATGAGGTGACACTTATTATCTATTTGTTTAATCAACACTCATATTTAGTTTTATGAGTACATGACACTATGTTTGAAATACTTTTTGAAGTGAATCAGACACATTCTAATCATTTTGAAGTGAATCAGAAAATGAACAGGAGCTTGGATCCTATCCGCTAGTAACATCAAAAAAGTCAAACCTAAAACTGGAAATGCACACTACAAATTTTATCACGATCGTGTATGAATGCAAAACAATATTGAACTGAATTAGGATCAATCATAGGGATTGGTTAACTAAATTATCATTGACATCTACTTGTTTAAAAAATAGGTTAAGCCAAGGTCAACACACATCAACAACACACATTAAAAAATAAGTTAAGCCAAGGATGAATTCAGGATGCAAACCTAGTCAATTGGAGGCTTTACCTCTAGCAGTGGCAGTGGTGATGATAATGGCAAGCTCTGGTTTCGGCTGCTGTTGTTGGCGCTGGCTACTGGCGCTGGCTCTAGTTCCAGCTGCTGTTGTTGGCGCTGGCTACTGCTAGCATCGGTGAGAGGAGGACCGGCTGGAGGAGAGGACCAACGACGGTGGCGGCTCCACGAACGGTGAGCTCCACAGAGTCGGCGAGCTCCACGAACGCCGACGAGCTCCACAAACGGCAAGCTCCACGGCGGAGCTTCACGATGGTGGCAAGGAGATCGGCGCTTCATGGCGGCTCTTCACGACGTCGGCGAGCAAGGAGATCGGCAACGGCGAGCAAGGAGAATGCCAGAATCGCTAGACCCTAATAGCCGATTGCAATCACAGAGAGAAAGGGGAAGAGTCGGGCTCGCTCGCGCGATATTAAGTTAACATTCGGTGTCGGTTGCTAACAAAAACCGACAATATAAACTATAAGTGTCGGTTTGCAACAAACCACCGACACTAAAGGGAGGTGAAAATTTTCGCGGTTATTCACCCGAAAACACAACAGCGTCAGTTATTGTCACAAAACTGACGATAAAAAGTGAGCAAATTTCTGTCTCGCAGAAAACCTTTAGTTGTCGGTTCCTCTCTTAAACACCGACGATGTATGTCAATTTTTGGAGGCAATTTTTTTCGCTGGAAATTTTGGTTTTGGCGATTACTTTTAGGTGTCAATTTCTTATTAAGGAACCGACACTGAATAAAAGTGATACCCGTGTCTGTCCGTCCTTCACATATTGATGTCAGCTTATTTTAAACACTGACGCTGTATGATTTAGGTGTCAGTTTTTTATTACAACCGACACCAGCAAAAGTGACGTTATAAGCCATTTCTGTAGTCACTACTACAGAACCTACCTTTAGTGTCGGTTATTTAAAGCCTTTAGTGTCAGTTTCTAAGCGACACCTATGTGGGCGACACTAAAAGTCCACCCATCAGGCGTCGGTTCCAAAACCGACACCCAAACTCTTCGTGCGCCACCGAAAACGCACCATCATGGGAATATAAGCGTTGGTTATTAGTTAAAAACCGACGCCCAAACCCTTCGCGCCACAGAAAGGGTGCCATCTTGGGAACTATCAGTGTCGGTTATAAGTAAAAAACCGACACCATATATCTTCACCCCACGGTCGTGCTGTCCAGCACGACCGTGGTGTTAAGGACATAGACGTCAGTTTATTGTAGGAAAACCGACACTATATCATTATGTGTCGGTTATTTACAAATAACTGACGCCTATTGGTTTTTTTTTTCCTGTGAGTCTGCAGACCTGTTGTGGCTGGTCGCAGGATGAGAAACTTGTTCAGTTCAGTTATGAACTGTAGGTTTTACGACATCCATTGATATCATCCGACAACAGGCCGCAAACCTGCAAAATTAACAATAAAAAAGTAGCACATGCATTTAGCAATGCAACCTGCAGTTCCATTTTATTTTCACACATTTATAAACATTCACACATGCTAGCAATTTGTAGTTCCATTCATTCACATTCACACATGTAGAAACATTCATATAGCAACCAACACTTTCATTCATTTTCACTCAGACACATGTAGAAACATCCAGACATGTAGAAACAATCACACATATATTATAATTCAGAAATTCATTTACAAAGTATCATTGTTTAGTCATTATTCGCTATCAGGATCCCAATTATATTTTAAAGCCCCCACTAATTGTATGGCTGTTGCCCATTCTTCTCTTACTTCATTTAATTCTCCCATTGTATAGGGAGCATTAACATTTGGTAAGTCCTTTCCTGTAATGGGGTCAGCTTTAAACACCTGTAAAGAGAATGATGTATATATATAATTAATGAGCTATAAATAAGATTGATATATTTCGATCATATTATCTAATGAGACTATATAATAGCTGTACAATACATTCGATATCCAGTACGGCATGTTTGATAATCATGTGCATATATCACAGGACATAGTATCCACATGCCCATCTGTTGTCTTGTGTAGCACACTATAAATTCAAACATACAAAATATTAAAAAATACAACTAATTAAGCATTGTTCACATAAATAATATATACATATATTGCAGTCGGGAACTTACTTGCACGTTCTTCCAAATTATTGGCTGGTTCTTTTTCGTGGGGACCTTTCCTCCAGCCTTTTTGTACTCCTCAAAACCCCTACATGTTAATGTAATACATAACATTGCAATTAAATAGTAATGTAATAACATATGTTAACAGATATGAAAAATGAAATATTTCTCACCGAAATATTGCCATTTTCATTATGTGTCCAAATCTTGTATTCAATTTACCCCCCTTAGGATCTAGATAATACACAGTGAACGTCTCGGGGGCAATAACCAATAACTCCCAATGCCTACCCCTAGAGGAAAAAAAGTTAAAAATTAATATCTCAAAATCCACAATAAAATGTAATTTTCTTAAGTCCAAATTATAATAAGCAAAGTAAACTTACTCTACATTGAATGGAGCCATTATCACCGTCTTCTTTTTTACAGCAAAATTTGAAAAAGACTCACAGCAGTATTGTTGAACTGATGTAGGGTCTTTAGCTACTAGACTAATCAAGGATGGAATCAAAAACCCTACAGGTTCGAATCCAAAATCTGCACATATGTTGTCTAAGTAGCTGCAAAATATGTATTAATTACGCATGCATTAATAAATAAGAAACCAGATCACCAGATCATACACAAGGTATATGGATGTATAAAGAATATCTCACCTTATCCATAGCTCTATCACAGATGTATTTAGCCAATCATATCGAAACAACTCCAATATATCTTGTATAAAAAGTTTTGTTTCGTATGACTGACCTGTAGAATCTGAATCAGAAGAAACAGTTATAGGGGAGTTTATATCATGTTCCCCTAACCATACTGCCATACCCCTACAGTTAGGACCTAACGGGACAGGTAGGTCCTGTGGAACCCAACTAGGTAATGCAGGAGGTGGAAGTGGAGGCCTAGATGCTGTGGGTGTCTTCTTTTTAACCTGTATATATATATAATTTCATATCAACTGCCAGCATATACACACACTAACAATTGAATGTAATGTAAATTTACCATACCTTATCAGTAAAGAAGACATCCGCTTTTAGCCACAATATCACTTCGCCTACTGCCTCACCAAGTGTTTCACAATCTGGGTGGGCATATGACAGTGGAAGATCCATCCACTGGGGGAATATATGTATCGGGCTCACCCAAATCCAACCAGTTGGTACTGGAGACCCGTGACACGTTTCCCTTGGTAGGGATGGGTAAGCCGACGCCTCTGCCATGACATATTCTTTAATTTTTAGACGTCATGGCTTCAACCCCTAAAAAGTTTTGTGTAAAGAATGTTATATACATATATGCATATCATCTTTTTTTGAAACGACTACAATTTCATATATACGTATCATCTTGAATTAAAAAACTAGTTACTATGTCATAAAAATACTTACAGTGGATGTGCTAGGTGGTGGTTCTACAGGATTACTCCCAACCTCTACAGTAGGAGTAGGAGTAGAGTCTGTAGTAGGTATTGTCTGGTAAGTGCCATTCTGAGATGCCTGCCACTTTTTCATTGCTTCTTCGAGTTTCCTGTCAAATAGCTTATCCACCTATACATGGATAAAAGAAACGTCAAATTCTAATTTTTGAATTCTCTTTTACAGTAACATTATAAAGAAAGAATATGTTACCTCTTCTTGTGAAAGTCCTGCTTTTGGGACATGTTTGCGCTGGGATGACCAAAAAAAAGATTTGATGCCCACACCAGCGCCTGCAGCCCTAACACGTCCAGGATGCTCTGGGTTTCCCAGAGCAACTGTCAATTCATCCTTTGTTCCCTCAGGGATGAACTTTCCTTGTTTCCTCAGCTCGTGCAGCTCTCGCTAATCGCCAAAACAAAAATTTGTACTTAAGTAAACAACACAAATAATCAATATTTGAATGATTGTTGTAAGAGTTGTATTTTACCATTTTTGCAGCCGCCTCAGCAGTTGCGGCCTTAGAAACTTTATGTCAAGAATCTAAGAGACAACCGCAATGGCTACGAGTAACAAACCCAAGATATGAAATAAATGAATTGCGATTCACACCACATGCATTTCCTGCATTATCGAAATCCACAACAAGTTTGGGTCCATTGCCCTTTTGCGCAATTAACTTCTTCATCATAGTGATGCCCCTTCTCTTGTCAACTTTTTGGTGTTGTTGATCAAGTGCCTCAAGTGCTTCAGATGGTACCTGTGCATCATCAACCTAAAATTTGACAAAATAATTCACATTTACAAGATATAACTATAAATGGACATATAGATATAAATATATGATATATTTTTAAAACTTACATTGTGAGGCGGCGCATTGATGTCCTCACCCTCACGGTAGTCATCATCACGGTCATCAGGAGAATGGTCAGCCATCTGCAAATTCACATTCAAATTGTAAAGTTCACATTGTAAAGTAGTAATTCAAAGTGTAAAGCTCACATTGTAAAGTTCACATTATTACAACAAAGTATATATCACAACAAAATTGTAAAGCTCTATGATCAAAGAGAAAACAAGTATATATTACAACAAGATTACGGTCTAGGGTTAACAAATACATGTGATGTCATTCTTATATATAATAAATGTACATGTACCACCTAAATCATCCTTGAACACCTAATCTCACTAGTAAGTTTATAATGTGTATTAGGTTTTCAAGAAAATTTCGGCAGCATTTCCCCGCTATTCTCCAAGTACATATGGACTTAGAGAACAAACGGGGAAATGTTGCCGAAATTTTCTTGAAAACCCAATACACATTATACACTTACATCCTAAGCGAGATTAGGTGTTCAAGAACAGTCCCAAACCGGGGACTATCCAAGATTTACTCCTAATGAGTAAATCTTGGACGGGTTTCTAGACCAACAAATACATGTGTTGTCATTCTTATATATAATAAATGTGTACCACCTATCCCATTCTTGACCACCTAATCTCACTAGTAAGTGTATAATGTGTATTGGGTTTTCGAGAAAATTTCGGCAGCATTTCCCTGTTGTTCTCTAAGTACATATGTACTTAGAGAACAAACGGGGAAATGCTACCGAAATTTTCTCAAAAACCCAATACACATTATACACTTACATCCTAAGTGAGATTAGGTGTTCAAGAACAGTCCCAAACCGGGGACTATCCAAGATTTACTCCTAATGAGTAAATCTTGGACGGGTTTCTAGGCCAACAAATACGTGTGTTGTCATTCTTATACCTACAATCCTAGTTTCATCATTCATATCCTAGTTCTTCAAGTTAGGTGATTAACATTGTCAATATACTCAAAAAGGAAACAAGTTACCAATTTCATAGTTAGGATGGTAGAGATACCCTAAGATCTAGAGATACCCTAAGATCTAGGCACTTTAGGGAAAAGTTCATCATTTACATTCCAAGCATGTCACATGTGTGCATTACAGTTCATCATTAAGCAAGAAGGGTGATTAGGATTCTCAATATACTCAACAATGAAACAAGTTAAACATGTGTGCATTACAATTCATCATTTACATTCCAAGCATGTCACATGTGTGCATTATAGTTCATCATCAAGATATCTATAACTTACTTAAACATTCAATTATGAAGTAAATATACACTTAATTCAGAATAGCATGACGCACAAAGTTGCAGTCAACATCATTATGCTTTGTTCTATCATGGACTATCAGATTGGTATAGCACATATGTATCAGTACATAATTAAATAAACACAATCAGTAAATAACTTTAAAAAAAATCCACTAGCATGGTGAAATCAGTACATAGATAAACACAATCAGAATATTTTTCATGGCTTTTGGGGTGACTTGGTGAAATCAGTGCACGTTTTGGGCATCCAGTAGATGAATCCAAACCCCAACAGCAGCCTAAACGTGCCCTGGCGCCGCCCAAGCATCCGCCCAGAGGCCTAGCTAGGTAGGGCACCTGGGCTTGGGACCCTACGCGTGCCCTGGCACCTACTTAGGCGCCGCCTGGGTGAGTTCCAGGTCGGCGGCGGCAGAGAAAAGCAAGGCAGAGGAGAAAAGGGGGTGAAGCTTTTGTGGGTTACCTTGCAGGAAGCTGGCGGAGGAGAAACGTTGCTTCTACCGGCGGGGGAGGCGGTGACGAGGAGAGCATCGTAGTTGCTTCTACCGGCGGCGGCGACGAGAGGACAGTCAACGACCGGCGGCGGCGACGAGCGGCGACGAGAGGACAGCAGCAACACGGCGGCAGCACTGAGCGGCGACGAGCAATAATCGCCGGACCTAACTGAAATCGGGAATGAAACAGAGAAAGGGGAAGAGTCACTCGTGCTGGTGCTATTAAGTTGACCATAAGCGTCGGTTATTCAAAAAAACCGACAACAAAACCAACAGTGTCGATTCTTTTCCAAAAACCGACACCTATACTAGATTATAGTCGTCGGTTTTTAACTAAAAGACAACCGACACCTATTTCTGTCTCGCGAATAACCTTTAGTCGTCGGTTATTTATTTATGAACCGACGCCATATGTCAAATTTTGGAGGTAATTTTTTCGCTGGAATTTTTGTTTTGGCGGTTGATTTTAGGTGTCGGTTTTTTATTAATTAACCGACACTTAATAAAAGCGGTACCCGTGTCTGGTCAACCTTCACAGATTGGATGTCGGTTTATGTTATAAACTGACACTGTAGAGTTTAGGTGTCGGTTTATGTATACAACTGACACCTTGAAAAGTGACTTTATAAGCCATTTCTGTAGTAGTGAGTAGTGAATCCAATTAGGGTTTGTAATCAATGGATCATCCCTTCTTGAAACCATTATAATTAAATCAATTTGAACCATTAGTTCTTCATTCATCCACATCAGCAATTAACCCCAAATGGCCTTGAGACCGTTTAACCACAAACGGTCTTGAGACTGTTTGCTCTCAAACAATCTTGAGACCGTTTGATCACCAAACGGTCTTGAGACCGTTTGGTCATCAAAGTGCAAACCGTTTGCTCATGATATTAATTGAGGTGTGTGCTAAGATGACATCATCATGTTCAAGCTACAAACCTTTCAAATCTCCTATGATTCTTATGGTGATTTCATCAATTAATCCAAAGGAAATTCGGGAAAGAAAAGGGAATCAACATATGATGAAGAAATGAAATCAATAATGATGTTTAAGGTTTCAAGTTATATAACCCGCCTTTAAAGTTGATTCCAAGCTTCAAGCCTCACGTCCTCAATGGTGAATGAAGCTTTCTCAACTATCCAAGGTCCGTTCTCAAGTCTTTGAGTGAAAAGAATGGCTAAAGTTGAAGATTGAATAGAGAAACGAAGAATATAAGCATTGAATTTCGATTTCCACCATGAAATAAAGGTTGAAGATGACTATGGAGCTTACCTACAGGTTGGGGCGCGTTCTATTCTTGTTCCGAAGCTCCCTTGTCTTTGACCCAAGCAAAGAAAGAAAGTAGAGTCGAAAAAGAGTCTTTCATGTGGTGAAAAATGGGATATATGTCAGGGAATTTCAAGAGAGAGAAAGTGTTATAAAAATCTGTCAATTCCTTAAATTGGTGCCACTTATCCCCCTCACTTCCTTTCATATGAAGCCATCATCCTTCCCTTCAAATTCCTCTTCTTTATCCATGAATTAAAAGAAAACAAATTAAGCACCTTAATCAATATAATAATAATATCCAAAAATTAGTGGATATTACTTTTTCTTTTACTAATGTGAGTGGGCTCTCCACTCACTTTAGATATTTTGGTGCTCTTACAAGGCACAAGTACGTCCATACTTATATAAATTCAACTATCATACTTTTGGTTGAAGGGTACTTCAATTAATATATTTATTTTTGCATTAAATTGAATTAGGGTTTCAATTATGCTTAAATCTTGATTATTTTAATATCAAGATTCTCTCTCCTCCAAAGAGATTCAAATGAGACGCCCCTCTGATTTTCTTGTCTCTATTTGATACCAAGAAACATTAGGGACTCTCTAGAAGTGGTATTTGCATATTGAACCCTAGGTTTTGGGTAAATTGCACATTACACAAAAACTAGTTTTTAATGCACAAACATTACTTAATAAGCTCTTTCTTGGTACTCAGGTTTCTACAAGCCATACCCCTGCATCACTTTCATTCTTATGATGCTTCAACACTTGTGGAACATTTGATCATATAACATTTGCAAGTTAACCCCTCAACTTGGGTAATTTTCTCTTTAGTCCAAAACAAGTAAAACATTGTTTCAACATTATTCAAATAGGACCAAAATTGAAACATAAGTTCCTCTTGAGTCTTAATTACTTTTCAAAAGATAAAGACAAGAATATAAATGACTTACTTAAGCAAAACTTCTAGGGTTAAGGCATAACCCAGGTCAGGGATGTTACAAAAAGAGTCATCATCACCAGCATAAAACCATTCATACATGTAGATTGTATGATCGGTTGAATCATTTGGATAACATGAAGGGTTTTCCCAAGTGGGTTGGTCTTCATAAAAAAATCATGGTGAATCTAGTTGATGGTCTAAATGGGGTGGTGAGGAACACTCCATTTCATACCCAATGGAATGGTTTTATGATTGTAATCTTCATGGTTGTGTGATGGCATTTGCAATTGGATGGTAACTAAATCAATGAGATCTTGAAGCCTTTTGCCTTTTTCAACATCCTTATCATGAAGTTGTTGTACTTGAGAAACAATGCTTTTAAGATTTGTTAATTCTGGCATACACTTCTGTTGGTAATCCATTGTATCAAACTAATGCTTTCAGATGAATCCTAGTTCAACAGTTTGAAGTATACTTCCACTACAGTCTGCAACCTTAGTGGCTACTTAGAGATGATGATCATACTTTTCTATTAGTTGTTGAAGTGGGTCAATGTGTTCTTGGAGATGAGGAGTTGAGGATGAGATTAGCGCATTGACACTTTCTCTAGCTAGCTCCACTGCTCTAATCAGTTCTTGATTCCATGATAACACGGAAGTCGGGGGTCGATCGGCCAAATCCTTTGTAGAGACGTCTACATATAACAATGGTGGAGGCGAGTATAGATCAACTATCTGTAGAGCACGAATTTCAATAGTTTTCCAGTATGTTGAACTATAGAAAAATTTAGGAGGAAAATTGGACATGATAACTTGTCTTGCGGAAGCAAGACCATGGCTGAAAAGATTTATAAGAAATAGGAAATCTATTCAGTATATATGAACAAGTATATGTACAAAACATATGCATATATATATAGGCTTAAGGGTGATAGAACAAAATCTTTAAGCTTGTAAACATGGAAAACCATGTCCCCATCAATAGTTTCAAAATTTAATAGGCCTAAATTGTGCGTCTCAAAAAGAGGTGGACATAAAAGGATCCAACTTTGAATTTATAAACTAAAACCATCAAGGACCCCCGCAACTTTAATATAGGGTCGAACTTAGGGACATGGGTACGTTTAGTATGCTTAAAACCTCATTATTAAGTCAGTTAAGTCAATCTGATAGTTGATAAAGTTTAGAACTAGAACTAGTCTAGTAGGGTGTGACGAAATAAAACAATACAAAGTAAAGAAAACAAAATAGAGTGCGTCGAATTCTACTAATCAAAGAAAAGGAGTTCTTGTCTATGTAACCACAAGTTGGGTAGTCTATGCACCCGCTCTCGGTCATAGACAACCCTCGAACACCTCAACAAGCAACCTACATTCAAACATAATATGTATTGTGGTATATGTACATGTGGGGGTTCATCCCACTCACTTTCGCGTAGTGTGACTATAACCCATCTATGATATGAAACCTCTCTCGAGGATGACAAATCAATGCCCTAGAATATTCTAGATGCCCTCTCAGGTCTAGAATATTTTGAGATGCTAGGAACAAATGTGATCTGGGAAGAACTTGGTAGTGGGCCTGACCGTACCGAGTTGGGCCTGGCTATGCCCAGGTCTGTGGTTCTACATAGATCACCTTGAACCATTCTCTTTTCATATTATGATTCAAACCACCTTCTGTTATCTATTTCTACAACGGATATCTTGATATAGGTAAAAAAAGAAGTTTAGGCAACAAAGAGATCAATCAAACTAGAAATCATGACCAGATAGAGAAGATAAAATAGAAAACATACTAGATCTAAAATAAAATTTCTTACTTAAGGTAAAAGTACATAAACATGTCCAAAATTGGATGCATAGACAAGAAAGAGCTCACCTATCCATGGACAAGCATAGTTGGCACCGAAAAAAGATGGAAAAACATCATTTGTATAGAAATAAATGAGAACAGTAGAAGAAAGGAGAAGAAAAGATTTAGCCTATAAAGGAGAGGTGGTTGTCTCTCCTTAGACTCTATATGGGATGGATCTAGTCTTTAGGTCATCCTCCTTAGTATTCTAGACTCCTTGGCCTCCTTTCTCTTTGATTCTGCCTCAAGGAACAACTTGGTAGGTGTATGGAGGTGGAAGATGGTTGGGAATGGTAGGAAATGGGTGGATGGTGGTGGAAACTAATAGTAGGTGGAAGAAGACTAAAGGGATGGACGTAGGTTGAGCACTTCAGACTTTTCGAGCTTTTGAACTCTCCCACGGGGCTCTAGGAGACAAAAATATGTGGAACCCAAATGTGGAACCTAAAAAATCTCAAAGACCTGAGAGTACATGGAGGATATAGGACACGCTAGACAACTAAATAACCTTCTCTAAGGTACATCACCATATTTCTTTCTCACTCCCATAATTCTACTATCATTGTTGTCGATCACCTACAAAGATGTGGTGACCCATGGTGAGACCCAGTCTCAGCGAGACATATAACTCTCTCCAATAGATATTCATTACAACAAATTATTTAACAATAAGTAGACTGAGTAGTTGGAGTATTAAGTGGACAATTGAGCAGATTAAACAGTTCAAGCATATTGAATAAGTTAAGAAAATAAAGTATAATTATCAGAGTTTATGCAGACCATCATCTTGGATTTTATAAGATTGCATCAAATAACAAAGACCATCACTAGTCTGACTATCATCTTATGATTTTCTAATAGTATAAGCAATTTGGTAGCATAACTATCTCTAACATCATGAATATGTCTAGCAGCATAAGTATAGCAAATGTTGTTAGCATGTCTATCAAGTTGAACATATCTACATCATAAGTAGAACTAACATCAAAGCACAATTATCTACATAAGCATGATTAGCAGTTTATGTGTCCCTAATAATAGAGACATGGCTAGCAATATAAGCATAGTTCAACATGTTATACTATCACCATTAGTGTAATCAATAGTATCAATATATCTATTAACATAGCATCACTATTGTATGTACACATCTACATCATGAGTATCTCTACAACATAAGAATATCTATTACCTTTTAATGCACTAATCATCATTTTTATGTAAAGAGAACAAACAAGGGTTATCATCCAATATGAAGCGTTGGTATAACCCTAAACATACATGCTACACGTCGATATTACATCTTTTATTATGCCCTGAGGATTTGATTCGTATCACCTAAATGCAACTGACCACTACTTAATTGAAATCAGTGTCATACAAGATCTAGGAAGAGCCAGACTCTAAGATCTTCTTCCTACTTAGTCAAAACGAGTCTACACCATAGTGACATATCAGTCAAACTACAAAACAGTGACATATAGTCATGTAACTAGCCCCCATTGGTACATGTCATGGTTCTAGAGAACAACTCATGCATGGTCATTCTATAAGAGGCATCCTGAAGTTATAGTGTTGCCTTGCACACATCACAATATCTGAGTTATGACCGCAACCATCCTCCATAAACACCTAGTGTCAGGATGAAAAGCACCCAACATACTCACAGTATGGGCTCAAAGTTTCCCTTAGGAATACTCATTTCACCATCCAAAAGCAAGTTCTAACACTATAATGGATCTATGGAATAGGGCAACTACATGATTAAGGTTTCACTTGATTAATTATGCCAGTTGGGTGAATTAAGGCTACATCAAACAAGTGGACATACAAACCCTAATTTAGTTCTAGCAAGCATATAAGTATAACAACTTCAAAATATTTAAAATGTGTGAGACATAATTTATCATTTCAACATCACAAGGCACTATTCACCTACCAATAAAGAGACTATACTTGTCATCACATCATCATCACATGGTACTATTCATTTCCTTTCAGGATACTAAACTTGTCACCACACTATCACAAGATATAAATTATTATCACAACATCACAAGGAATCAGCCCTTGTCATCAAAGAGAATTACACCTCATTCAAGCCTCAACCATGCCCAAAGTTCCTTAAGACCATAATATCATTTCCTGTAAGATCATCATTATCTTTCCATGCCTTATAACAAGGCTCAATAAACATCACCACACATGTGATGGACATGCTCAGCCTGATATGGCAGTAAAAAACTAAAAGATGTTAATAGGATAAAATTACAGGATATCTTAGCATTAAGAGCATTCCTTTTTTATATCAACATATAAGGAAGTTATATGATAGGCCAATAACACACTGATAGTGTACAAGTTTAGCATATGAAAACATGAGTCATAAAGTTATGATGACCACTAGTTAACACATTAGAGTTTCAATCAATCATTAGGAAGGATATTCCATCATTATATTAACCATTCAAGAAAGGATAATATGATTAACCACTATTCTCTACTTGCATTAGAGTTAGTTTTAGAAAGGTAAGTTTCATTGAAGTTATGGTTCAGCATTTATTCACAAACCCTCACTCATATCATCCCCATATAATCTTGGGTGCATAAGAAAATGCATCTTCATCACATTCCATACCATTCTCAAGTATGGATCCATGCAGAATTTAAGGTGTAACCATCAAATTTATATCATATCAGGGTTTCAACAATAATAAAAGAATACTCCATTATTATATTAATCATTCATTGGAGGCTTATAATGTTTAATCACCATCAACTAACAATACTAGGGTTAGGAGTAACAAGATAAGTCACATTGATGCCACAAATGGAATCCCCATCAGATCATGGATACACAAGCTGAAGCATCACCATCAAATTCCATACTATCCTCAAGTATGGATCCAAACATAACTCAAGGTGAAACCATCAATTTTTTAGTATACTAGGTTTCAACAATAATAATAGAATACTCTATTCTTCTAATAATGATTCATGGGAGGCTAATCATGTTTAATCACCATCACCTAATGGTATTAGTGTTAAGAATAATAATATAAGTCACATTGATGCTACAAATCAGCATTCATACCCAAACCCTAACACATGGCATCCCCATAGGATCATGGATACACAAGGTGAAGCATCACCATCAAATTCCAGACTATCCTCAAGTATGGATACAAACATAACTCAAGGTGAAACGATCAAATTTATAGTATACTAGGGTTTCAACCACCATAAGAGATTACCCCATTATTTTATTAACCATTCAAGGGGACTATGCATAATCAATCACCATAACTTAGATACATTAGGATTAGGTGTAACAAGCTATACTTCATTAGGTTTACCCATTAACTCATTATGGTGATTATTAATTATATCCGCCCGAGGGCAAAGGCAAGACTACAAATTTAACAGTATTGACCATCGAATTATCATCATTAGATTCAAAACAGTATACTATAGATTCATTCTAAACCATTGGATGTTGAAGCATCCATTCACAACTATTGGATCAGGTTTAAATTTTCAAAAGTATCAGTTGATATGTAGGTTTAACCCTTGGATCATATAATCAAATAAACCATCAATTTAAGGATTAATAGAATAAAATCATGATACCTATTTACACCATTGTGTGGTAACCTAAAGCACCATCAGTTGATGCAGTCAATACTACCATCATTGAACACCATCGAATGTTGAGCTAAAATCACCATTAGATCATATCATCTTTAGGGAACTAAACCATCAATCATTGAACTTCCAAAAGAGTCTAGAACTGAACTAAGGAGTGACCAATGGTTAACATTATCATATGTCACCATGGTTCATCACCATCAATTGCCACAACGACATCAATATATGTTCTAATATAAGGTCATGCATCGATTCATGTATAAAATTGCAAATCAGCCTAAAACACTAAGTATGTGCCATTGTTTGATAGGTACTTAGCACCATTGGTTGAAATGCAAGAATGGAAAAAGTCTTCCTCTACCTCAGGAAGGTCATGCACATGATTTCAGGTTCATATAGAACTGGAAACTAATCAAGGAACACCCTAAAATTCAAAATCATTAGCAACAATAGATTTTATATGCATAGATATTCATTTTAGAGCAACAAAATGAGTAATCAAGCTTGTAGTAAGCAATTAAAATTGAATAGGGTTATAAAACTCACTTCTAGGGAGAAAATCAGAGTCCAAGAAATAAGAAAATTTCAGCAAAGAAGGTGAAGAATCCTATCTTTAGGTCTGAATTCGGCCAAGTATCACCTTTCTCCACAAAAGGAGCAAAACCTAGATAGAAAAAGCAAGAAAGATAAGTTCCTTGAGCTTTAGAGAAAACTTTACCATGAAATATAAATGTTCTATCTAGGAAGAAGGTAGGAGAAAGAGGAACAACAAAATAAATGAAGGAGAGAAGGGGATACTTACTAGTTTAGGTCAAGATCAACAAAATGAAGTTTTACAAACCCTAGATAAGGGTCGATTTGAATCCTAGATTCTCCAACAAGAAGGTTAGTTATCTTATCATACCTAGGGCACTCTATTCACCCCTGAGTAGGTGAAAGATGAAATTATTGATAGGACATAAAGATAAGTCTCAAGGTTTTGTTTTTGAGCTAAAGGATAAGTATATAACGCTTATGGATAAAGAAAGGGAAAAGCTTGAGGTGTCCTAATAACTCTCTATGTGTCCATGGCCTTAAACTATTATGGATATACAAGCAGCCACACAAGCAGCTTCCCCACCATTCATGGAGACCCGCTTAGCTCCTAAAGGTTGGTCATCCATAAAAGGGTAAACCCTAAAATACCCTTAAAGAAAACACCTCCAAAACAAGGTTCAAATAGTTCCCCATGGCCCAAAAAGCTCAAGATTGATAAGGAAACGTCTAAGGATTATAATGCATTTTAAAAATTGTAAGTAAAACCTAATATTTTGGTAAATTACATAAAAGTCCAAAATGTGTATAAAATTGGATAACTTGCACAAATAGTATCCAAATTGGACCAAATTTGAAACTTAAACTTGTAACATGACACCAAACATATCACAAGGTTAGATAAAATTTAAAGCAATGAATTATCGTAATTAAACATGTTTAACACTTTAAGCAAGGTTAGGGGTCTCACAACCATAAACCCCCAACAGGGATTTCTCCCCCGATATCCAAGGTAAACAAAGATGCATATTTATCATGCACCTCATACTCAATCATTCTCATGTTAATTTCATCTCATGGTGATGTCACATCATTCTCATAAAAGTCATATTCTTCTCCTTCAACTATTGCATGTGTCACCTTGGTTCAGCATTGGAATTGTTGTGTCACCTGTACAGGTCTGGTAGTACATTTCCAACTCGGGACTTTAAATGTCATCATGGAGTATTCTATATATTGTATCACACATAACTCAGGGGTCATACTTGTTGGCTCTTACCAAACATGAAACATCATATATCTCTTATCATATGTAACTTTACAAAGTTTCATCTCTATTCTCCTTTGATGGTTGTTGTAATTACTCAATCAATAAGGTGGGTATCCCCTAATTGTCAAGAACTATAAGGCATATGTGCTTAGAAGATTCTTCAATTATCTCAATGATGGATTGGCCATCTATCTAGTTGAAGACGCATACACTTGTTTTCAGTTGTAATAACTTCCTGATTGATCTTGTTAGGGGTAGGGCAACGACACTGTCTTCATATTACTGGGATTCACACAACCAACTTAGAAG
This sequence comes from Alisma plantago-aquatica, assembly GCA_963693085.1. Taxonomy (NCBI): domain Eukaryota; kingdom Viridiplantae; phylum Streptophyta; class Magnoliopsida; order Alismatales; family Alismataceae; genus Alisma; species Alisma plantago-aquatica. Next base: position 925,931,053 of record OY856411.1, on the reverse strand, counting down.
ATGTACCATAATTCCAAGAGGGTACTCTAGTTAACCCCTAACTCACTCTTATTGAACATGTCACGCATAAGTATAATTGCTTCAACATTCTTAAGATTTAACAAAGATGTTAACCATGTTACTAACCATCTCTGAAATACTTTGAAATGTCATCATTCAAAGCTTGTCACAACTTATGAGACATAACCTGATTACTTTGTTCCTCCTATTTATGAATGTTGTTGATACATTGGTTACTCTAAATGGCATAACCCTAAACTCATCATGGTCATGTAACATATGTCATCCACTGTAACTCTTATCCATTGATATTTTGATCTTAGGTTTATCTTAAAGGAACATAGTAACACATGTATGTTGATCAACAAACGATCTATCCTTAATAGTGGTCTTTCCCAACCATCAGCAAACAATACACAAAATTATAGAATCACTCTTCTTTTCCCAAACAACACTTGGAGGATCAACATCAACTCTCTCTCTCTATTGGAGAGGAACACTAGGAATCTCATCTAATTCATATCTTTAACTCATATATAACTGATGCACTATGGATACTATGATTCATTACCTTGGTATCCACTACAAGTGCTATAATGAACTCATACCCTGGTCTCATCCACTTCCTCAACATCATAAATAGATAAGAACATATAGGAGGAATCCCTCTAACTTTTGGAGGGATCAAAAAGCATGATCATTACAAAACATAAAGATTTTGGAACTATAATCCAAGGCAACCACACATCATATCAAGATATCTATCCCCAGAATGTTAGTGAATCCACACATACCAAGTGGAATAATATCCACATAAAGGGCACACTTGAAAAAGAAGAAACACAAAGGGAAACACAGTTCCCACATCACTACAACATTTTCTAGGCTCACAGGAAAAAGGTAACTGATTCTATTTTTCTCATGAAGGTTACACTTTTTATGTATCATCTTACCTCTTACATATTGGGTTCCTTTCCATTAGCATACAAATTATTAAGATTATCACATCTCATTTCTCTTTTCTCATTAACTCTTCATCATTCATATGTATGTCCTTTCATGTTATCATGTTTCTCAACCATTATCAAGGAATAGATCATCATATTCCACATTTTCTTCAAGATAGGGATCATCTCCCTTAATTTCTTTCATATTTCATGAAGATTTTACATTAGCACTTCTTACACACATAGGTTGGACTGAGATTAACTCAGGTTCCACTTTATTCATATGCCATTGTTCTCATTCATCTTCTCGTATTATACTTATCACAGGAGTCCTCTCCATCTTATGTGATTTTCATACCTTGAATCACTTTATTAGAATAGACTTATCTATCATTTACTTTGTTATCTTCTTGAATCACAGCTTCAAGAATTCCTCATTTGCTTATTGGTATTGAGATTCAGGTTTCATGGTTTCATATCTTTCTATTGTAATTACCAAACATTCAGGTTTTTATAGGTTATGATGTAATTCTCATCTTCTTTAGGGTAAGATTGAGATATTTGTACCATAATTTCTTGTTCATTATACTCTTTAGATTGTATCAAAATGACTATTTGATCAGAGTAATCAGAAAGATAACATTCTAAGAGTTCCATACTTATCTTTTATTCAATAGTTTAATACCTGGCCAGGGCACCCAATTACTGAGATTAGGCAGTATGCGCTAGATTTTTATGTCATATTCCTAACTTAGACATCATCCTAGTCCTAAGTCCTAGTGTCCCTATAGACTCAGCAAACCTAGAGCTTTGATACTAACTTGTGATAACCCATTACACTAAATGATATTACTCAAAACACAAAACACAAAACATGATTACTCACTAATTAAACACAAGTCCAAAAAATAGGGTAAATTAAAACTGATTACAATATTTCTCAAATGCTCAGAAACATTAACATCAAAGTCTGACAACTTTCTTCATTCCATACAATACTCAATATCCTCTACAACTTCTATGTAGCCTCAGCTACAACATAAACTTTACAAAGGAATACTATCCACGCATTCCTCTTATAGAAACATCAACATGCTATAGAAAGCTCGATTCAATCAAAACATCATATGAAAACTTTTCACCCGAACATGAGAGTACAGGGACGATCTAGGACATACTAGACAACTAAATAACCTTCTCTAAGGTCCATCACCATATTTCTTCCTCACTTCCATAGTTCTACTGTCATTGTTGCTAGTCACCTAAAAAGATGTGGTGACCCAGGGGTGAGACCCAGTCCCAGTTAGAGATATAAATCTCTCCAATAGATATTCATCATAACAAATTATCTAACAATAAGTAGACTTAGCAATTGAGTATTTAATGGAAAATTGAGCAAATTAAACAGTTCAAGCATATTGAACAAGTTGAGAAAATAAGCTTAGAAACAAGTATAATTATTAAAGTATGTGTAGACTATCATCTTGGATTTTATAAGATTGCATCAAATAACAAAGGTCATCACTATTCTGACTATCATCTTATGCTTTTCTAACAATATAAGAAATATAGTAGCATAACTATCTCCAACATCATGAATATGTCTAGCAGCATAAGTATAGCCAACATTGTTAGCATGTCTATCAAGTTGAACATATCTACATCATAAGTAGAACTAACATCAAATCCCAATTATCTACATAAGCATGATTAGCAGTTTAAGCATCTCTGATAATAGAGACATGGCTAGCAATATAAGTATAGCGAACAACAAGTGATAATGGCCACCATTAGCATAATCATCTGTAGCAATATATCTATTACCATAGCATGACTGCTGTATGTACACATATACATCATGAGTATTTCTACTACATAAGCATATCTATTATATCTTAACGTGCTAATCATCATTTTATGTAAAGAGAACAAACAAGGGTAATCATCCAATATGAAGCGTCGTGTATAACCCTAAACAGATATGAAAAACAGCTGTATTACATCTTTTATTACACCTTTAGGATTTGAGTCATACCACCCATATCCAACTGACCACTGCTAATTCGAAATCACTGTCATACAAAATCTAGGAAGAACCAGACTCCAAGATCTTCTTCCTACTTGGTCAGTACGAGTTTGTACCGTTGTGACATATCACTCAAATAGAAAAATAGCAACATATAGTCATGCAACTAGCCCACCATGGTATAGGTCATGTATCTAGATAACGACTCACGCATGGTCATTCTATAAGAGGCATCATGCAGTTATATTGCTCACTTTCACACATCACAATATCTGAGGCATGACTGCAACCATCCTCCATAAGCACCTGGTGTTAGGATGACAAGCACCCCACATACTCAAAGTATGCACTCCGAGTTTCCCTTAGGAATACTCATTTCACCATCCAGTAAGTTTTGACATTGGAATAGATCTATGGCTCATGGAAACTACATAATTAAGGTTTCACTTGATTAATTATGCCACTTGGGTGAATTAAGGCTGCATAAAATAAGTGGACGTAGAAACCCTAATTCAGTTCTTGCAAGCATAAAGTATAACAAATTCAAAAGATATAAAACATGTGAGACATAATTTCTCATCTCAACATCACAATGCACTATTCACCTCCCAATAAAGAGACTATACTTATCATCACATCATCATTTGTGACATTATTCATTGCCTTTCAGGAGAGTAAACTTTTCAACATTCTAACACTAGATACAAATTCTTATCACAACATCATAGAGTATCAACCCTTGTCATCAAAGAGAATTACACATCATTCAGGGATCAACCATGTTTAAATGTCCTTAAGACCATAATATCATTTCCTTCAAGATCATCATTATTTTTCCATGCCTTATAACAAGGCTCAACAAACATCACCACACATGTTATGCATAGGATCAGCATGATATGGCATTAGATAACTAAAATATGTTTACATGATAACATTACAGGGTTATCTTAGCAATAAAAACATTCCTTTATAATATTAACATACAAGGAATCTATATGATTGGCCAACATCAAACTGATAGTGTACAGGTTTAGCATACAAAATCATGAGTCTTAAAGTTATGATGACCACTAGTTTACACATTAGAGTTTCAATCAATCATTAGGATGGATATTTCATCATTATATTAACAATTCAATAAAGGATGATATGATTAACCACCATTCTCTACTTGCATTAGAGTTAGGTTTAGCAAGGTAAGTTTCATTAAAGTTATAGTTCAACATTTATTCACAAACCCTCACTCATAGATCCATGTATAATCTTGGGTGTATAAGACAAAGCATCTTCATCACATTCCATACCATTCTCAAGTATGGATCCATGCAAAACTCAAGGTGTAACCATCAAATTTATAGAATAGGGTTTGAACAATAATAAAAGAATACTCCATTATTCTATTGATCATTCACCAGAGGCTAATAAGTGCCTTTTTTAGCCACAGATGATTTTTGAATGTCTGAGGCAGAGCACCTAGGGTTTGGCCGTAGAAGTAGAAGAGGTAGAAGTGGTTGGTCCTCCGACACATCATGCTCACACCATGCTCATGAAGACATTATGGACTCGACAGACATCCCTGTCCACAATGTGGACTCTGGTAACATACCAAACAATGAGCAAGTCAATTCCTACAAGGACGCTACTGTTGGACGCAAGGTCTCAGAACTTGTTAAAGTTGTCTCTCCCAATCTCCTCCAGGAAAAGGAGATTGTTATAGATAAGAGTGGTGTGCTGTCGGTGATCAGCATCATCCCGACTTCTCTCCTACCCTTGTAGGAAGTGTAGAAACATGTCATGATAGTCAAGCTTCTCAATAGGAATATAGGGTTCCAAATGTTGATCAATCGACTATCAATCCTCTAGATGCCTACTGACTGCTTCAGGGTGATCGATCTGGAGATGAGATATTTCATTATTCAACTCGCCAATGAGGTTGATTTTGTGAAATCCATTACCGGTGGTCCTTGAACCATCTTCGGAAACTACTTGTCAATGCAATCTTGGCACGCTGGATTCCATCCCTCAGACCCAATTCCTCAAAAACTGGTGGTTTGGCTTCGCGTAGTCGACCTTCCAGTGTACCTATACCAGATGCTTCTCATATCTAGCGTCGGCAATCTAGTGGGGAAGACCATAAAAATCGATGCCACCAGTGCCATTAGTGGACCGGGGTAAGTTCGCAAGACTTTCCGTAGAAGTGGACACCTCACAACCACTCCTCCCTGCCATCTTTCTTAACAGTGAGCACGATCACCTGGAATATGAGAACCTACCCACTATCTGCATGCGTAGTGGGTGGCTAGGTCACGCGGATAAGGACTGTAAGTTTTGTAGCTCTTTGTCCCACCTGAGCCATCCTCCTCGGCTACAGCTACCATCATGGGCATGCCTATTAAATACACTAAGAAGATTCATGCACCAAAGCCTATACTTCATAACCCAAAACGAAAAGACGTACACATCTTGGAGCAGAGGAACGTGCCCCCTTCCAAAGTGGTCGATTTGGAGAAAAGCCCGCAAAACCCAATTGATCCCCCCAATCAACGAACTCATGAAGTCAACACTGGTAATGAAGAACGTTTGGAGAAATTTACTAATAGATGCAACAAAAAAGGGACCCCCTGCTACCAAGGTGCTAGACGTGGCCCCAGAAGTTGGAGGGATAGAGAACACAAAGGAATCACCACCAAAAGACACTGCGGTCACCCTGGTGGATGATCAAATATCAGAAGGAAGGAACTCTCTCCCCAACAATGGCGAGATGTTCATGTTCAAAGGCAACTAGGTCATCCCCAAACCCATAGTCCCCTCCCCCACGATATATTCAATTGGGGCGACAAAGGGAATGGGATTTGGGTCATCCTTCAAAATAGGAAGGTTGTATACCAAAATGTTGTGATCTGCCCGGGAAGAGAAAGGAAGAAAGGTAAACTGACATAGCTAGTTGGGAAAACCAGCTATACCAAGAGCAAAAAATAGCTTGACTATGAGGAAGCCACCATTGTCATGGAGGACATGGATGCAGATGCTGGTACAATAGATGCACTTGTTGATTCAGGCGGCTTAGTGTAAGTCATGGGATTACAGGCGGTCATCCAGTAACCACTCCTTCACTCCCCTTCTTTGTACATTAATGGTCAACCTACTATGTTGGAACGTCCAAGGAGCTTTCTCTAAGGACAAAATCAATCTTATTAAAGATTACAAGAACAAATTTTGGCTCCATATTCTAGTTCTCTTAGAGACAAGGTGCAGTGATGTCTCTGCATCAAATGTTATTAAAAAACTTGGATTCACCTCCTCCCACAGGGTTGAGGAGTTTGGATTCTCGGGTGGCATCTGGGTCCTGTGGAACGATGCCCTCTATAATGTCGAAATCTTGTGCAACCATAGGCAATTTGTCCATTGCAAATTTAATAACAAATGGTTCCTTACCTTTCTTTATGGAAGTCCTAATCCAACCAAAAGGAAGCTTCTCTGGGAGAATCTCATAGACCTCTCTAATTGGACTACTGAGGCATGGGTGGTAGTCGGTGACTTCAATAGTATGCTAGATATTAATGAGAAGAAGGGAGGTCTCCATTTTGATCGGTACAATAGCATGTGTTTCAATGACTTGCTACATGAATCTGACTTGGCTGAGATTAAGATGAGCAGACACTTCTATACTTTCAAGCGTCAACATCTTCTGGAGAAACTTGACAGAATAGTGGCAAATGAATAATGGATCACCATCAACAGTGGATACCAATGCTCAGTGCTTCCACGGCTTTATTCTGACCACAATCCCATCTTGATCGTGAGTACATCTACATCCCTTACTAGACCAATGGTGTTCAAGACTAAGGCAAGTTGGAATGCTACTCTGGATTTCCACCAGAATTTTCTCCCTCATTGGGACAGCTTGATCAACTTCATTGATGCCCTGCCATAGTTCTCCTCTATGGCCACAAAGTGGGAAAGATTCAGGATGCAGGCTAACCATCAAGAGAAAGCATCTATCATGAACATGATCAATCACTATCAACATTTGGATAGTCGTCTTCCTAACCCCTCCAATGACTTGAAGTCCATTGAACTTGAAGAATGCTACTCCCTTCTCCTCCTCTGTGAGGAGATGGATTGGCAGAAAAAAGCACACCTAAATTGGCTCAAGTTTGGAGACGAAAACACGAAATTTTTTCAATCCTATGTCAAGTCGAGAAGACACTCTACGAAGCTCATTCTCTTATGTGATAACAACAATGACTGGGTCAACTCTCCTCCTCAACTAAAGAACCTAGTGTACCAACACTTCAGCCATCTCATGTTAGATGATTGCACTTCTGCCCCAAGCCTTGTCACCATAAACTCATACCCGGGTCAGTTCTCACCCCTTTCTATACAATCTAATAATTTTATTGCATGAATCCTAGGACAGGAGGAGATTAGGCACATCATAAACATCACGGCACCCTACAAAGCCCCCGACCCTGATGGAGTTTACAAAAATTTCATCCAAGCGCACTGGAGCACTGGGGAAACTCAGTGGTCCTGGAAGTACGCAATCCTTCAACACAGGCTTGATTGATCCTCGGTTGACAGACTCTCATATGATTCTCCTCCCTAAAACTAAATAGCCGCAATGTTGTAATGATCTGCAGCCAATCTCACTGAATAACACCTGCTTCAAGCTCATCTCGAAGATCCTTGTAGAACGGATCAAGCCAAATATGCATGCTTGGGTCAATGAGACTCAATCTAGATTCATTTTGAGGTGTCGTATCAGCGACAATGTCCTTCTGGTCCAAGAAACCATCCACTCTATGAAGTATAAGTCCAATGGAGTTCGGTGGGTGAGCATCAAATTAGACCTATCTAAGGCCTTTGACTGTATGAGATGGTTGTTTATTCATGATACCCTAATCTGAATAGGTCTACCCCGCATCACAATTAGCTTGATTATGTAGATCTTCACCAGTGGCAATACCTCCATCCTCTGGGAGGGAGTCCCTTTGCCACCATTCAAATCTACGAAGGGTGTATGCCAAGGGGACCCCTCGAGCCCCTATATTTTTGTACTCTGTATGGAGCGTCTATCTCAAGCTATTTATGAATCCATTGAGAACAATCAGTAGAGACCTATCCATCTTACAAGACATGGCACCCCCTATCACATGTCTTCTTCGCGGATGACATTTTGCTCATGGCTGAAGTAGATGTCAAATAGGCCTCTATCATTCTGGATGTTCTAAACCAGTTTGCAGTAGCCTCTGGTCAGGTTGTCTCCAAAGCAAAGTCACATTTCTTTTTCTCGGCTAATATGCAAGAGGACCGCATTCTCAACAAGTCATGCTCTTCTGTATGGGCTTTCATAAAATAGCACATCAGAAGTATCTCAAGCTACTTCCATAAAACAATCAACTTGGGAGCTCAAACTAACGTCTGGACATACAGATGGATCAACAAAAAATCGATCATTGATTTATCCCCAGACTGGCACATTCCACCTGAACTCTACGAACTCAAAGTTAGCTCTATGGAACTTGACTCCGGTGCCTGGGACACTGACTTCATCAAAAGTTACCTCCCCCCTCTACTGGGAGATGATCCAATTTGTTCCTCCCTCGACCAAGGATGTGGGCCCGAATACTTGGAGTTGGCCCCCAGATCCAGGAGGTGTTCTTACAGCCAAAGCGGCCTATGATTGGTTGCGCAATGACTTACTACCTCCTCTCCATGGCAATTGGAAAGCTATCTGGAAGTTGAAAGTCCCAGAACAACTAAAAGTGTTCGCATGGATGCTACAACACCATGCTCTCCTGATCAATGTAGAAAAGAAGCACATGCACATGGATGTTGAAGGCCTCTGCCCCATTTCCAAGAATGCGGAAGAAATACTTACCCACTGTCTGCGGGACTGGACCATGAGTTTGGGCATCTAGACTCATCTTGAAGTTCCCCAGTGGACTGTCCTCCTTAAAGAGGATGATTGGATTGCCTGGATCATTTTTGTCAAGGGTAGTACGTCTGATCAAGTCCTTTAGTTAGTTTCTTGTTGGTACTCTTAGAACATTAGAAACAAGACTATTCATCAACAGGCCTGCCCTCATCTTCAATATGAGATCGCTTTCATTCATGAATGGAATAGTTCCATTATTCACATGTCAAGATTTATACAACCAAAGCACACCTCCATGAACAAATGGTTCTACATATTGAGCTTACATGATTATGTGGTTTTTGTAGATGCGGCCTTCAAGCAGCAGGAGGGAAAAGCCAATGCTGGAATTCACATTGTCAATTGTAATGGGCACTGTCTCCACAGTTGAGGTATCCTATTCCATGTTTCTTCAATCATTGAATCAGAACTTAAAGCTATTATACTGGCTGCTTCCCTCTGTGCCAATTTAGGTCTGGACAATTTGGTCATTCTTTCAGACTCTAGCTCCTCAGTTGAGGTGGTCAACCAAGAGTATTGTCGAGCCCTAAAACTCTAACCATCTTGGAGACAATTTTTTACCACTAAGGCTACTATAAGACAGATCCAAGTGATGTATATCCCTCGTGAGCTCAATCAAGTGGATGACAACATTGCAAAAATTTCCCTTCAGTCTTTTACTCCTTGTTCGTTCTATTTTATAAAGCCTCTTTGGCTAGCTTTAGATGTTAATCTAAATTTTGACCTATTTTGTCCTGCACTAGAGAGCATGAAGAATAAGATCTAATCTCTAGATGATTGCAACAAAAAAATGAGAGGCTAATCATGTTTAATCACCATCACCTAATGGTATTAGGGTTAGGAGTAACAAGATATGTCACATTGATGCTATAAATCAGCATTCACACCCAAACCCTAACATATGGCATCCCCATCCGATCATTGATACACAAGGTGAAGCATCACCATCAAATTACATACTATCCTCAAGTATGGATCCAAACATAACTCAAGGTGAAACCATCAAATTTATAGTATACTAGGGTTTCAACTATAACAAAAGAATACTCCATTATTCTATTAATCATTCACGGGAGGCCAATCATGTTTAATCGCCATCACCTAATGGTATTAGTTTTAGGAGTAACAAGATAAGTCACATTTATGCTACAAATCAGAATGCATGCCCAAACCGTAACACATGGCATCCCCATCGGATCATGGATACACAAGGTGAAGCATCACCATCAAATTCCATACTATCCTCAAGTATGGATCCAAACATAACTCAAGGTGAAACCAACACATTTATATTATACTAGGGTTTCAACCACCATAAGAGATTACCCCATTATTTTATTAACCATTCAAGGGGCTATTCATAATCAATCACCATCACTTAGATACCTTAGGATTAGGTGTAATGAGCTATACATCATTAGGTTTACCCATTAACTCATTATGGTGATTATCAGTTATGTCCACCCGAGGGCAAAGGTAAGACTACAAATTTAAGGGTATTAACCTTTGAATTCTCATCATTAGAACCAAAAAATTATACCATAGACTTCATTCTAAACCATTGGATGTTGAAGCGCCCATTCACAACCATTGGATCAGGTTTAACATTTCAAAATTATCAGTTGATATGTAGTTTCAACCCTTAGATCATATAACCAAAGAAACCATCGATTTAAGGCTTGATTGAAGAAAATCATGATACCTAGTTACACCGTTGTGTGGTAACCTATACCACCATCAGTTGTGACACATTATGCCACCATCAGTTGATGAGGTTAATACTACCATCATTGAAATGTTGAGCTAAAATCGCCATTGGATCATATCATCTTTAGGGCACTAAACCATCAATCATTGAGCTTCCAAAAGAGTTTAGAACTAAAATAAGGTGTGAACAATCGTTAAAAATTATCAGTTGTCACCATGGGTCATCACCATTAGTTTCTACAAAGGCATATCCATCAGTTTTAATATAATGCCATGCATCAATTCATGTATAAAATTGAAAATCAGACTAAAACACTAAGTATATGTCATCGTTTGATAGGTTCTTAGCACCATTGGTTGGTATGTAATCAAGAAACAAGTCTTCTTATACCTTAGAAATGTCGTGCACATGAGTTCATGTTCATATAAACTATAAACTAATCAAGGAACACTGTAAAATTTGAAATCCAAAGAAAGAATAGCTTTTATATGCACAGCTCTTCATTTTAGAGCAAGAAAATGAGTAATCAAGCCTATAGTAAGAAATAAAAGTGTAGAGGGTTATAAAACCGGACTCTAGGAAGAAAATTAGAGTCCTCGAAACAAAACAGTTTGAGCAAAGAAGGTTAATAACCCTATTTTTAGGTCTGAATTCAGCCAAGTATCACCTTTCTCCACAAAAGGAGCAAAACCTAGATAGAAGACGCAAGAAAGATAATTTCCTTGATATTTAGAGAAAACTTTACCATGGAACAGCAAGGTTCCATCCAAGAAGAAGGTAGGAGGAAGAATAAAAGAAAAAGAAACGAAGTATAGAAGGAGATACTTACTAGTTTAGGTCAAGATCACCAAAAGCAAGCTTTGCAAACCCTAGATAAGGGTAGATTTGAATCCTAGATGCTCCAACAAGAAGGCTGGCTATCTTCTTCTACCATGGGCACCATATTTGCTCCCAAGAAGGTGAAAGATAAATTTTTGTATAGGAGGAAAAGATAAGAGTCTAAAGGTTTCATTTTTTAGCTAAAGGATAAGTATATAAGGGTTATAGATAAAGAAAAACTTGAGGTGTCCTAATAACTCTCCATGTGTCCATGGCCTTAAACTATAATGGATATACAAGAAGCCACACAAGAAGCTTCCCCAACATTCATGGAGACCTTATTAGACACTGTATTTTGGATTTCCAAGACAATCAAATAAATCATCGGTTGATAGCTCCTAAAGGTAGCTCATCCATAAAGCGGTAAACTCTAAAATACCCTTAAGGAAAACACCTCCAAACCAAGGTTCAACTAGGCGCCCCATGGCCCAAAAAGCTCCAGAATGATAAGGAAACATATAAGGATTATAATGAAAGTGACAAATTGCAAGTAAAATCTCAGATTTGGGTAAATTGCATAAAGTTCCAAAATGTGCATAGAATTGCATAACTTGCACAAACAATGTCCAAATTGGACCAAATTTGAAACTTAAACTTGTCACATGATACCAAAACATATCAAAAGGCTAGATTAAGTTTAAAGCACTTAATTATGGTAATTACACATGTTCAACACTTTAAGTAAGGTTAGGGGTCTCACAGATACAATGATGTTAATGGCGTTGTATGGCAGTGATATCAAGAGTTAATGTCACAAGTTCTTACTGCATGCATTTTATATCTTCTAGAGTTGTATTATGCTTTTATCTTTGTAGAAATTGTGCAGAGTTTATACATTTTAAATTGATTGGTGAACTAAAAGATACCCAATTGGCATAATTAATCAAGTGAAACCCTAGACATGTAGTTGCCATGTGTTATAGATTCATTCCAGTGTAGAACTTGTTGGGTGGTGAAACAAGTCATTTCCTATGAGAAACTTGGAGTGCATATTTTTTAATATGTGGGGGTGCAATTCAAGAATCTCCTTGCATCCACAATTGTGATATATAGAGGATGGATGTGGTCATGCCTCAGAAATTGTGATATTGTGATATGTAATAGGTAGCAGTATAACTACATTGAAGCCTCTTTTATGGAAAGACCATGCGTGAGCATGTTCTCTAGAGCATTTACCTCTACTAAGGTGGGATAGGTGTTTTCATATTGACTATATGTCACTGGTGTTAGTTGAGTGATATGTCTCTACGGTGTCTCTTGTACTGACCGAGAGGTGATTGTGAGTTTATGGATTCTAGCTCTTACATAGACCTTGTATGGCACTGATTTTGACTTAGTAGTGGTCAGTTGGATTTGGGTGGTATGACTAAAATCCTCAGGGTTATTAAACAATGTAATACATCCATGTGGTATATTTTCTTACGGTTAACCACGATTCACATTGGATGACCCTATGCCTTGATTCTTGTATTGAATTCTTGAATTATAATGTGGTAAGAGAAATCAACTGTTATACATGTTCTTCATATTCCTTCTTAAAGTAAAAGATGTTGTACTACTCTGTTGTAGTTATCTAAATTGCTTAATTTGTGATACTAGTTTTATATATACAATTGAGTTGAATCTATTAATAATATTAAATCCGCTCTGTATAATCTATTTTTTTTAATAATAGATGTTGGTGAAGAATTATATCTCTCGTTTGGACAGTTGGTCTCACCCCATGGGTTTCCACTTCTTTTAGTGCTCATGCATGACATGGTAGAGATCGTGCAGTTGAGACTGAGCTACAAGAGGAGCAGTATATGTTAAAGGTTGGATATGATGATAGTATTTGTATTAGAGTCATGTGTGTCATCCTTGTAGTCTTAGGTCCTTGGGAGGTGTTTTGTAGATGTTTGTATATCAAAATAATCTTTTTGGAAGTATGTCGTGATTGTATATGATATCTTGTAATATGTGGACATATATTTCTTACACAGGATGATGGCATGAATAGACAATGAATAATGCCATGCAATACATTTTGGTACGATATGAGATACAAGTTGTGACAGGCTTTGGACCTAGATGTAATATGGGATTAAGAGAGAAAGATTTCTCCCCCCTCTCCCACACCCATGGCAGAGGTCAAATGTCTGGGAGGGTGGTAAATGAAGGTGGAAATTTGGATTTTCACTCAGGTCCCTTTGTTAGGGGATACTATGCTTGACCACTTGAGCCACTCCTTGGTGACCTAGAGGTAATATGTTTCCACTTGAGGTGGGCATGTGATATTGATTTTTAATTTACCATGTTTTGTGGTAATATGGTTTTTTAGTGATAATTGTGTGCTTTGTTTTGAGTAATCTCATTTTTTGTGGCGATGATCGTTACACAGGCATCCCATGATGAGATCCCCATCTTGGACATGCAACAAGGCATATTTTACTAAGAGAAAAAACATCAAGAAACCTACACCATGATGGCGGTGAAGTCCTTTAAGACAACACACTTTGTGTTCAAACCAACACTAAAAGAATTATGTATATGGAAACAGGTGTGTAAACTACTAGCAGGCTATAACCAAGATATTTTATGAGATGAAGAGCCAACATCTTATACTAAGAGAACATGGAAGTTCATATCCTCCATTATGGAACTCTTAATTGACAGGCAAACACGTAGTCGGTGCTGACAATTGAAGTTTTCCTTTTTAACACAGATGAAGTTTGTACTAAGAAGAGTTTGAACAAAATCTTCTACACAATAGAGAGAGAAGTCGAAGGGGCAATATATGGCCAAATGGATAAGGAAGATTCGTGGTTGAAAGCTGACAAATTTGGAAGAAACTCATTAACCATCTCAACTGCAGGTCAAATGTTGTTAAATCTATGAATGTTCATTCTGGCTTTATGGAGAATTGTCCAAAATATTATCATCAATGTTATCTTAACCAAATCAAAAAGTAGAAGTATATATGATAAATAATACTTTATCTTATCTAGTATCATGGAAGGGAAACTTGTCTATATTGACAGGTTACTAATCAACAAATGGTTCTCTATAAAAGGTTTGCAACAAAAAGACTATTGTATGGGAAACATAATTAGTGAGATTTACCGAGCATTCGGTCATGCCAAATCCCTAATGAGATCCACATCAACTATGGGCTAATGTCTCACTTAAGTAAGTATCTAATCTTAGATCAAAGGGTTGCATAGGGGGTGAATAGAGCTAAAAACACTTGCACAAAATTCATTAGACCATCAAGTTACTACAAGATATGGGATTTGCAAATATTGAATTTGTAGTGAAACTAAGGATACGTAGTAAGGGTGAGAGAGATTGAAAACACAAGGAACAAGCTATGTAGAGTGGTTCCTATCTCTAAAATAAAAGATAGTCAATCCACTACCTAGAGAGGTAAAGCTCTAAGATTTTGCAACCCATGTATACTCATATTCCATTATAAGACATACAATATGACCTTCCTTTTCCAAGGACAAGGATACCCAACCTCCTTTGTAAGGACCAAAAGGATCCAATAAAACTTACACAAAGGGCTTACATATCCTTGAGCAAAAGTATTCTACCTCCAAGGACTTACCCACTTTTGTAGCTAGCTAGAGACCTTCGTCAGGGTGATCTACTGCTGTAAAAAGTCTTTGGTCTTGAGGATTTACCCACTCTCATTGTGGATCTTCTACCTTTGCCTCCTCCTTCCACTTGAAGAATCTTTAACACCTTCTTCTTCAACCTTGAAGAAGCTTTGCACCTTCTCCTTCACTTGGAGAAGCTTTCACCAACTTGATCTTATAGAAATGGGTTGGGGAAAGGGAAGCTTTGAGATCTTTACAAGTAAACAATGAAGTATCTCTCTCACATAGATCCTATCTCACTCATATGGATGTTTTGATTTGCAAACTAGAGAGAGAAAGGGGCTCTACTGGACTGGATGTACTCAACTACAGCTAGGATCTTGAATAGCATGAAAGAGCAACCTTGGAATGAACTCCAAGAGGTCCTATTTATAGTTGAGGGTGTCCACTAGAGGTTAGGAGCACTAGGAATGTTTTCTAGACATTTGGGGTGTTGTAACAGATAAAATTTTGAGTTTTACAACACTTCGACGGTTAGAATATGTAACGTCCTAGGATTTGAGGCCTCATATAAATTGATCTTATTAGGAATGATTGGACTACCCACATAACCAAGGTGCACCTCCTTTTCCAGGAGACCATCACTAAAGAACTCCATAGTTAAGCATGCTCAGCTTGGAGTAGTACTAGGATGGGTGACCAGTCAGGAAGTTGACCTCCTCTTGTGCATGAGTGTGGATAAAGCGCGCAGTTAAGGCTAGTGGTGGTTTGTGGGGCCATTCCTCATTCCTAAAACTCTACTAGAGCTCTAATACCTTTGTAAATGCCCAGGCCCACTGCCCAAGGCTCTAGTAGAGTTTCAAGAATGACGTCTGGCCCCACAGACTACCACTAGCCTTAACTGTGTGCTTTATCCACACTCATATGCAAGTCGGGGTCAAGTTCCTGACTGGTCACCCATCCTAGTACTACTCCAAGCTGAGCATGCTTAACTATGGAGTTATTTAGTGATGGGCTCCCAAAAAAGGAGGTGCACCTTGGTGATATGGGTAGTCCAATCATTCCTTATAAGATCAATTTATCTAAGGCCTCAAATCCCGGGACGTTACAATCTCCCTCACTTTGACTCTAGACGTCCTCGTCAAGACTCGATTATATGGCCTCATAATATCACCCCATTTCAGTGCAGACCCATAATGGCTCATGGACACCCAGCTCCCGATCATGGAATACCAGTGCAAGGGTGGCTACATCACCATGGATAGCCCTTTCCAACTTGCCTGGACTGCACGACTCAATACTGGCATGCCACATGCCCATGTGGGCCCCACCTACTGGAGGGGTTATGGCTCTGATACCATTTGTAGAAAGTTTGTGCATGAGTGTGGATGAGTGTGGATAAAGTGCATAGTTAAGGCTAGTGGTGGTCTGTGGGTCCAGTCATCATTCCTAAAACTCTACTAGATCTCTAATACCTTTGTAAATTCCTGGGCCCACTGCCCAAGGCTCTAGTAGAGTTTCAGGAATGACGTCTGGCTCCACAGACCACCACTAGCCTTAAGTGTGCACTTTATCCACACTCATGCGCAAGCTAGGGTCAACTTCCTGACTGATCACCCATCCTAGTACTACTCCAAGCTGATCATGCTTAACTATGGAGTTCTTTAGTGATGGGATCCCAGAAAAGGAGGTGCACCTTGGTGATATGGGTAGTCCGATCATTCCTTATAAAATCAATTTATCTGAGGCCACAAATCCTGGGACGTTACAATCTCCCTCACTTAGACTCTTGACGTCCTCATCAAGACTCGATTATATGGCCTCATAATATCACCCCATTTCAGTGCAGACCTAGAATGGCTCATGGACACCCAGCTCCCAATCACGGAATACTAGTGCAAGGGTGGCTACATCACCATGGAAAACCCTTTCCAACTTTCCTGGACCACACGGCTCAAGACTAGCATGCCACATGCCCATTTGGGAACCACCTACTGGAGGGGTTATGGATCTGATACCATTTGTAATGACTGGGCCCACTGCCCAAGGCTCAAGAAGAGTTTCAGGAATGATGACTAGCCCCACAGACCACCACTAGCCTTAACTGTGCATTGTTTCCTCACTGATGCACAAGTTAGGATCAACTTCCTTATTGGTCACCCGTCCTAGTATTACTCCAAGCTGAGCATGCTTAACTATGGAGTTCTTTAGTGATGGGCTCCCTGAAAAGGAGGTGCACTGTTACCACCCCAATTGTTGGGTTCATTTGGTGAGAAATGTAATTTCTCATATTAAAGATATTTGAACAACAAATGATATAATTTTTTTGGAATAAATGGATTTCGTTTACAATAGCCTTGATGATTGTGTTGTGGGTTTTATTGGCTATTGGGCCCAAATAATAAGAAAATTCAATTAGTTTATGAATAATTGAGTTTTTGAGAAAAGAATGAGATAGAAACCTCTATAAGGAAAAATGATGTAATCCAAGGATGGATTTCATGCCTCTTGGATTCCTTGGGTCCCAAGGAGTCCAAAGTTGCATAAAGAGTGCAATAAGAAAAGAAAACATCAATTAAATATTTCTTTACTAAGAAAGAAATTGAAAACAATGGTAAAATGTGGGAAATAAGTAAAAAGAGGTACAATTGAGTTATCCTTAGTGGAATTTCATATCCCAAGGATTCCTAATGATAAAAGGAATACCAAAGAGGAAAATAAAAGAGAAATAAAGAGAAATTGTCAAAAAGAGCTATTTTAATAAGAAATAAACAAGATAATGAGAAATAATAAAGAATAATGCATTTAGATGCATCTAGAAGGATAATGAGTATCCAATAAAAATGATTTCAAAATAATAGAGTTTCTTGGGATCCAAGGAGTCCCAATAAAGAGGAAAGAAAGAGAAAATACCAAAATTGCAAAATAAAGAGATAATGGGAATACATAATTAATGAATTATGTGGTTTTGTTAAGAAGAAAGTATTTTCTACTTAAGGAAGTATATTTTTGTGGCCAATATATTAAAAGGCATGAATAAAGAGAATGAGAGAGAGAATTTTCGTATTTCTAATTATCTATGCAATAAAGAATATCAAGAAGGTAAATAGGAGAGAGAAGAATTTCTTCTCTATAAAGGAATTCGATTCCTATTGGAAATAGAACTAGTTGACCCATAGATGGTCATCTTAGGGCGTGGATACTCACCCTATATAAAGGGGTAAAGCCCTAGTTCGAGCCCGAGAGAGAGAGAGAGAGAAAGATCCCACATTCTCCTCCTTGTTCCTTACGTGTAAACCCTAGTCGAGGGTATAGATCTAACCCTGGAGAAACGCAGGTGTGTTTTGTGGTCTTGCTTGAAGCAGGAAACCTCCACGACCACCCAGGGCTGCTTGGATACTGCCCCCATCGACCTCAGCTTCGTGCAACGGTAGCTACATGGTTGCAACGGCGGCCTTGCTTGGATGATCGAGTGCTCATGCACTAGCCAGATCAACCATGACTTGGGTGGTGCCCTAGGTGTGAGTAAGGGCAGGGAAGCTTAGGCGGCCATCAGCGGAGGTCTGTGGGCCCTAGGAAGGAGGGGGCACGCTTGCATAGCCCTGCCCTCGGCGGCTAGGGCGGCAGCCGTCGGGCTGCTGAAGGTTGAAGAAGGGAGGGGCGCTCTGGACGGTTTTGCCCTCCACATTCTAAAGAAGCCCATCACTTAACCAAGGTATTTTTAGTCTTTTCGAAATGTTTCCCAAATCGCTGAAGCAATGTTCCATGGAAACAACCACGTGGTGCCCTCCGATTGGCCAGAGTAAGTGAATTTTGCTAAATTCATAACTAATTAACGGTAGCTCGGATAGATGCACATTATACATGAATTTTGATCAAGAGAACTCAAGCAATGCAATAAAAATATATCTGAAGACTAATTCCTCTTACAATTCGAAAGTAGTGTAAATTATCAACTTAATTGATTAAAGGTTAAGAAACCCTATTTTGATATGATTAATGTGATTAGTAGGGTTTAATTGATGATTAAGGTTGATATTAACCTGTTAATGATAAAAAAGGAACATTAGGAACAAAAAGGATGAGCTTTGCACGTAGCTAGTTAATGTAGAGTTTCATGCGCACGTATATACTTTAATGGGCCTTGAAACCCTAATGTTGGTAAATGTGACTCTTAATGGATTTAATTATTCAAAGTAGTGAATAAAGATAAGATATAATGATTCTAAGCTATTTCGAGCATTAAAGTTCCTAATTGTGGTTAAATACCCTTAATGTGGAAATTAGGGTTTCATAGTGGATAAAAGGTAGAATTAATGATAAATAACGTTCATATGAGTATTAGAGCATAATGAACTACGAATTGATGATAAACGAGCATAATGACCTTGTCATAGATTAAAAAGGATAAAAATGGTAGATTTAATGTAAAAGAGGCTTAATGGACTTAATTGATGGTTAATTGTGCATTAGTCTAGAATTAGGGTTATGTGTTTGTAAAAGGGTAACCTTAATAACCTTCATGAAGGATAGATGAGAAAATTAGGGTTTAAAAAGAGAAAAGGGAAGTAAAACCCTAATTATAAAGTAAACCCTAAAAAGAGGAAGAAACCCTAAAAAGGAATAGAAACCATAAGTAGCAAGATGGTTTGGATAGTTTTTGATAAAAAGGAATTGGATGTATATTTCAGGATTGAACTGTGTACTTACTTGATTCTAGATTACTTGCTTGTTAGGACTATTCCTGCATCTGAGTCTTCTTGACAGGTATGTGGTTACACTTATGAATAATCACTCTAGTTTCACGGTGATTCCTGAAGTTTTTATCGGTTGCTTGAAAATAATTGTTGGATGTCTATTTATTTCATGAAACTATAAAGTGACTATGATTATCACTATAAATGTGCAAACATGATTGGCTCAGATCCTGGTCCACCTCTGTGGCTTTGCAAAGGCTAAAAAGGGGTAACCTAGAGCAAGGTCTAGGTTATCGTGAGTTAGAAATTGGGCTACCTATGGGTAGTGACATGCGACTCTTTAGGACACCATGAGTTAGGGATTGGGATACCTATGGGTAGTGCCATGTGATTCAACCCTAGATATTGATCTACCTGTTAGGTAGGATCATGCAGGGTTCAATGGGGATCTACCATGAGGAAGGTAGCATCCAGGTCCACTGCAGGGACAGCGCAGAGGTTAGGGTATGTAAGGATTGAGAAGTTATGTTGAAAATGTAAAGTTGTTTGTTAAATCATATTTGATTGCAATATGTTTTTATCATAGTTGCACGATTATTGTTCCCCCACATACCAGCTTTTTGCTGACCGACGTTTTGTTTATCGGCATTTTAGGTACAAATGAAAAGAACAAACAGTAAAGTGGCATATGTGGAATTAAATGAGAAATAATGTGCACAGGAGGATTAGTTAGATTAGTATCTTCATGGATAGAAGTTTAGAAATCCCAGTTTTTAAAAGGTAAGCAAAGTTTTATTTTATACCAGTTTTTAGTTTAGTGGGTAGAATTTATTAATTGTTATTGATTATTTTTTGAACCTTTGATCAGGGTTATTGGATAACGGCTCTGACCTTTCGGTCTCCCTTAAATGGGGGTTACCGGGAGGCGGGGTCATTACAATTGGTATCAGAGTGAAGGTTCCTCACTTAATCTTTAATAATTATTAAATTTTACAAATCCCATAGAACCAAGGGAGTTATTAGAGGATTGTCTGAAAGATTGAGGTGTCTAGAAAAGGATCACGTCCGGGGGTTGGCAATATTTTCCTCCGCACCGCTAGTCAGAATACGAGGACTCCCAGATTGTGTGACTGCATGGACGATGTCTTAGGATATGACACGAAATAAGATACCTTTAGGACTCTATCATCTTGTTCATCCCTTGTCAACTCAAATTCTATTAAGGACCTCAAGGATTAGGGTTTCCTCTCTTCTCCTCACCCTCTTGAGGTATGGGTAAGGTTAATAAAGTCTAAGGAATCCTCCGCCAAATTAATGAAAAGCATGTAAATAAGATGTCATGGACATAAGCTTAATATATTAAGCGCAAACTAAAGAATAGATACATGCTTAGGTCATATGACATGAGTTGTCATTGCTCTTAGGAGAACCTGAGGATAGACCTCTTTGTCAGGAGGATGAGTAGAGAGAGTTAGTCTTGGAGGTAGAGACCTCCATTAAAAGTTGAGACCTAGCACATCCTTTGAGGATGATGTTAACCCTGACCCTAAGTGAAGGTTAGAGAGAACGATGACATGATGAGTTAGATGTCATGGTTGACCGAGTGTTTGGTTGGACATGCCTTTGGGATTCCATAAGAGGTTAGATGACCTAGTACCTTTGGCGAATCAACCCTGGAGAGGGTCATACATGTTAGAGCAAAGGATGGCTCCTTCATGGATGAGGTTAGAGGAGAACTTATAGATACCCTATGGGCTTAGGCAAGTAGGGTATAGCTTGCACCCAGAGTGCTTCAGTAGCACGAGCAGTAAGCTAAAACTGAGGCCAGAAGGATAGGATGGATGGCTTATGAGATAAGCATAAGGGGGCTTTGGATAATCATGAGCAAACATAAGTTTGAGCATAGGATTCACCCACGTAGAGGTATGCATGTGAGCTTGATCCTTCATGGAGAGATGACCTCTAGTAGTATGACTAGATGTGGAGTTAGCTTTAGAGAGAGAAAGAAGGAACCAAGCAAGAAGGTTGGAAACCTAAAACCCGATATGTGAGGAACAGTGGGGAGTCAAGAATGATGCGACCTAAGTGGATGATAGTGGTTGCCTCATGCATGATCCCTGGAGGCTGATGATATCTTGGTTGCCTTTAGAGGAACCAAACCCTAGAGAAAGGATGATGCTTCTGGTACCTATGTGCCTGTGGTATAGGTGTTTACCTTCTAAGATAGGAATAAGAGTTCCTTAGACCTGGAGAGGTTTGGTAACAGGTTGTGAGGCCTTGTACCTTGTTGGTTATCCTTGAGGAGGACTCGACCCTGATGTGTTTCTCGAGTAGAAGGATGACAGGGAGTGCATGTCATGCCTTATACATGCTTGATTCATGGTTAAGAGTTTGAGCATGCAGTTGGACACCCAAAGGTGAACCTAGGGTTCCTAGGCCTAAGAGGGGAAGCAGTGTACCCAATGCACATTATGAGATTTGAGACTCTATAGTTTCGAGCATGGTACTCCTCATGTGTAGAGGTAGAGGAAACCCCTTAAGTTAAGGGTATGTCTGATGAACCCCTCACAACTAAGTTGATCTAATGTAGAGGATAAGAATAAGGGTGACCTAGTATGGTTTAGTAGGTGGTCTTCTTGTGCCTTAGTAGCTTTCTAGGGTTAAGCATACTCATGTGGATGCAGACCCTAAACATAAGGATGGTTGTGACCTTGTTGTCAAGAGTTGTAGTTTCCTCCCATCCTGGGAGAGGGGCCCTTTTGTAGGGTGTATACCAGTTTTGTTGGTTTTGAGGTAACCTAAAGAGGTTTCAGAGGATCTTGTGAAGCTAAGTGAAGAGTACATGGTATGATAATGAACTTGAAGACCCATAGATAACCATCTCTACGTGCATGTGGACGTGTTACCATGGAGGTAACCGGTATGGGGCTTGACCAAGGTAGGCAGGTTTCCATGATCCCTATGAAAGGATGAAAGTCAGCCATGAATGCAGAGAGAGAGATGATGAAGGCTTGGGTAAGGTTCTAAGATGAACATGTACTATGTTAGAATCCTAAGTCTGTCCTAGGGTCAGGTAGGGATAAGAGTGATGGAAGAAGGAGTTGCCTAATTCCCTAGTTGCACGTGACCATAGGGTCGGGAGGTAACAACTATCATTGTCTGAGGGCCATGGGTTAGGATATTGATCACCTTCATGAACTCATGGGACCCAAAGGGCAGATGAGTAGGGAACACTCTGGATGCATAAGGGAAGAGGGATGACCCCAAAAATGTCAGCACCCTATAAACCTAGAGGAGAGACAACATGAGACATATGATGTCTCAAGGACATTGTCCTAGTATGTCATGACAGAAGGAGATCCAGTAAGGTATTCACGCACTCAATATGATTGGGTATGTGGAAAACCTGACTAAGTAGGATTCCCTCTGAGCCAAGAGTTGACTATTGGTATGATACTGCAAATGTTGCGAGAATCATACAATTCATGATAAGCTACAACCTGAACAACTTTGACAAGCATTGACAGAGTTGTTGGACATGTTGAGGATAGTAAAGGCAAATATGAAGAAAGACAAACCATAATCTTTGATGTGATCAAAGAAAATGTAATTCTTAAGGGCAAGGACAAGGGCAAAGCAAAGAAGTGTTCTGATGCTAGCCAGCAATCCAAGTCGTCTTCAACCTCAAGGCACATGGGGAAAGGGTGTATGAGGGAATTGCCCTCTATATCTGGAAGAACAAAAGAAGATGAAGGAGGGGATGGAGATCTCCACCTAAGGTATCATGAAATGAACCGCTTCTTTATCTGAGGTATATGATACCAAGATATGGATCTATCATATATGATATGCAAGATCCGCAAAGAAGTGATGGCCTTTGTGAAAAGACCAAGAAAGAAGTACCCATCATTGGATCAAGTGTTGCTACCATAGATAGGAGTATCTTTCAGTTTATTTCAGCCTAAATGGCATGAAATAGAGTAGAGAACTGCTATTTCATATATTACCAATAGATAGAAACATTTTATTTTTGCGTATTGTATGACAATGATGGCAATCAATAAAGAGATGTTTCAATTTATAAAGATATGATCTTTTTGGCAATGCCTTATTTATCTTGTGGTATTTGATATGAATAAGATAAAATGATACCTAAAAGTTATAGATAACTCAAACAATCAAATTAGCATCAATCATGAGAAATTCATTTCTAGTTTCCATGTGATGGATAAATCTAGACTCTTTTGGTTAGAGAACTAGTAAGAGACATGAATATCTTGGACATGATTAATCAATCTTCACTAAAGGTAGTGGGAGAATGATTATCCTGTTAGGTATGATACATGTGATGTATTTACATACCTATTGGAACGAATGCTAATACTTCAAATGGTATTTAGAGAAATACCAATATGAATATCTTAAAGTATTCAAGAATATCATAAATGAAGTGCAAATTTGGTAAAGTGTTAATTCTTGATGAGATCAATGAATAAAATACTTAGACCAAATGTTTGAGATCCTTATGAGTGATTATGATAGTGTATCATAGTAATCTCATGATTAAGGCATAGTAATGTCTAAATAAAGAAGGAATCATACTCTAAGGAGTTAGAGAATGATTATCAAATAACTGAATTCTTCTTAATAAAAGAATACCCCACACTAATAAAGGACATTGAGAATCACAAGGAGTTGTGAGTTCTTATATCCTTGACAGATACACCTCAATTATCTATGTGATGATTTGTTCGTGTGATGAGTCAACTATCTAGATGAATATGACGAACCGAATTTTGAGTTATGGTTTATGACCATTACATCCTAAATGACATACATGTGAACCATAAGGTATGACCTTGATGGTAGCACCCATTGGAATAAAATCCATAAGTGCAAATGAATATTAAGTGTTAAGACACATGGATAACTTTTGAGAAGGATGATACTTGTTGATTGCAACATAATGACTAAGAAATTTGGCTTATGGATACTAAAACCTCATTCCCATGAGGAATAAAACAAGGATGTGTATGTGACACAACCTATAAGGTTTATGAATCCACTAATGCAAATGAAGTCTATAAGTTATAATGGACCCATCAATGTGATTGATTGAGTACAAGCAACTCAGAATTGGATCTTTACTTTCATGATATAGTCAAAGGGTTTGACTGTTATGTCAAAGATAAAGAAGGGATCTGTGATTTAGTGGGAGCATGTTCACATTCCACATGTTGATGTGAAATGGAAATGTTCTAAAATGGAAATCCAAAAGGTGGAAATTATCTTTAAAGGAAGATAGAGATGTTTCCTATGTGATAGGAATAGAGATCTATAGAGATAGTTCTCGAAAACCTCTTGACCTGAAAAGAGAAAGCATACATTGGCAATCTATACTGAAGGGTTCAGTATGCATAGATTCAGTGGGAGAAAACTTGTCCATGTTACATGGAGTTAGTATCCCAAGGTCAAGTGTCCAATTCTTATGAAGAATGGGAACACTAAGAATAGATATGGATCAATCATGTATGTAATCATCCCATTATCTTGCATGTATGGACATGGCAAGAATAAAATGCATTCATCATCTTGTATGTAGGACATGGCAATATGATGTGCTCATCCTGATAACTCGTATGTGAGACATGATGAGTGGATTTCTGTCTACTTCCAGTAAGGGTTACTGGAATACCATGAGAACTTGATAAGTACTTGAGAAGTACTAGTTCTATGGAGATAAGGAAGAGTTCAATGTAAAGCGTTACATTGATGCGAACTTCCGAAAGGATAGAAAATTAATCGCAAAATATATCTAGGATATATATAAAAGTGAAAGTTTGTTGATAATTGGAAGTGTTCTAATGAAACCATTTAAAAGGAAATGTCGAGTATCCATGGGTTGGAGAATAGTAGTGGATACTGTATGGATCTGGAAGTTCATGAGATGAACTTATAGATATTCCAGTCATTGATGACAAGTATGGAATCCTTGATCATGCAATGTGGCTAAAGGTTAGCAAAGGAATACTGGATCGCATATTACGGCAACTCCATCTCATACATGTGACGTACAATGAAGAGATGAGAGACATGCAGTTAAACTGACTTTGGCAAGGTGTTGCCATAACTCACTATGTTTGCACTAGAGCACAGTAACATGTGGGACATGTTTGAAGATCACTATGAATATGATTCAAGGGTGATTGGCTCGCAGTGCAAGTGGGAGTATGTTGGTATGTATGTCCTGAGAGCCAATCATGGGATGATTGGTGGGATACATTAAGATTGATTTGATAAACATCAAAGGCAAGCTTCCAATTCTTTCTGGTTCAGTCATATGAGATAGTGATAGATAAGATTGAATGTCTAGAGAATGACAGTACTCAATGACGTATGCTTTCAGGTTAAGGACCTGAACGATGAGATCATATGGATTCTAAGAGTTTGTACATTCTTGTTGTGTCCCTAGTCGGATGTCATTGTGGAAGGTAGATAGACAGCAATGACACACAAGGCTAGATTGTGGTGTTGGTTGATGACAGAATCTCATTAGTCATGATATAGAGATATCAAACCAAACACATAGGTACTTGTTAGATAACAAGTGTACCGGACAGACCCACCGTGAGTTTGACACATGGAACCATGACATGGTAGTCACAGTCAGTACTCACAGTGATGGTGGTGAGTGTGATTCTTTGACCTGAAATCACTACACTCAACACATGTCGTTGGGCACACTTTGACATCATCAAACACAGTCCTGAAACATGGGTTGTTATAAAGGTGATGATTGGGTGGCTTTGACACATGGGGCTTTTGAGGGGTGAGTGATAGATATGGGATTTGTCCCTCCTGATGGAGTTTGATATCCAAGGCCACTTGATGAGTAGGATTGAAATAGGCGTGTGCACGCATGTGTGAATTAGTATGTGATATTGATGTCATACATATCTCTTCCAATCTGCTCTGAGATCAAGAAAGTGAATGAACATTGACAGGCTGACTGTTCCATGCCTCGAGTTCATTCGGGATATCAATGACAAAGGAATTATACATTCACTGCAACACCATTCACAGATTGTAGGATTGAAAGTTGTTCTCCAACTTTCTACTTTCACTTGGGTAGCACTGATGTGTGACTAGGCACCGCTCTTTGCTTGTGAAGTCATAAGTGTTATGGACTTTCACTGCCAACGTGAAATGGACCTGCTGGGTCGCACACATAGGATTTAACCTGGAAGAGGAGTTTTGTCCATAAACAATGTTTATATTGATTACTAAAGGAGTTTAGTAGTTCAATTAAACACTCAATTAATTGATAGCTCAAAATCATAGTGTTCAAGGTGTTGGACAGATTGATTAGAGTATCAATTTGATTGAAACTGCAATTGACTGATTCTGCACAATCTGCACTCCCAACCGATCGGCTCATGTGATGAACCGATCGGCTCATCTTGGTGAACCGATCGGCTCAGGTTGTGAGTCGATCGGCAAATGGATAGGGTGAAACAATCGCTTCAAGTGTTGAAACGGTCGGTTCAACTATTGCAACCGAGCAAGTTGGAAAAGTAGGATTGGTGAGAATTTTCCTTTCATTTCACTTGCCCAATTTGATTGGAACAAGGATTGGTATTTGATACCAATTAGAAACAAAAAGAGAGAAAGTCAATCGGGAACTGATCAGGACCACGAACCGACCGGTTCAGAAGTGAACCGACCGGTTGAGGTGTCCCAACCGATCGGTTGAGGTGTCAACCGACCGGCTCAGGTCCCCAACCGACCATTTCAGAAATGAAACGATCAGTTTAGGTTGCGAGTTAGTTGTTTTGTGGAAAATCTCGAACCCTTCTACTCCTACTTTTAGTCCCGCATTGCCCGGGATAGAGAACCCTATCCCATGACCCTCCTATATATAGAGGTATTGGGGGCTTCTCAAAGAACAACTCAGTGCAAACCAGTTTCTCTGCAAAGTTGTCGTTCTCTCTGGTTTTGGTAACCGAGAGAGCCCGAGCAAGTGCTACCCGATAAGGGAGGCATAGCAAAGGAAAGACAACTGCAGAAAGTAATTGGTGGTAGGAGAGTGTCAGTGACTAGTACGCTGATAGGAGGGTGCGACTCCTTCCAATTCCTTGTGGGACAAGGAGATTGGAGTTCCAGGTGGTCCGGGTGGACTACTTCAGAGGTGGGAGGTTTCTACCGCTCGGAGGACAGCTGTCAATCCCGACAGTCCCGGTGAGACTAGGAGTCGTCAGTCCTAGTGCGACTAGGAGCTGCACAGACACCGTCCAATACCGAAGGTGAAGACCGCGCAAGCCACGAGGTATTGTCGCCGAGCAAGCCTCGGGACAAGGTATGATTCCACAAACCATCCTTTCCTATTATATAGACGTTGACGCGTTTCCTTGTTTTGGGTTTGGGGAGGAAATTTTTTTGTTTCCGCTGCCTTATCTGCCTCCCCTAAAACCCAACAGTGGTATCAGAGCCACGTCAATTGCTCTATACTTTAGGGATTATCGATATGATCGATTTTGGTTTGTCACCTTATTTATTGCATATGATGCGAATAAAATTGTCTTTATGCATGTCCAATCCTAAATCCACAAATCCCAAATTACATATATGATATGTATTATGAATGCACTCGATACGCGTCGCCCTTAAACGAGTTTTGTGGTGGATGTATAGTGTGGTTATGGCCAATAAACCCTATCTGTGTATGGTTGTATGTGGTTTCTTGCATCTCGGTATGCACACCGATCTTCCCTTTCTCCTATTCCTGATGTAACTTGAAATAATTCGAGATTTCTTTCCTACCTTTGCTCCCCTCAAATGTAACTCGAGGTTTCTCTTTTTACAATGTAAAATAGGATAGATTTTATTTCCTATTATGTCGAAGAACGGCGGACATCCTGACGATAGCTGAGATGATCGGTTCAAGGAGTGAACTGATCGGTTGACATTTCAGACGATCGGTTCAAGGAGTGAGCCGATCGGTTGATGACCGGTTCGAGGAGCGAGACGAACGGGTGGCGGCCATGAAGAGATGCATGATGACCAGGTGAACCGATCGGTTGGAGGAGCCAACCGATCCGCTGGTGGCACCCAGCTGACCGGCCTGATGGCGAGCCAATCAGTCATGTGATGAGTTGATCAAACCCAGAAAGGAAAAGCACAGAGTTCATCTTGTACAGGTTGCATGTGATGTAGACCTAGATGGCCGTGATTCCTCTTGGCTCGAGGAATCACATTAGGATGGCCATAACCATCGCTTTTATCGTTTTGCATGTTTTCTGTGGGATATAGCATGTATATGATACGTACTATGTATTGTGGTGATTGGATATGTATATGTATATAAAACCAAATCCCTCATTAAATGTTAATGTTTTAGATGCCTTCCAAATGTGACACACGTGAAAAGCTTGATTGACCAAGTGTGGGCACGCCCAAGCGTAGTGCACCGTCTATCTCGTGGAAGCATGAAGGATGGATATGTGGGTCTGCCCAAGTAGGGTGCATATTCATCGTGTTGGCTTTGGGTCGGACTTAACAAGGTGACCTAGATAGGATCTAGAACCTTGAGGCATGGAGATGATCATGGCAAGGAGTTGCATATGACATCTTATCAAGAGTTGCATATGATGCAATTGGAAAGAGTTGCCTACCTAAGAGATCTAAGTTGTGGGTGACAACCCAAGCTGGTCCATGACTTAGAGGATTTCAGGATCTTGCCCACTAGAAGGTTGTACGCTGCAATCTTCAGAATTGATGGTGAGGGCTATCAATTTGAATTAAAATAGTGGGAGCGATAATTAATTAAAGGCCTAATTTTATCATCAAATTTTCAAATCAATCAAACAAGTCAAAAAGAGTTTTGGACTAAAATTGCATATATTTCCTTTTGTTAAAATAAATGGTTAATCAACAAATCACTTTATTTGTGATCGGTGTTTGAGACCAACAAATTAAATGGGAATAATTCCACGACTGGTTAGGATGATGAGAAATGTTCTCAAAGAGCGAAAGCTCCAAGTCCTAGTTATACCAAGACCAGATGAACTCAATCCCACCACATCAATGGCTGAAAGTATGCTTATAGAAGCATATCGAGGATGACATTGATGAGGAGTGCTTGATGTTGTGTTCGCTGAACTATGAGTTGCAGAGACAACATGAGACATATGATGTCTCAAGGACACTGTCCTAGTATGTCATGACAGAAGGAGATCCAGTAAGGTATTCACACACTCAATATGATTGGGTATGTGGAAAACCTGACTAAGTAGGATTCCCTCTGAGCCAAGAGTTGACTATTGGTATGATACTGCAAATGTTGCGAGAATCATACAATTCATGATAAGTTACAACATGAACAACTTTGACAAGCGTTGACAGAGTTGTTGGACATGTTGAGGATAGTAAAGGCAAAGATGAAGAAAGACAAACCATAATCTTTGATTTGATCAAAGAAAAGGTAATTCTTAAGGGAAAGGCCAAGGGCAAAGCAAAGAAGTGTCCTGATGCTAGCCAGCAATCCAAGCCGTCTTCAGCCTCAAGGCACATGGGGAAAGGGTGTATGAGGGAATTTCCCTCTATATCTGGAAGAACAAAAGAAGATGAAGGAGGGGATGGAGATCTCCACCTAAGGTATCATGAAATGAACCGCTTCTTTATCTGAGGTATATGATACCAAGATATGGATCTATCATATATGATATGCAAGATCCGCAAAGAAGTGATGGCCTTTGTGAAAGGACCAAGAAAGAAGTACCCATCATTGGAGCAAGTGTTGCTACCATAGATAGGAATATCTTTCAGTTTATTTTAGCCTAAAGGGCATGAAATAGAGTTGAGAACTGCTATTTCATATATTGCCAATAGATAGAAACACTTTATTTTGCATGTTGTATGACAATGATGGCAATCAATAAAGAGATGTTTCAATTTATAAAGATATGATCTTTGTGGCATTGCCTTATTTATCTTGTTGTATTTGATATGTATAAGATAAAATGATACCTAAAAGTTATAGATAACTGAAACAATCAAATTAGCATCAATCATGAGAAATTCATTTCCAGTTTCCATGTGATGGATAAATCTAGACTCTTTTGGTTAGAGAACCAATAAGAGACATGAATATCTTAGACATGATTAATCAATCTTCACTAAAGGTAGTGGGCGAATGATTATTCTATTAGGTATGATACATGTGATGTATTTACATACCTATTGGAACGAATGCTAATACTTCAAATGGTATTTAGAGAAATACCAATATGAATATCTTGAAGTATTCAAGAATATCATAAATGAAGTGCAAATTTGGTAAAGTGTTAATTCTTGATGAGATCAATTAATAAAATACTTAGACCAAATATTTGAGATCCTTATGAGTGATTATGATAGTGTATCATAGTGAGCTCATGATTAAGACATAGTGATGTCTAAATCAAGAAGGAATCATACTCTAAGGAGTTAAAGAATGATTATCAAATAATTGAAATCTTCTTAATAAAATAATACCCCACACTAATAAAGGACAATGAGAATCACAAGGAGTTGTGAGTTCTTATATCCTTGACAGATACACCTCAATTATCTATGTGATGAGTTGTTCGTGTGATGAGTCAACTATCTAGATGAATATGAGGAACCGAATTTTGAGTTATGGTTTATGACC
Source organism: Alisma plantago-aquatica (assembly GCA_963693085.1). Classification (NCBI taxonomy): domain Eukaryota; kingdom Viridiplantae; phylum Streptophyta; class Magnoliopsida; order Alismatales; family Alismataceae; genus Alisma; species Alisma plantago-aquatica. Next base: position 925,899,582 of record OY856411.1, on the reverse strand, counting down.
ATTACATCCTAAATGACATCCATGTGAACCATAAGGTATGAACTTGATCGTAGCACCCATTGGAATAAAATCCATAAGTGCAAATGAATCTTAAGTGTTAAGACACATGGATAACTTTTGAGAAGGATGATGCTTGTTGATTGCAACTTAATCACTAAGACATTTGGCATATGGATACTAAAACCTCATTCCCATGAGGAATAAAACAAGGATGTGTACGTGACACAACCTATAAGGTTTATGAATCCACTAATGCAAATGAAGTCTATAAGTTACAATGGACCAATCAGTGTGATTGATTGAGTACAAGCAACTCAGAATTGGATCTTTACTTTGATGATATAGTCAAAGGGTTTGACTGATATGTCAAAGATAAAGAAGGGATCTGTGATTTAGTGGGAGCGTGTTCACATTCCACATGTTGATGTGAAATGGAAATGTTCTAAAATGGAAATCCAAAAGGTGGAAATTATCTTTAAAGGAAGATAGAGATGTTTCCTATGTGATAGGAATAGAGATCTATAGAGATAGTTCTCGAAAACCTATTGACTTGAAAAGAGAAAGCATACATTGGCAATCTGTACTGAAGGGTTCAGTATGCATAGATTCAGTGGGAGAAAACTTGTCCATGTTACATGGAGTTAGTATCCCAAGGCCAAGTGTCCAATTATTATGAAGAATGGGAACACTAAGAATAGATATGGATCTATCATGTATGTAATCATCCCATTATCTTGCATGTATGGACATGGCAAGAATAAAATGCATTCATCATCTTGTATGTAGGACATGGCAATATGATGTGCTCATCCTGATAACTCATATGTGAGACATGACGAGTGGATGTCTGTCTACTTCCAGTAAGGGTTACTGGAATACCATGAGAACTTGATAAGTACTTGAGAAGTACTAGTTCTATGGAGATAAGGAACAGTTCAATGTAAAGAGTTACATTGATGTGAACTTCCGAAAGGATAGAAAATTAATCGCAAAATATATAGAGGATATATATAAAAGTGAAAGTTTGTTGATAATTGGAAGTGTTCCAATGAAACCATTTAAAAGGAAATGCCGAGTATATGTGTGTTGGAGAATAGCAGTGGATACTGTATGGATCTGGAAGTTCATGAGATGAACTTATAGATATTCCAGTCATTGATGACAAGTATGGAATCCTTGATCATGCAATGTGGCTAAAGGTTAGCAAAGGAATACTGGATCGCATATTACGGCAACTCCATCTCATACGTGTGACGTACATCGAAGAGATGAGAGACATGTAGTTAAACTGACTTTGGCAAGGTGTTGCCATAACTCACTATGTTTGCATTAGAGCACAGTAACATGTGGGACATGTTTGAAGATCACTATGAATATGATTCAAGGGTGATTGGCTCGCAGTGCAAGTGGGAGTCTATTGGTATGTATGCCCTGAGAGCCAATCATGGGATGATTGGTGGGATACATTAAGATTGATTTGATAAACATCAAAGGCAAGCTTCCAATTCTTTCTGGTTCAGTCATATGAGATAGTGATAGAACAGATTGAATGTCTATAGAATGACAGTACTCAATGTGTATGCTTCCAGGTTAAGGACCTGAACGATGAGATCATACAGATGCTAAGAGTTTGTACATTCTTGTTGTGTCCCTATTCGGATTTCATTGTGGAAGGTAGATAGACATCAATGACACACAAGGATAGATTGTGGTGTTGGTTGATGATAGAATATCATTAGTCATGATATAGAGATATCAAACCAAACACATAGGTACTTGTTAGAGAACAAGTGTACCATACAGACCCACCGTGAGTTTGACACATGGAACCATGACATGGTAGTCACAGTCAATACTCATAGTGATGGTGGTGAGTGTGATTCTTTGACCTGAAATCACTACACTCAACACATGTCGTTGGGCACACTTTGACATCATCAAACGCAGTCCTGAAACATGGGTTGTTATAAAGGTGATGATTGGGTGGCTTTGACACATGGGGCTTTTGAGGGGTGAGTGATAGATATGGGATTTGTCCCTCCTGATGGAGTTTGATATCCAAGGCCACTTGATGAGTAGGATTGAAATAGGCGTCCGCACTCATGTGTGAATCAGTATGTGATATTGATGTCATACATATCTCTTCCAATCTGCTCTGAGATCAAGAAAGTGAATGAACGTTCACAGGATGATTGTTCCATGCCTCGAGTTCATTCGGGATATCAATGACAAAGGAATTATACATTCATTGCAAAACCATTCACGGATTGTAGGATTGAAAGTTGTTCTCCAACTTTCTACTTTCACTTGGGTAGCACTGATGTGTGACTAGGCACCGCTCTTTGCTTGTGAAGTCATAAGTGTTATGGACTTTCACTGTCAACGTGAAATGGACCTACAGGGTCACACACATAGGATTTAACCTGGAAGAGGAGTTTTGTCCACAAACAATGTTTAGATTGATTACTAAAGGAGTTTAGTACTTCAATTAAACACTCAATTAATTGATAGCTCAAAATCATAGTGTTCGAGGTGTTGGACAGATTGATTAGAGTATCAAATTGATTGAAACTGCAATTGACTGATTATGCACAATCTGCACTCCCAACCGATCGGCTTATGTGATGAATCGATCGGCTCAGGTTGTGAGTCGATCGGCTCATGGATAGGGTGAAACAATCGCTTCAAGTGTTGAAATGATCGGTTCAACTGTTGCAACCAAGCAAGTTGGGAAAGTAGGATTGGTGAGAATTTTCCTTTCGTTTCACTTGCCCAATTTGATTGGAACAAGGATTGGTATTTGATACCAATTAGAAACAAAAAGAGAGAAATTCAATCGGGAACTGATGAGGACCACGAACCGACCGGTTCAGAAGTGAACCGACCGGTTGAGGTGTCCCAACCGATCGGCTCAGGTCCCCAACCGACCATTTCAGAAATGAAATGATCGGTTCAGGTTGCGAGTTAGTTGTTTTGTGGAAAATCTCGAACCCTTCTACTCCTGCTTTTAGTCCCGCATTGCCCGGGATAGAGAACCCTGTCCCATGACCCTCCTATATGTATAGGGGTATTGGGGGCTTCTCAAAGAACAACTCAGTGGAAACCAGTTGCTCTGCAAAGTTGTCGTTCTCTCTGGTTTTGGTAACTGAGAGAGCTCGAGCAAGTGCTACCAGATAAGGGAGGCACAGAAAGGGAAAGACAACTGCAGAAAGCAATTGGTGGTAGGAGAGTGTGTTAGTGACTAGTACGCTGACAGGAGGGTGCGACTCCTTCCAATTCCTTGTGGGACAAGGAGATTGGAGTTCCAAGTGGTCTGTGTGGACTACTTCAGAGGCGGGAGGTTTCTGCCGCTCGGAGGACAGTTGTCAATCCCGATAGTCCCGGTGAGACCAGGAGTCGTCAGTCCCGGTGCGACCAGGAGCTGCACAGATACCGTCCAACACCGGAGGTGAAGACCGCGCAAGCCGTGAGGTATTGTCTCCGAGCAAGCCTCGGGACAAGGTATGATTCCACAAACCATCCTTTCCTATTGTATAGACGTTGACGCGTTTCCTTGTTTTGGGTTTGGGGAGGAAATTTTTTTGTTTCCGCTGCCTTATCTGCCTCCCCTAAAACTCAACACCTAGACCATGTGTTGAGAAATGAACCTAGTGAGCCCCAAGGGAGGCTGAAATGGCCTGAGTCACCTGTGCAGTTTATAGACGCCAGGATGAAAGAACTCAGAGAAAAGAATATGTAATGATAAAGGTTCTTTGGAAGCGCTATGAGTAAGGTGAAGCCACATAGGGGCCAATGATGGACATGTAAAAGTCTTATCCTGAATTGTTTATTTACTTGATAGAATTTTGACGACAAAATTCCTATAAGAGGGGAAGGATGTTACCACCCCAATTTTTGGGTTCATTTGGTGAGAAATGTAATTTCTCATATTAAAGATATTTGAACAACAAATGATATAATTTGTTTGGAATAAATGGATTTCATTTACAATATCCTTGATGATTATGTTGTGGGCTTTATTGTCTATTGGGCCCAAATAACAAGAAAATTCAATTAGTTTATGAATAATTGAGTTTTTGAGAAAAGAATGAGATAGAAACCTCTATAAGGCAAAATGATGTAATCCAAGGATGGATTTCGTGCCTCTTGGATTCCTTGGGTCCCAAGGAGTCCAAAGTTGCATAAAGAGTGCAATAAGAAAAGAAAAGATTAATTAAATATTTCTTTATTAAGAAAGAAATTGAAAACAATGGTAAAATGTGGAAAATAAGGAAAAAGAGGTACAATTGAGTTACCCTTAATGGAATTTTGTATCCCAAGGATTCCTAATGATAAAAGGAATACCAATGAGGAAAATAAAAGAGAAATAAAGAGAAATACTCAAAAAGAGCTATTTTAATAAGAAATAAAGAAGATAATGAGAAATAATAAAGAATAATGCATTTAGATGCATCTAGAAGGATAATGAGTATCCAATAAAAAGGATTTAAAAATAATAGAGTTTCTTGGGATCCAAGGAGTCCCAATAAAGAGGAAAGAAAGAGAAAATACCAAAATTGCAAAATAAAGGGATAATGTGAATACATAATTAATGAATTATGTGGTTTTGTTAAGAAGAAAGTATTTTCTACTTAAGGAAATATATTTTCGTGGCCAATATATTAAAAGGCATGAATAAAGAGAATAAGAGAGAGAATTTTCATATTTCTAATTATCCATGCAATAAAGAATATCAAGAAGGTAAATAGGAGAGAGAAGAATTTCTTCTCCATAAAGGAATTTGATTCCTATTGGAAATAGAACTAGTTGACCCATAGATGGTCATCTTAGGGTGTGGATACTCACCCTATATAAAGGGGTAAATCCCTAGTTCGAGCCCGAGAGAGAGAGAAAGATCCCACATTCTCCTCCTTGTTCCTTACATGTAAACCCTAGTCGAGGGTATAGATCTAACCATGGAGCAACGCAGGTGTGTTATGTGGTCTTGCTTGAAGCAGGAAACCTCCACGACCACCCAGGGCCGCTTGGATACCGCCCCATCGACCCCGGCTTCGCGCAACAACAGCTACATGGCTGCAATGGTGGCCATGCTTGGATGATCGAGTGCTCATGCACTAGCCAGATAAACCATGACCTGGGTGGTGCCCTAGGTGCGACTAAGGGCAGGGAAGCTTAGGCGGCCATCGGCGGAGGTCCGTGGGCCCCAGGAAGGAGGGGGCACACTTGCGTAGCCCTGCCCTCGGCGGCTAGGGGGCAGTCATCGGGCTGGTGAAGGTTGAAGAAGGGAGGGGCGCTCTGGACGGTTCTGCCCTCCACATTCTATAGAAGCCCATCACTTAACCAATGACTTTTCAGTCTTTTCGAAATGTTTCCCAAAGCGTCAAAGCAATGTTGCATGGAAACAGCCATGTGGCGCCCTCCAGTTGGCCAGAGTAAGAGGATTTTTCTAAATTCATAACTAATTAATGATAGCTCGGATAGATGCACATTATACATGAATTTTGATCAGGAGAACTCAAGGAATGAAATAAAAATATATTTGAAGACTAATTTCTCTTGCACTTCGAAAAGTAGTGTAAATTATCAACTTTAATGGATTAAAGGTTAAGAAACCCTATTTTGATATGTTTAATGTGATTAGTAGGGTTTAATTGATGATTAAGGTTGATATTAGCCTATTAATGATAAAAAAGGAACATTAGGAACAAAAAGGATGAGCTTTGCACGTAGTTAGTTAATTTAGAGTTTCATGTGCATGTATATACTTTAATGGGCCTTGAAACCCTAATGTTGGTAAATGCGACTCTTAATGGCTTTAATTATTCAAAGCAGTGAATAAAGATAAGATATAATGATTCTAAGCTATTTCAAGCATTAAAATTCCTAATTGTGGTTAAATACCCTTAATGTGGAAATTAGGGTTTCCTAGTGGATAAAAGGTACAATTAATGATAAATAATGTTCATATGAGTATTAGAGCATAATGAACTACGAATTGATGATAAACGAGCATAATGACCTTGTCATAGATTAAAAACGATAAAAATGGTAGCTTTTATGTAAAAGAGGCTTAATGGACTTAATTGATGGTTAATTGTGCATTAGTCTGGAATTAGGGTTATGTGTTTATAAAAGGGTAACCTTAATAACCTTCATGAAGGATAGATGAGAAAATTAGGGTTTAAAAAGTGAAAAGGGAAGTAAAACCGTAATTGTAAAGTAAACCCTAAAAAGAGGAAGAAACTCTAAAAAGGAATAGAAACCATAAGTAGCAAGATGGTTTGGATAGTTTTTGATAAAAAGGAATTGGATGTATATTTCAGGATTGAACTATGTACTTGCTTGATTCTGGATTACTTGCTTGTTTGGACTATTCCTGCATCTGAGTCTTCCTGACAGGTATGTGGTTACGCTTATGAATAATCGCTCTAGTTTCACAGTGATTCCCAAAGTTTTTATCGGTTGCTTAAAAATAACTATTGGATGTCTATTTATTTCATGCAACTATAAAGTGACTATTATTATCATTATAAATGTGCAAACAACTGGCTCAGATCCTGGTCCACCTCTGTGGCTTTGCAAAGGCTAAAAAGGGGTAACCTAGAGCAAGGTCTAAGTTATCGTGAGTTAGAAATTGGGCTACCTATGGGTAGTGCCATGCGACTCTTTAGCACACCATGAGTTAGGGATTGGGCTACCTATGGGTAGTACCATGCGACTCAACCCTAGATATTGATCTACCTATTAGGTAGGATCATGCAGGGTTCAATGGAGATCTACCATGAGGAAGGTAGCATCCTGGTCCACTGTAGGGACAGAACAGAGGTTAGGGTATGTAAGGATTGAGCAGTTATGTTGAAAATGTAAAGTTGTTTGTTAAATCATATTTGATTGCAATATGTTGTTATCATAGGTGTACGATTATTGTTTCCCCCACATACCAACTTCTTGTTGACCGACGTTTTGTTTGTCGGCATTTTAGGTACAAATGAAAAGAACAAACAGTAAAGTGGCATATGTGGAATTAAATGAGAAATAATGTGCACAGGAGGATTACTTAGATTAGTATCTTCATGGATAGAAGTTTAGACATCCCAGTTTTTAAAAGGTAAGCAAAGTTTTATTTTATACCAGTTTTTAGTTTAGTTGGTAGAATTTATTAATTGTTATTGATTATTTGTCGAACCTTTGATCTGAGTTATTGGATAACGGCTCTGACCTTTCGGTCTCCCTTAAATGGGGGTTACCAGGAGGCGAGGTCGTTACATGCACCTTGATGATATGGGTAGTCCAATCATTCCTTTTAAGATCATTTTATCTGAGGCCTCAAATCCTGGGATGTTACATAATCCATTTTTCTACACTTTCCTTACAATGCATCCGATCAAGTTTCAATAAAGCTAACTCGAACAATTGCACAATGTGATAAGGCTAATTTGAAGCACCACTTAAATCAGTTTTGACCAGTGTAGGGATTGGTCGAGTTCTGTGTATGGTCAACTCGACTGAACTTGAATTTTCTCAAAATCCATCAAGTGGGTTAGTCAAGTTTGTAATAGTGGAAACTCGACCAGAAAACATACTGGTATGAATTTTGGAAAATGTCATTAGAGTGATTAAACATTCAAATTTAGGGCTCCTGATTTATTAGTTACAAGTCATTACATTAATACAAATGATTACTAAAATGATCCTAAGGGTTTTAGAGTGTTTTCCAAAAAGTGCATTTGCATTTCTTTTGACTTGAACTAGATCAAGCTAGGGCTTGATAGAAATGATCCTTTTCATGTACCTCATTCCTGAAATCAATCTCAAATAGACATATTAGATAATATGAATGGGATGGTTTATTCATTATCAAAATATGGACATTGTCTAACTCTTAGGTCAACATTCTCCCCCTTTTTGGCAATGGAAAACCATTCCTCAACATATCGAAAAGGATATGAAAATTAAACCTTTACCCTTGACAAGGATGTGAGGGTTAAACATTTACCTTGTGAATTGTAAGGAATACATGATTGAACAATTTGAATCCCCCCATCAATTCATGCTTACTTTTACCTACATGGTTAGTCTTTCTACAAACAACCATAGCACATATCTATACTATATGGTCCTCTAGAAAGTCACATGATATTTCAAAAAATTAACAAGAAAAGGATAACATAGGCAATATCTTCAATATGGTTGAGCTCATATTTTCCTTGTGATACCTACAGTACATGATAAGCTCGCATATTCTTCTCTCCCTTGGTCATTGCATAAAGGTAGGGGTAGAAGAGTTATAAAGCATGGGTCTTCACCATAGGTACAAGCTACACAAACAACCACACAAAGTATGCACCAAACAGAGAGAAACAAGCAATTTTGAGTCATAATCAAAATATGGGATAGCATACAAAGAACTCATGAAGTATAGGCAACCAAATAGTTATGGTACATAAGATTAAGATTACAACACCAACATGTCGTCTCAGAATAGAAACTAAAAACCAATGAAAAAAGGCAAGACGGTAAATTAGTACACCTCAGATACAGTGTTGAAATATCTAATACATGATAGTCTACATAAAGATATGTATATGAGCACTCTACTAGACTATAGAACTAAAAATCTATGACATATACTACATCAATTATGTTCTCATCATCGTCATCCCTGGACTCTGGCCGGTAGTCCTCGTCATCATCTGAGGTTGCAATAGTGGCAATAGTTGTGGGCTCACCATCGTCACCATCAGAGGATCCATCATCACCAACATCATCAGCATCTTTAGCTTCTTCCTCAACATCCTGGTCAGGCATCTCCTTATCAGCAGGAGTTCTAAAATCACAAGTACTAGGCCATCTGCCATTCTACTCAGACCAGGACATACCACATGTGCATATTACATTTGCTTGTGGAAAGGTGGGAGTAGAGACTCCATCATAAATAGCAACCAGAGTGGTGGTAGGGCCAACAGGGAGAGCCATAAGAGGAAGAGCGCCAAGAGAAAGGGTAGGTCCACCATCAGCAGTAGTAGGGAGTGCAGCGGAAGCAACAAGAAGTGGAGGGTCAGGGTAGAATTGATTGTATGCAAAAGAGGCATAGTCAACTCTTGGATACACCTAGTAGGGTGGGTGGGGCTTCTTGTAGGATAGTTCATGTGTGACATGATCTAGCAGAGGTCCTGGTGGAGATGATATTGAACCCAAAGGTTATACGCCTATTGATGCATCATGTATCCCATGAGGGCTTCATTTGAAACAAAAAATGAGGCACATTTTGGTTGAGATGGTGGTGGTGGTGGAGGGGTCTGGGTGATGATAGAGACACCTGGTGTGGTGGAAGAAGAGGTAGGTAGAAAGGTATTCATGTTGTTTCCTCACTAATGCAAACCCCTCTGTGACTTAGTTTGTAAACAAGGTCATGGATGAGAGATTTTTCACAGCGATGAGCAAACACACCACATATCAAGTTTGGATAAGGGATATGGGTTCCTACAGTGTTCTTCTTGGATTCAAAATAGGTCATATGATGGAGAATGTAATGAGCCCACTTGATGCTGATATCATTCAAGAGACAATACATGATCACCTTTGTGTTCTCTACAATCTATGTTTGATTCATCTTGGAATAGATATTGCAATTGACCACTAAGTTGATCAGTCTTGTCTTGATATCAAGGGAAGAGGAGGGTAGGGTAGACTTCTTCCTATATGGAACGTTTGGTTTCTTCACAAACTTATGGATGTCAGGAAGGGTAAGCACAAGAACAAATCTTTTGTTGAAACCTTCAGAGTCCAAAATGTCATGGTAATCGGGATAAGAAGGCAACAAAGAGGCAATGACATCAGTACCAAATTAGTAGGTATTTAGATAATCCTCAAATATAGTTATCTTGGTACCACTATCATCGGGGTCAAAAAGACTTGGGTTTAGGTTGCGGGGCTAGGGTGGTGTAGTTCCATGTCAAATTTCTGTAGAATTCATGGACTAGCTTTGTGCTCGACATAACATTGGCGAAGGACAAATGCTCAACACATAAAGCACTTAGGTGATATGATTTGTACACCCTAGAAACCTCTTTAATCACCTCAGTCATTGCAAAATGAGGCTTAAACAAAGCTCAAAAAGGAAAGGGAGTCTGAGGTACGAGCTCCTTATACCTATTCATAGTTTTTATGGAGAAGAAAGAGGTTCCATCAAAAGAGAGAAGGAGAGAAGCAGTAGAGGAGGATGGAACTCCATCTGGTCCACTTTGCTTCCTATGGTTGGAGGCCATTGTGGTTGGATTGAGAGGTAAAGACAACCAAACAAGAAGGAGAATGAAAGATGCAGGTCACCTAACCATGTAGGTCACATTTAGGACATGCAAAGAGGGTGGATCGAAGGGCAAGGAGGGTGTAGGAGGGGTTCGGTTAGCCTAGGGTTGGAGGATGAGAACTGGAGAAGGGCTTTTGGTCAGCTTTTCTCTACTTGAGAGGGAGAAAAGTCAGTTGATACCCTTTATAAATTTGGTCCAGTGTCACTGTAGGTCGAGTTTTTAGTTTTGGAAACTCGACCGATCTGGTATTTCAGCTATGTCCTCAGACAGGGATCGATTAAGTTAGATCAGGACAAACTCGACCGATTGGCATATTGTCCTAAAACATAGAAATTTTAATTCTAAGCCTCTAGAGTGATATATAAATTTATTTTATATCCTATTATGTATTTTAAACATATTTCACTCATCATTGGCTACTATTTTGAGGTAAAACATTCATTTGTGAAAATTAGCCAAAATCAAGCGAAACAAGGAATGAAAACATGTCAACTATATCACTTTCAGTTAAGAGAGTATAAAAAAGAAAGAACCATATAGGTATGATAACATCTAGGTAGATTGCATGTCAATGTCATCAAGAGCAGTTATAAGTAGTTTTGATGTAATGAATTGGTCTCTAGCTAGAGGTTTTGTACAAATGTTTGCAAGCTGATTTTCTATGTCCACATGTGTGATATACATATCCTATTTTGCAATGTGGTCATGCAGAAAATTATGGTGGACCTATGTATGCTTAGATCTACTATGCAATATAATATTATATGACAAATTAATTGCACTAGTATTGTCACAGTAGATAGGAGAAGCATCAAAATGAATGTTAAAGTCTTGGTGCATTTTCTTCATCCATAGGACTTGGGCACAACAACTCCCAACTACAATGTATTCAGCCTCAATAGTTGAAAGAGCCAATGCACTTCATTTCTTAGAGAACCAAGAAACCAAGCATGGTCCTAGGAAGAAGCAAGTTACACTTGTGCACTTTCTATCTATCAAACACCCTGCATAATCAGCATCACGATAGGCAGTAAGAATAAAGTCCCTTGACTTGGATACCATAGTTCAAAATATTGATTTTTGGACACATACCTCAAAATCCTCTTAACCTCAATAAGATGTGATTTCCTAGGACTTGAATGAAAATGAGAACACAAGCCAACACTAAACATTATGTCGAGTCTAGAGGATTTTAAATAAAGTAAACTTTCAACCATACCTCTATATAGCTTCTCATCTACCTTTTCTCCTTATTCATCTCTATCAAGCTTGGCTGCATTTGAAATGGGGGTGTCCATCGACTTAGAGTTCTCCATCCCAAAGTTCTTAATTAGTTCAATAGAGTACTTTCCTTAGTTGATGAAGTTACCTTCCTTGGTTTTCTTGATTTGGAAGTCGGGGAAGAAAGTAAGCTCCCCCGTCATGCTCATCTCAAACTCACTCTACATAAGAGAACTACACTCCTTACAAAGATCAAGATCATTTCCTCCAAAAATAATATCATCAACATAAATTTGAATGATCAAAAAGTTTCTAAAATGTGTTTTGAAAATAAAGTATAATTGACTTTTCCCATGATATAGGCATTGTCTAGCAAAAAGTTCTTCCATTTTGCATACCAAGCTCTAGGGGCTTCTTTGAGTCCATAGAGAGCATTTTGTAACAAGTAAACATGGTTAGGGAATTTATCATGTTCAAATCCAGGAGGTTGAGAAACATAGACTTCCTCTTCTATTATACCATTCAAAAACATACTTTTAACATCCATTTCATAAAGTAGGAAATTCTTGTAACTAGAAAAAGCAAGTAGCAATTTAATAGATTCATGTCTAGCAATTGGTGCATAAGTTTCATTAAAATAAATACCTTCCTATTGGTTCTAATCTTGATACACTAACCTTGCTTTGTTCCTAACCACTTTCTCACTTTCATCAAGCTTGTTGTGGTAGACCCAGTTGGTGCCAATGGTCCTTCTATCACTTGGTCTTGGCACCAAGGTCCACACCTTGTTCTTCTTGAACTGATCTAACTCTTCTTGCATGGCTAGGATCCATTCATCATTCTTGAGAGTGTCTTTGACATCCATTGACTCAAGTTGAGATATGAAGACATTGTCGGCTTGTTCTTTATTGAAAATGGCCCGCATCCTCACCCTTTTAAAAGGATTACCTATAATATGCTCTTTATTATGATACTTTGCAAAGTGAGGAGTTGGATCCTTCTTTTGTTCTTCTTTCTCTTCTTCATCATATAGCACCTTTTTTCCTTTATCAATAATTTTTAGCTCTATCAAGTGAGGCATCACCTCATCTATAACATTATCACTAACAATATTCTTGAAAATAGTGGGGTTCGTCTTAACAAAGTTAACATTGATAGACTCTTCTACTTTAGACAATTCAATGTTAATATTCTATAAGCCTTGCTAGTAGTGCTATAGTCAAGAAAGAAATCCTTGTACAATTTTTCATCAAACTTATAAAGAGAATCCTTGGTGTTCAAAACAAAACAAGTACAACAAAAAATGTAAGAAATCAACGGAGGGCATTCTACCACGCCATAACTCATAGGGGATTTTTTTTCAAGATGGATGAGTGAATACTAAGTTTTTCACAAAACATGACACTATTACAAATCTAACATCTAATGTCACTTTTGCTAACGTCGATTCCTAAGACAAATCAACACCACTCAATAAACAATGTCGGTAGTATAGATAAACCATCATCATAGGTCAAGTCCAGCCAATTTAGAAAAGACACGAGTACCGCTTTCACTATAATGTCAGTTTTGTTTCAAAAAAATCGAGGTCTTAAATTGTCTACAAAATATAATTTTCAGAGTAAATTAATTACCTCCAAAATTTTCAATACAACGTAGATTTTATGTGTGACCCAGGATAAAGAGTTCACGCCATGTCCTTGTAGAAAAAAATTATCCTCCCAAATTGCTTCTTAGTCATCGGTTCTTCTATGTAACTGACAACTAAGTCTCCTTGCTGAGACCCACTTTTTTTATTGGAGAAGAGTCTATGTCATTGTTTTCATGTAAGAACATGACGCCTAAGTGTTTTCGCGCCATGTTTTCATGAAAATCATTTCCCCCTAAATTGCTTCTCTGCCATCGGTTTGTCATCCAAAATTGGTGGCAATGGCCCTACCCGAGGTCTATTTTTTATTTGCATATGGAGTTTGTTGTCAGTTTTAACCAATACAATTGACGAATGTGTTCAAACTGTACCATTGGTCCGTCCCTATAACTGATGACTATGACCCTACCTGAGGTCTATTTTTTGTTTGGATAAGGAGTTAGTAGTTGGTTTAGTCTACCGAAACCTACAGCTATGTTCTAAGTATAGTGTCAGTCTTTCCAACGAACTACTGACTATGGCACTAACCTGAGGCTTTTTTTTGTTTGTCTACGAAGTTAGTCGTCGGTTTTGTTTGTTTGACCAACAACTAAGTATTTGGTCATCAGTTTTTTGTATGAACCAATTACTTTGTTGGTGATTTATAATTCTAATTATTTTCCATTGTTTTTTCCAAATCCATTAGGTGGAAATTCATGACCAGTATATGAATGTACGGTCAAATCAAGCATATAAGAACAATAGATTCAAGTTTCATTAATGGATATCAAACTTATTCATGGAGATAAGTTGACGGGGACTAGTTTTCAAGTATTTCTCGAACAAGTAGACTGAGTTCATTTTGACACAAGTAAAACGCAAATGGAGACTAATTAGTTTAAAATAAAATGATGATCTGACTGACCAAATGACTTGGAATAAAGGGAAAAGGTTTTAATTGACATTTATTTAGAAAAAATCAAAGTTAGGGTTCAAACATAGATTTCATATATAGTTTCAATATGTAAGAACTCTTCAACCCTTAAATAGGATTTTTTCCTCAAATTTGGAACATACATGGTCTATGTAGATATTATTCTCCACTTTAACTAACCATCTGATTATGTATACAGAGCATGTCAACTAATGTTTAGTATTAGTCTATTACAAAGTACATGTATTATTAATCATATACCCATTCAAGGTGACTCTACTCTAGGTTTTTTCTCATACCTCATGGATTGTGACTTAGCTCAAGAAATCGTCAAGAAAATTTCGTGAAATCATTTTGTGTATATAGTATTATAAAGAAGATAATTTCATAAAGGTAAACAATTTGAGGTAAAACTAAAGATATCCAAATCAATGCAATAAGAAAGTCACAACCACTTCATGTCAACATTTAGCTTACCATTACTCCATCATCCCAACTACAAGGCATTTTTTGAGAATTTAGATTTCTATTAAACATAAAGAGTCACTTGAGCACTTAGTGGTGCATGTTCCACATAATTCCTTTATGGTCATGTGAACATTTCTAGGTTAAGAATTTAAATTATTAATGCCTAAATTTTGTGTTACTCCAAAAAATTATTAGATATACTATAGTTATCATATTTAAGGTTATAGTTATCATAGTTAAGGTCTGACCATAGTAGCCCGGATGGTAAGAGCTCGTTAAGTCCCAATGAAGGACCCAGGTTTGAACCTCACTGAAGGCATTTTGTGAACGACAATCCAAACCGATTAGGCGCGGGAGGGGGTGACTGGACCACACCTTCTCATGCCTCAAGAGTTTACCATGCCAGGCTCTCCTGGGGTGGGTTCTCTCGGTCACCAAAAAAATGTTAAAATTTTTTCCAATTTTTACTCAGTATTATTGTCACTAATCTCTATGTGACATTTTATTGAGTAAAAATCTTAGGGTAGGTTTATACATTAATATAATTCTTAGTTCAATGTAAATTACCCAAATTTTATATATCTCTAAAATTAGTAGTTCCAGAGATCTAAGGAACTATTTATCACAATTTACCATTTGATTATCTTATTATGTATCATGTTGCAATTTGAACTCCAAAAAAAAATTAATTTACATCTATACAAAAATAATGTTGGATTCATAATTTTTTTGTAAAAAATAATAATTACATATATATAAGGAAAACCTATTATTTAATTCTCAACCATCATATTTGGTCGGGGTATTCGTGTGGAAGTCACAATAAGGAATTTTTTACATTATAATTTTTCCTCTATATGTGTTAACATATTATTATTTCCTATATTAGTGATGATTATATGTAGATTTTTTTTCTTTTTGAGTTGAATATTATATTTAAATACTAGGGCTTTCCCCAGGTATTCAAAATTACCTTGGCCAGGTCAGTATCTAGAGTGAGGATACCCCACCACCACCTAAGTGGGTTGGGAGTAATTATGCCAAAACCTTCATTAAATATCCTTCCTTAGACATCTCAGTTATTCCACTTACATGGTGATGAATTAATCCTTCTAAATTATTAAATTTGAGGTAATTATATATGTTGCATCAATTTCAAATATATTTTAAGATTCCAAATGGATGTTTATCAATTTTGATTATACATACGTGAAACTTTCCATTATAGGGTATAAGCTATGATATTTACTTATTCTATTTTTTTTCAATTACTTTTGGTTGTACCAAACGACTGAGAAACTCTAGGGTACTCTAACCAATTGTATACCTATAGTGATGATTTAAATGTTCCAAGTACCATATTCTAAATCAACATCTATATGTTTTAAAGACTTCTTCCTCAATAATAACTCTAGATAATTTTATGCCTATGGAGTCCAAAAGCTAGTAGATGAGCTAAGTAAGTTTCATGAACTCCTAAGTTAAGGTGCATACCTCACAACCTAGTCTCTTAGTGTATCCTATTGTAGTCTAAGTATACCCTGATAATTGAACTAATGATACTAGGGTTTATTGTAACAATTTTCCTATATTCTGGGTGTACTACTATTTAACCCTAATTTCCATGAGACATGCATGAGTGTCTATTGTGTATAGGGTTTTGATACCATGTTGAAAAAAAATGATCATTATGATCAATATTTACAAAATTACATCAGAAAATAAAAACATTTTTTACAGTCATGCTTTACATCAGATTTGCAAAAGTTTTACATAAGATTATAGAATTAGGCATCAATTCCTATCTACTCTTCAATATGAAACAACTCTTGTAGGTCTCTTCTAGGTTTTGTATTGATCACCTCCCCATGAGATCCATAAGGGAACAAAACCACACATGGACCCCAAGAAGGGAAATATAAGTCAATAAAGCTAGTACAAATTGATATTTGGAAAGGAAAACTATATAAACCTATTTAAACAAGATTTTCATGAAAAAATGCAAAGAGTCAAATAAATATAGGAAAGTATCAATTGGTGGCAATGGCTTTTCAAATTCAATAGGATTCAATATCCAATTTTGAGACTAGTAATTCAATTTTTTAAATAGATAACACACGGCAATGTCTAGTTGTTGGGAAAGTCATATGTTCTCTCCTTGAAAAATGACAACACACCAACCATGTTTCTCAGTATGCTAAGGGGAATCATGTCCTTCTCACTTCACAGAGTCATGGAAGCATTATTCCATTAAGCTAATAGGCACTAGCTTGCCATTTTATACATTAAATATTGTGCTATTATTTTTTGGATTTATTTTTGGTGGCTTTTCAAGAGTAGGGATAAGTTTTGGAATAATTTTATGCCAACCAGCCCTAAAATCATTTATGAAATCAATGAGGGAAATAATTTTCCAAATAGAAATAGTAGTTTGTACCTTTGGATAAAAGTATCTGAAATTGTGAGTCTCAAGTATTCCGCTCCAAGAATTTAATCAAGACAAAGAGATCTAATCATATTCTTAGAAGATTGGTTATCATTCTTGTGATGAGGTGGGTGGAGAAGGAATCCAACTTCTCACAACTCTGCTTCAGGGAAATGGAGCAGGTCTCCTAGCTGAGCTACAACCATTGTCAATGATGGGTTTACATCCTTGGTCTGTAGGCCCATTCCACAAGGATATGTAGGTCCTTTGCCAAGTTGCAGAAGAATGGAGAAGATGGTTGAGGTGAAACTCATCATCAATGAGTCCAATATGTGGTGTGGCAACATGGCCCAACCATTTGAAGTCTAAATAAGGTGGGGATCGTAAGACGTTGGGAGTTAGGAATCTTAGGTTGAATGCGGTAGTGGAAGCAACTAAGATATGGTAGTTGAGTAGTTTGTTTATGAGGATTCAGGAGGAGGTCAAATAGGTGATTGCATTCTAAGGTGGTGGATTCAGGTAGGGATTAATGATTCATCGGGGTTAGATCTATGGACTTCATCATCATCATTAAGGGAGGAGGGGTTTCTGATTACGTTGTTGGTGAGTTGGGACGTGCTGAGTTAAATAAGATGGAGGAGATTAGGGCATAGGTAGTCGAGTTGCAAGTTTAGGCCAACATCACATTATTAAATCTGACGTCGAGTTCCCAGTTGTTTTTTCCAAGATAGGGTAGGTCGGAGAAGGAGTTTGCAGGTATGTGATTTCTAGGTTGAACGGATGACGTGTGAAGAAGGTGATCCACCATGGTTGGTTTAAGGTTGAAAATTATGCTTGGTTGTTGGGTTGTCATGCTTCCGGGTTGGGGTATCTTCAGCTGCTTATATAGATGATGTGGCTTTTACTGCACTAACTAATCCACCTAGGGTTGAAATCCCAAAGTTTTTACCAAAACCTTGTGCAATAGTACCACCAATAAACGGACGGGTCTTACCATAGTATAGTTATGGATCGAATCCCAAGGTATAATGTTTCTAAGAATCTTGCAAGTCGTATGTCGTTGAATCAAGAGTAATATTTAGAATAAGAGTTGATTTGGGTTTAGCTAAACTAATTGCAAGGAAAGTAAAAGAGCAAGATTATAATTGAGTTTAGATTAATGATGGGAATCACTGGGGTGGAATCGGGTTTGACCACCACTACACATTCAAACACATCCCAAACACATCCATGCAAGATACAACTATCCAAATGGAGTAGCAAACCATTCGTTAGGAAATAGAGTTTGCGTAAGCATATTCATGGGCTCAATGTCTCATTACCCATGGGTCACACACTTACTACTCTAGAAATTTCCCTTCGAAAGTTCTCGTTTGGGCACCAACCATGTTAGTCGATATTCAAATCCTAAGTATTGAAGTTCTTGCAACAAAGGAATATAATAGATCATGCAAGGCAGGTGATCAATCCACAAAGCATCATTAAATAATTAACAACAAAATGAAAAGTTATATACAAGCCATGGAATGTCATAAGATGAATGTGTAAGCATGGGCAGTGGGGCTAGTGCCTGCACCCCAGTGAAATGGACTACTCACTCCTCATGATAGAAACAAAAAGAATAAGAGAGAAGGATTCTGCCATGGTCATGGTGAAGAAGATGGTTGCGTCTCGGTGGAGAAACAGTCTTCTATACGATGGCGGGGCAAATTTGGATGAGGAGGGGAAGAACACCAAGATGGATGAGGATAATCTTCTCTCTCCTTCTTCCTTCTATTCTATTGCTCTTGCTCACAGGAGATAGACAATCGATGGCTAATGGAAGAGGGTGCTACAAATCTAAACCCCCACCACTCTCATGGCTAGAAGATAGATCTGGATAGAGAAGAGATGGTGGGGTTGCAAGGACACTATGGAGGCAGTCCTTGGCAGCAGAGATCGTCTTCCTTGGTTAGGCACAGAGCGGCAGCCTATCGGCATGGATGGAGTGAAAGAGAAACCTCAAATGAGGGAGGGGGACATCTATTTATAGGTGTAGATCTGGAGAGGACTGACTTAGTTCCCGCGGTCATGACCTTCAGTAGCGGTCATGGTACTCCTTGGCACGATCGTGTCAGGTGTGCGCCTGACCGTGCCGAGGTGCAACGATCGCGGACGTGTTTTGTGGCGGTTGTACTACGGTCTTGGTCATTTTGTATCTGTTGAGATGTATGTGCCACATTCGTGTTTCGCTGTCATGGGGGTGTACTGCCATCGTGTTGGGGTGTCAGTTTTGACACCTTGGCCTTATCCCAACTGTGTTGAGTTGGGCCCGACTGTGCCAAGTGTCGGTCAACACCACGTATTAGCCGTGGTCGTGACATTTTCTTCTTGGTGGCGGTCACGGCATCATGGAACAAACCCACCCTGACGGGGGGTATTGCTATGGGTTGATGGGCCTGCGTCATTGAATCGTCTGACTGATGAGGATGCTTTCTGATGAAGGAACTAGCCATCAAAAATAGGGTCCAAATTATCGAAAGTGCCTTGGGTCCACTAGTCGGTTAGCAGGACCACTGTCTCCTACACTGGCTCACATAGTGTGATACTTAATCCTACAATGGAGACGATGGATTCGATCAAAACTCTAAATAATCATCTAAAATTGGGGAAAATAGTATATGAGCAGATTCAGGGGGTATATGAGAGCTTTCAGTAAAAAATTGGGCCAAAAATGGTGACTCAAACTAAGATGAATATGCATTCATCAAAACACCCCGAACTTAAACATTTCTCGTACTCGAGTAACACAAAATTTGAAACAATCACCAATTGAATACTTCCAACACTTGTGATTTCCTCCTCTTCACATCATGTTTGTTTCTATTCTACTTTGTATGGTTGAGCATCTTAACATCCTGAGATCACTGAACTCATGTTACCATATCTTCATTCTCGAGTTTGTTTCCCAAAAGCACTTCCTCCCCACTATCTACAACATCAAGCATGTCTAAGAGCTTTGTAAGAATCTAGAGATACCCGTAGAACAACAAGTGTGCATCTGATCTGACACTAGTGTTTTTTTTCAAGAGAGTGGTAAAAAGGAGGCATTCATTGTACATGTAGGCGGAAAAGGGAGTGAGGGGGGGTATGGAAGGACGTAGTAAATATCTCCTTTATTTGACTCGAGATTTTTATTATATGGTTGTAGTTACATTGATTGCATTTTTTATGTAAATATCTAGTCTATTCGACTCGAGATTGCATTTCTTTTCTTGTTTGCACATTGGCATCTTTTCTTTTGTATTTTGGTGATACACCCCTATTACATAGAGAGAGGTATGGAAGAAGCAGATAAAGAGAGGGGTGGTGTGCCACCCCAAACTTAGGGTTTGGAACTATTTTTATGTCTTTTTGTTTCTTTTTTATGGATGGAGAGGTATGAAGATGGTAGAATAAGTGTCGAAGAGAGTTCATATCATAATGCAACTTGATTTACAATTTAGTGCACCAAGTTGTTCTCCTTATCATACTATACTCAAATAATGACTTGATGGGGATCCGGTGGAGATTTCATGCTATTGTTCCACTATTCAGTTAGGAAGCATGATGTGTTTGATCCCTCTTAGTTTGATAGATACTTGTCATCTTTACTAAAGGATCATGATGTTAGGATTCATAAGCTTCACATGGTGACTTCTAACCATTGGCTAGTTTCAGAAATTGTCCCTCTTGAGGCTTTGCTTCGAATGAGGAGGGTATAATGATGCAAAATAGAATGGAAAAAGAAACTAGATAGCTAGGTAAAGGCTTTGATTAAAATAAAGCATCAAAACTTCATCAAGTTTCTATATAAGACTACTTTGAAAACATAGACATTTTTAAAATTTTGATCAAAAATGCTTCAAAATTGCAATGATAGAATCTTAAGTCTGAAATGGATAGGTGTGGGTGGATAATAGAGTATGTACCACCCACCCTCCACCCCAAACATAGAACTTTTCTCGTCTGGAGCAAACACTCAATCTGAGATGGAGTGGAAAGTTGTGCTGGTTAGACCACCAGGTGTGGTTGTGTTCCTCTCATCAACGTGTCATCAATCTGAAATCTCAAAAATCAAAATTGTCAGAACTTAAGATTGCATCTTACGATTCATTATCTACTGAGTCTGAAATTTTATAATTCAAAACTAAAAGTAAAATATAAGGTAAGGATCATGTTGCCTCCTAAAAAACGTCTTTGTTTTATGTCATTGGCTCGACATGCTTCTTTCAAATTTCTGGTAGATATGTTGCTTTGGAAATATTTAGTGATACTCACTACAGCAAAATTGCCCACTAGTGGCATTTATTCTAGTGGCATTTATAAAAAAAAGCCACTATCTATCTAATGTATAGGCATTTTTAATTAAAATGCCACTAAACCACCTATTATAGAGTTTATAAAAAAGACTTAACATTAAAGGCATTCTTATATTTAATAAGTGGCAATTTTAAATTGCCAAACCAAATGACGCGCGCGAAGTAGCTGTAATATATTATCTATCGGAAATTTTCATTTCACTTTTCCCACTTTTCCTTCACACTCCCAGATACGTAATAGCTAGTATCACGAAGACTGTGGCGATTGATCTCCCCAATCCCTCGTCGATATTCTTTCAAAACTGACAACGCATGGAGGAGATATAGCCTCCTGGTCAATCGTCGCTCACCCAAACAGCGTCTGGGAGAATCGAGCACATCAACTGACTAGTGGTGGTGCGTTGATCGTAGCGTGGAGGATTGCTTTCGACTACTGGCCGGTGAAGTGCCACATTGCTGGCACTGAGGAAGCCAGGAGTCTACTTTTCAGGCGTCGAGGAAGCCCATTCAGCCACATTTGCTACATTGGCGCCAAGTGATTAGTCCCAACCACATTACAAATAGATTCTCTTCCCCAACCATTATCACCATCACAATCGACTGCTCTGTATTGATTCACACTAGTAGAGGAAGAACCGTCTCTATAAGATATATTCCTACCTCTACGATTTTCTTGCCCCTCCCTTAATTTTGCTATATTCTTGCTTTATTTTGGATTGATTTCAATTTCACATTGAAAAATTGTATGTCGATGTATTACATGTTTAAATTCACTTATTCGAGCAAGATCTGGGCTGAAGCTAGAGTTCCTAGTTTACTTGTTATTCCTAATTCCATGACTGACTTGGTTAATTGCACTATTAACGAGAATCATTGTTTGGCAATGTGCATCCTGTACTGGTTATGGAGGGAGAGGAATAATAGAGTTCATGAGAATGTGGAGATGCAATCATGGGTTTGGTGATGGGTATCTAACCACCACTTTCTTTAGTGGTCTAACTCTTACTAACAGATTGTCCATCAATGTAGATTTTGATATCAAGGAGGAAACGACAAACAAGATAAGGTCAGAAATAACTCAAGAATTGTAGCGAGCACCAACTTCAATAGTTATAAACATAAGATAGAAAAGTATCCAAATAATCAAATCTCATTACTTCCATTAATTTAAGGGACTAAGACTTAAAGAAGTATAGGATAATGGAAATTTGATCATGGGCATTACAACTGAGTCGATGTTTCAGTTGCAATCAGCACACCTCTAAGACATGAGGATTTTAATGAGGCCAAGAATCACTAATATTTATGTATAACAACTTCCAACGAAGTACAAATTAAGATTTTATAATCTTTGGAATGGTTTTGAGATAAGGAACCTCCCTGATATTAGACCTGGTATGCCATCCTAATTCCCATGTTCTAATTAGAAGCTAATTTTAATGAAGTGTAATTATTCATGGTTATGGTATATACATGAAATTAGGTTTGATTAGGCTTATCTATTTTTAATATACATTGTGATATGTCATTACCCACACCAATTTTCTTCTATGTTTTTAGATAAGTGTATATAAATAGGTTACGAAACAATGTCATTTTATTGCTATATGTTTCCCTTTAATATAAGTGAGAAATCTAATATATTCTCAAAAGCACAGAGGCCAAGAATGATTAAGCATCTCATCTTCATCATAGTTAATTTCTATACCAAAATACATGGGTTGATCCACTTATATAGTAGAAACTATACTTCAAACGAAATTTCTAAAAAGTAGGGGCTTACTGAGCATCACAGACTTCTAAAGGGGGGGTTAGTCTAAAGATGATACAATAAGAAATAGCAAAGAAAAATACACCATTTCCCTTCACCATGAATTGGTTACATGTGAGCACAATTATATTCTGTTCATTCGATTCCCCTTGTCAAAGGGGGGGTGGTTGCTCCTCTTGTCATATTCTGTTCATTTTGATTCTAGACTTTTGGATGCTATGCTTCTATTTTTATGCTTGGTCAAGGTTCAGTACGTTTCTCCCATCTTGTCAGGATCTGCTAGTTGAAGCTTCTGTTGGTTTTTATTGGAAGGTCTTGTATGTTGTTTTCTTTTGAATCCTTTTTTCTGATGTGGTTTTGAGTGATGTTTTACTTTTTTCTTCTGTTGGTTATCATTGGCTGAAGGATATGTGATTTGTCCTTGGGTTGGTTTGTCTTTTCCCTATTTGATGTCATCCAATGATGGGATTCTATGTTGGCTCTTGCCTATGGAAGTGCTTGCAATGGCTTTGTATGGTTCTCCTTTTTTTAAGGCCCTTTTGGGATTCTTTGAAATGATATTCCTATCCTTTTAATGGAGCTTCCACTTACGTGGAATTACGTGCACCACTAAAAATCCTAAAGATGGTAAATCCTTAGGTTTAGCCTTGCTTATACTAGATAGAGAACTCCACCCACGTATGCTAAGATATGTGGAAGTCTTATCATAGTATAGTTAAGGGTCGAATCCACGGGATAACGGTCTTGCTGGGAGCAACAAGATAGAAAATGTTGGAATTTCACTTAATCACTCAATAGTTGGTATTTAGATCAAGAAGTTGATTTGGTTGTTTTTAGACTAAGAGCAAGTAAAATAAAGCAAGCAAGTAAATTTAAGGAAGTTAAACAATGATAAGAAGTCACTAGGGTGTGATCGGTTTTTCACTGCCACTACACATGGATCAAGACATGCAAAATAAAACAAAACCTACAACAAGAGTTTAGTCAGTTAGTATCTTTGTAGATTTAGTTTCCTTTTGGAGGACTAACTACGAGAAGTGCGGAAATATTGCAAAGTCAGCCATCCCCGAACGAATGGTCAACTACTTTGCATCATTCCCTTCACGAAGTGTGTTCCTCGACTCATCAAGGTTGTACTTTCACACGTCAACTGATTCCATTTCATAGTATGAAAGTACAACGATGGGAGTGAGTATACTCCACTTCTTGAAAGACACTCCTAGATACCGAAACAGATTCATGGTGGATACATGCACCAAGAACCAACATGCAAATGAGTTTCAAATCCAATAGTACAAACGTAGACAATTCATACTAAAAGATAAAAGATAACACAAGTTGGTGATCAAGCAACAAGCATTCATTAAACGTTTGTTGTTGAACTGAAAAGATATAAACTCTATATTACAAACTATGGATTACATTTACATGATATGAAAACATGGGTAGCGGGGATACTCCCCACACCCTAGTGAGAGAGACTACTCGCTCATAACTAGGACAAAGAAGGAGGCAAGAAGAGAGAGAGAGAGCGTCATCCCCACAAAGGAGAGAGGAAAGTCAACCCCTTGGAGAGAGAGAGACGATCCACCAGCTTCACTGGTTGCTTGATGACGAGATCCCCTCTTCCCACCTTCTTTGGCGGAGAGAGAGAAAGTAGCTTCGAGATGGAGTGTGGGTCTCAGACTGGCAGCCCCCAGGCGAAGAATGGAAGTTGGATTTGCTCTGGAGTGATAGAGGCAGCCTCTGGACATTTGAAACTTGATCACCTCTCCTCAGGACCCTTGGGTTCGTATTTATAGGCCTTAAGTGAAGTCCAAACGGTTTGGAGACCGTTTGGACCTCAAGACCGTTTGGACCTTGACACCGTTTGGATCTCAAGACCATTTGGACCTCAAGACCGTTTGGATCTCAAGACCATTTGGACCTCAAAATCGTTTGGACCTCAAGACCGTTTGGACCTTGAAACCGTTTGGGTCTCAAGACCGTTTGGACCTTGAGACCGTTTGGATCTCAAGACCATTTAGACCACAAGACCGTTTGGACCTTCAGACTGTTTGGCTTCATGCGGTCTCAGGACCGTGTGACTCCATGCGGTCTCGAGACCGGTTGGCTTCATGCGGTCTCAAGACCGTGTGACTCCATGCGGTCTCGGGACCGGTTGGCTTTATGTGGTCTTGAGACCGAGTGACTCCATGCGGTCTCGGGACCGTTTGGCTTCATGCGGTCTCGGGACCGTGTGACTCCATGCAATCTCAGGACCGGTTGGCTTCATGCGTTCTTGAGACCATGTGACTCCATGCGATTTCGGGATCGGTTGGCTTCATGCGGTCTTGAGACCGTGTGACTCCATGCGGTCTCGGGACCGATTAGCTTCATGCGGTCTGGGGACCGTGTGACTCCATGCGGTCTCGGGACCGGTTGGCTTCATGCGGTCTTGAGACCGTGTGACTCCATGCGGTCTCGGGACTGGTTGGCTTCATGCGGTCTTGAGACCGTGTGACTCCATGCGGTCTCGGGACCGATTGGCTTCATGCGGTCTGGGGACCGTTTGAGTCCATGCGGTCTTGAGGCTGATTTAGTCTTTCATGATTTTTTTGTGTCTTTTTCTACAAATATAAAGGGGAAAAGTTAGTCTAATAGTATATTTACAATAAGAGGGAATATTTAGGGATTATGGCTAATTCTAATTGAGAAAGAGTGTGGAAAACTAAAGAAAAGACTAAGATAATCATCCAAAATTGGAGGTTATCACCCCCCTAACTTAGAGTCTAGATTGTCCTCAAGTTAGATAGAGTTGAGACATGTAAATGGCGAGGCGGTTTTATTTAGTTAGGATTTCCATACTCTTGCTTCAATTCTCAACCTGAGTTCTCCTAAGGTCATATCAGGTCTTATTGCTTGCCTTGACTCCTTCAGGTTTCGAGAGTTTCTTGGGTCTCGGGTTCCTTCTGTATCTCATAGATCGCATCAGGACCACCTTTATTCTGTGCATGTTGTTGACTCTAATCAGCTTTATACCTCTCTGAAGGACCTACTGGAAGCTAAAGAGGGTATGAGGGTTGGCTAAAGGCTTGAAGTGTAACTCCCCTTTCAAGTGGGGGAGGGGTTGTCTATGCTTTTAGGATCTCACTACCGGGCACGACACATCTGCCTTTGTGAGGGCAGCTAAATGTACCGGCCGGGTGAGTCCTTTATAAGCCTTTCATATATTTAGATACCTTAGGGTTTCA
This sequence comes from Alisma plantago-aquatica, assembly GCA_963693085.1. Taxonomy (NCBI): domain Eukaryota; kingdom Viridiplantae; phylum Streptophyta; class Magnoliopsida; order Alismatales; family Alismataceae; genus Alisma; species Alisma plantago-aquatica. Next base: position 925,873,253 of record OY856411.1, on the reverse strand, counting down.
CTACCGGGCACGACACATCTGCCTTTGTGAGGGCAGCTGAATGTGTCGGCCGGGTGAGACCTTCATCGGTTCTTTGTATAGATCCTTATTTATGGCACAACTCTCATATATGTTGTGGGGTTATTTTGGCCAAGGAGAAACTGATAAGCGGACATTAAGCTTACGGAGAGGGATCCTTTAAACTATAAAGTCTCTCTAAGCATGTCTGCCATTACTAGAATGTCACTAGACATGAATATGAGTTCATCCTTATCAGCTGAAAGCCACGACATAATGAGACGTAGTTCGATGTCGGAGAGACCTTTGCAAGTACTGTGGTCGAAGTTAGGAAAGGTTGGTTCTATGGAAGACAAAGGATCTATGTCTCTTTTACTTTTCTTGGTAGCTAAGGCCGGCTCCTTGGATTTCTTCAACTCTTTCAGAGTTTGTCGGAAAGGTCGCCTCTGCAGGCGTTGGACAGCTGAAAAAAGGTAACGAGGGACGTCATCTGGTGCCATTGTCGGGTCCTTGAAGAACCTTCTATCACAAATGAGCTCCATGGCGTAACGCCCTCGCAAGGAGTGAAAATCTTCAGCAACTAGGTCAGCAAATAGGATTTCTTGGTTCAGCGCTTGAATGTGACGTATGGTGCAGAAAGCACAGTCCCCAGATCCCTCGGCAGCTTGAACTTGAGGGTTAATTATTTGGAACCAGGGCTGGCTCCAGTCCTGGCGGAGGGGTGGGCGTTCAGCCCAAATTAACTTAAGCAGCCGGAAGGGTATACATCTCGCTTCACCTGCTGCTTCACCAACAACGTTTATTGTACCGGCGGGTAGCTCAGCGCCGCAAAAATTATAAACCTTGGCGTCCCGAGCCTCGGTGTCTACAATCATAAATAGCCAGTGATCCGAAACTTGAAAGGGCACGGCTAGATAATGTGCCTGACGTGCTAAACTGGCACGCAGCCGCTCGATTGACTTTGCTCGTATGTCTTTGTATAAAAGGCCGATAGACAGAGCAGGCGAGGTGTTGAAAACTGGCTTCTGCCTCTTAGAACTTATGTACACTTCTGTACATTTAGCAAGAAGGACACGGAAGATTGCCATTGGCATCGTGGACCTTGGTCGCAGGATGTTGCGGAAGTCTTCTCGTGCAAACTTGCGGTTAGTTTTGGTGTTATAGTAGATGATGTCTTCCCCTGCCTTTGCATCGTCCACAATAGTGTTCAGTATAAAAAACTCCTGAGCATCTAATGTGGAGATGGCCACCATATCAAGATCATGCATTTTGTGCGGTAGAGGTGGTGGCGGGGGAAGTTCCTGTGGAGGGGGGGGGGAAGAAGGTTGCTCCAGGACTTCTGCATAGCCCTGCAGATTGTCATCTGAATCAGAAGCAGAATCGAGTTCTTCATCTGTATCTAATCTTACTCGTTCTGACTCGTCCGGGTCTTGGGGGGAAGGCACTGATTTGCCAAGTGCAGAGGAAGGTTGAGCGGTTGTTGTTGGTGGGCTTGCACTGGTTCCTAATATATATTGGTGGAACTCAGTGAAAGTCACGTCTTTAGCAGACTCCCCAATGGATCCCAGAGCAGAATAGTCAAGGAATTGGTCCCCATATGACATGTTTACGTTTTTGTTGTGGGGGGACTTGGGGTGATGTCCACCATCTTGGTGACCTTTGTCGAAACCTTTCTGAGAAGGTTCTGCTTCTTGTCCTGGGTCCTCTCCATCGTCAGATTTATCACCTGAAGAGGTGGTATCGTTGTTCGAATCAGAAGAGGAGTCGGAGTCTTCTTTGTGGTCATTATCGCCATCTTTATCAGCCTCTGCCTTTTCTGTTGGCTGCTTGCGTGCGGTCTTTTTGCACCACCGATGGATGGCTTGTAACTCATCGAATGCCAATTGCACATGCCCGTGTGTTTTGAGCAGTGTGTCGTGTGTTTCTTTGAGGTCATTATATCAGCCCTCGGTGGAGAGGAGTCGTGCTGTAAGTTCTGTCACTTGAGTATGTAGTTGTTGGATATCATTATTTGTTGACTCCTCTTGGCGATTGTTTAGGTGTGTTAGGGTGTTGTTGATGGTGTCCAAGCACGTGCTAAGAGCTGCTTGTTGCTTCTTGAGCTCATGGGGAGTCTCAGGCAGAGGTTGAGTCTGCATAGAGATCTCATCGACTTGCTTAGCCATCGCTTCTTACTGGTGCTTCGCTCCAAGGACCAGCTCGGGCAGGTTGTTGTAGTGGTTGTTGATGTGATCAACTTGCTTAGCCACCTCATCTTGTCGTTGCTGAAAACCTTGGAGGATGTTGGGCAAGGCGCGGTTCTGTTCGTCGATCGTGGCCACCTGTTTGGATAATCCCTTCCCACAAGAAAAAATAGAATGTAAAATGTTAGAAGGATCGGTGAGGAGGTTTCGGATGACGTCAAATTGCCATCTGAATTCCTCACCAATATTGGAAAAGGGGACCCCAGAGGTGGAAGGGTGGGGTGGCTGGGGTCTGTGTGGGAGGGTGGTAGTGCCTTGCGGAAGAGACACTGATGGTGCCGCGAACTACGTTGTGACTATGGATGGGGTCACTAGCGGTGTTGGGGTGGTGGTGGATGAGAACGGTGGTGGTATCTCTGGTGAGAGAGGTGGAAGTGATAGTGATGGGGGAGAGATTGTGGAGGTGGAGGGGAAGGTGGTAAAGTCGGGCGTATGGGTGGAGAAGGGGAAGCCCGAAGGGAAAAGGGGTGAGGAAGAAAGGGTGGTGGATGTTGGAAAGGTGGAGGGTGGTGAGGTGGTGACGGTTAGCTCAGCATTTAGGCTCATAATGAAAGAGTCTAAAGATGAGGTGGTGATGTGATCGTCGGGAAGGGGGTTGTCTTCTGGATGTGGTTTTGAGGTTGGTGTCCCCGACAGCTGTTGTGCCTACAACTGCCTTCTGGAAGGTCATTTTACAGGTATTTTGGATGATCGAGCTGTCGGTGATGTGATACTTTGCTCCGTCTATCCCGCTTTTGCTTTCTTTTCGGTTGTTTTAACCGAAGCTAAGAGTTTGGTAAGTTCCTCGTCAGTGAAGAGGAGCTTTTCCTTGTCGTAATCTGTGAGCTCTGGGAGCGGAAGGAGAGTTCTGGACGATTTGACTGTAGGGCATAAAACGTAATGTAGTTTCGCATCCTTCTCCTTGATAATGAAGGAGTTCTTCAAGGTTTGTTCGTTAGTAAGGATGTCGCCCTTTATTTGCGTGCATCTAGGTAGAGGTTTGTCCATCTTAAGATATTTGATGATGGATGTGACATGACCTCCGATGCAGAGTTCCTTCCCCAGGGCATAAGCTGATAGTTTCTGGATCATAAGACGTCCAATGTTGACTGGTATCCCGTGTAGAATGGACCAGAGAACAAAGAGATCCGAAATTATAACATTTCCTCCTTCTGTCCTGGGGAAGAGTGCGCCTGTGAGGATTTTGTGTAAAGTACGCACTAGTCCAGATTGTATATTGGATGCCTTGCATGTTTTTGCATCATAGGTGGGGAGCTCTGTCAGAGATTTCCAAAAGTTGTGCCTGTTGAAATTTGGATTCTCAATTCCCACAGCCTTGGCTTTCTTTAGCTGCTCCTGGTTGTCAATAAAGATTTCATTCAGAATATTTTCTGTGATGACAACCTTGTTGCCGAAGAGATTGGTGACTAGCCTACGGTCACCTCCATCCCGTGATCTATCCATGATGTCGACGGGCTCTTTGGCAAGGAAGGTGAAGAATTCAGTAGTAGGCTCAATAAAAGAGGGTTCGGGGACAAAACATAGTTTGACAGATTTGCATTGTCAAGAAGTGTGAGGATTCTGTCATAAATCCCCATTTTTAGCAGTACGCTTGAGCAAACATATTTTGTGGGTTTGAGGATTTTGTCAGTGGATTGGATGGTGTGGATGAAGAGGTTTTCTGGTGGTGGTGCGGCGGTGGTGGTAATTGAGAAGATGGGGGTAGTAATGGTTGTGGGAGTGGAAGCGGAGGTGGTGATTGGTGGAGTGTTTCCTGCCAGGATTTGCTCCCTTGCAGTGGCAGGACGGACTTGCTTTCTGGCTCATTTCTTATAGGGTTGTCCGGTTGCAGTATCTTGGACTTTGCATTTCCCTTTTGATTCTTCAGTTGGGGATTCCTCCTCGGAGTTTGGCTTATCATCCGAGCCTTCATCATCGTCGGAAGAAATTTCTTCCACTTCTTCTTCAGGTGCCACGGCCAGGCACTTGTTGATGCGGTCAATTTCGCACAAAACCGCCATGATTTTGACATTTGGCAGGGCCTTTCCAGTCATGTTGTAGTCATCTACGGTCTTCTGGAGTTTGGCCTGGTCTTCCAGCATTTGCTCCTTTGTCCAGAAAGGAGCGTCTTCGGATCCTGTGGCATGCTTAGCTGGTGATTCCATTTCTGAAAAGTAGAAAATCCTAAGTAAGAATACATGCTTAGAAAAGAAGTGGATTTTTATTTGTATTTATGTTGTTATATATTGTTATGAAAATTAAACGGATGTACAAACTTAAACTTAATCATGGTTAGAAAAAAATTGGATTTTATTTTTATTTATTTGGTTTTATATAAGAGATTGTGGAAAGCCAAACGGTTTGAAGACCGTTTGGTTCCAAATGGTTTCAGGACCGTTTGGTTCCAAATGGTTTCAGGACCGTTTGGTTCCAAACGGTTTGGAGACCGTTTGGAAGGCGAAACGTCGGGCAACAGCCGGCGAAGGGAAGGTGGAGGCGCCGGCGATGGAGACGAAGGCGGCGATTGAGAAGGTGGAGTCGACAACAATAAAAATGAAGGCGACAATGGAAGGAGACGACGACGATAAAGACGAAGATAAGGAGGATCGCGGCGGAGCCGGCGGTGATGGTGGAGGGTGCCACGTCGGCGCCGTAGACGATGACGGAGGTGAAGACAGTTGTAGAAGTGAAAAGGTCGGACATTGCCGCGGTGGCAAATGCAGGCGTTGCAATGGTGGATGGACTACCTTGTGGCTGTTGGTGGAGACGACGGTGGAGAAGCGGAGAGTGGTGGTACGGAGGTGAGGTCGCCGTGAAGAAACACGGAAACTAGGTCGACGGAGGCAGAGGGCAGAAGCAAGGAAAGCAGAGGCAAAGGAATAGTTCTTGCAAAGGTCAGAGAAAACTCGAGAGTCGAAGAGAGGAGAAGGAGGGGGTAGGGTTTATATTTATAGGAAACGGGGGTTGACCTGAGAAAAACTCTAGGTCAAACGGTTTAGCAACCGTTTGGATTCCATACGGTTTCGGGACCGTTTGGCTCTAAACGGTTTAAGGACCGTTTGACCCCAAACGGTTTCAAGACCGTTTGGCTCCAAACAGTTTCAATACCGTTTGGACTCCAAAAGGTTTCAGGACCGTTTGGACTCCAAACGGTTTCAGGACCGTTTGGCTCCAAATGGTTTCAAGACCGTTTGGAAGGGTAAAGGTTGAAAGGAAAACTTATATTTTTATGTTTGTTTTGGTTTATATATATATATATATATAAATATATTTATATTATTTTATTATGCTTATGTTTTTGTTTGTTTTTGGTTATATGAAATTTTTTTTACATTTTCATAATATAAACCTAAGGTAATTAAAAGAACGGAAAATAAAGGAAGAAGTTGAAATCTTGGGTTGCCTCCCAAGTAGCGCCTGGGTTTTACGTCACTGGCTCGACGAAGCTTTGATGTTTTTAATCTAACGTCGTGGCGTCTTTGATTTCAACGGTTTGTCTTGGCATTTTCTCTTCTGGAGTGTAGTATCTTTTCAAACGATGACCGTTGACCGTCATTTCTCCTCCGTTGGAGTTGAAAAGGAGTACTTTGTCACCGATGGCGATGTCTTTCCTCTTAAGATGACCGTCGTGCCACATTTTGGTTTGCTCCTTATAAATCCTGGCACTCTGATAGGCGGTCATTCGGAGCTCCTCTAGCTCCTGCAATTGGAGTTGTCTATTTTCTCCAGCACTTTTAAGATCGAAATTTAGCTGTTTGATGGCCCACCAAGCTTTGTGTTCCAGCTCTACTGGAAGATGACATGACTTCCCGTATACCGAACGGAACGGGGTTGTCCCGATTGGTGTTTTGTAGGCTGTTCAGTATGCCCAGAGGGCATCGGGAAGCTTGGTGGACCAGTCGGAGCGGTTTCTGTTGACTGTTTTTTCTAGGATCGCCTTAAGTTGTCTATTATATACCTCGACCTAACCACTGGTCTGTGGATGGTAAGGCGTTGCTACTTTGTGGTTGACTCTGTACTTTTTTAATAGGGATTCAAAACTTCATTCTAGGAAATGGGTCCCGCCATCTGATATGATAGTTCTGGGGACTCCAAATCTGGGGAAAATGATATCTTTGAACAATTTAATAACTGGTTTGGAATCGCTGGACACAGTGGGTGTAGCTTCGACCCATTTTGAGACATAGTCCACCGCAACCAGGATGTAAGAGAAACCATAGGAAGAAGGAAAAGGGCCCATATAGTCTATCCCCCATACATCGAAAAGCTCAATTTCTTGCCACATTGTGAGGGGCATTTCGTTCCTTTTGGATATGTTACCAGAAAACTGACATTTGTTGCAAGATTTCACAAAATCATAGGAGTCCTTTGCTATGGTTGGCCAGAAGAAACTAGATTGTAGAACTTTTATAGCGGTTTTCTTTGCGCTCATGTGCCCCCCCGTGGGTCCTGAATGGCAATGCTCTAGGACGGGGGTAATTTCTTCTTCCGGTAAGCAGCGACGGAAAAGTCCGTCAGCACATAGGTGAAACAGGTAAGGTTCATCCCTATAATATTGTTTTATATCATGGAGAAATTTCCTTTTGTCATGGTAGGAAGCGGAGGGGTGAATGATTCCTGTAGCTAGATAATTGACAATATCCGCATACCAAGGGAATCCGTGGGTGGCCTTCATTAATTGGTCATCTGGAAGAGAGTCGCGGATAGGGATTTTATCTTCGTCTTCTACTTCAATATGACTGAGATGGTCAGCTACAATGTTTTCCACCCCGCTCTTGTCTTTAATTTCTAAATAAAATTCTTGAAGCATTAACACCCAGCGGATAAGTCTGGGTTTGGCATCTTGCTTCTGAATCAGGTATTGAATGGCGGAATGGTCGGTGTAGACGATGACCTTGGATCCAATTAAATAGGATCGGAATTTCTCAAACGGGTAGATGACATCCAGGAACTCCTTCTCTGTGGTAGTGTAATTCTTCTATGCTTCATCTAGTGTTTTTTATGCGTAGTAGATTACGTAAGGTTTCTTATCGATCTGCTATCCTAACACAGCCCCTATGGCGTAATCGCTTGCGTCGCACATGATTTCAAATGGATGCGACTAATCTGGGGCTCTCAGAATAGGTGCAGAAATTAAAGCATTTTTGAGGGTGGAGAAACTTTGCATGCATTCTTGGTTAAAGATGAACTCAGTATCTTTGGTCAGGAGTTGGGTCATGGGTTTTGCTATTTTTGAGAAATCCTTAATGAATCTTCTGTAGAACCCTGCATGACCCAAGAAAGCCCTTACGCCTTTTATATCTTTTGGTGGCGACAGCTTTGAAATAACATCTATTTTTGCCTTATCGACCTCGATCCCTCTGTCACTCACTCTGTGCCCGAGGACGACACCTTCAGTTACCATGAAGTGGCATTTTTCCCAATTCAGTATAAGGTTCGTTTCCTCACAACGTTGTAAAACTTGTCCAATGTTGATTAAACAGTTATCGAAAGAATCTCCGTAAACTGAGAAATCATCCATGAAAACTTCCATTATGGATTTTGTTAATCCTACGAAAATGGCAGACATACACCTTTGGAAAGTAGTGGGTGCGTTACACAACCCAAAGGGCATTCTTCTAAAAGCGTATGTTCCAAAAGGGCAGGTGAAAGTAGTTTTCTCCTGGTCGTCCGGGTGTATGGGTATTTGGTAGAACCCGGAATAACCATCGAGATAGCAGAAGTATTTCTGATGAGCTAAACGCTCTAGGACTTCATCGAGAAAGGGCAGGGGGAAGTGATCTTTCCGCGTGGCTTTGTTCAGTTTTCTATAGTCGATACACATCCTCCACCCTGTCACCGTCCTAGTAGGTACTAACTCATTTTTGTCGTTAAGCACGACAGTAGTGCCTCCCTTTTTAGGAACTACTTGGATGGGGCTGACCCACTGGGAGTCAGAAATCGGGTAGATTATGCCAACTTTTAGTAATTGAAGGACTTCCAGGCGAACTACCTCTTTGAGATTAGGGTTTAGCTTCCTCTGATGTTCGCGTGATGGCCTAAATTCTTCGACCATGGGTAGTCAGTGCATGCATAGGGCAGGATTTATTCCCGTCAGGTCAGTTATCTTATATCCAATGGACTTTTTGTGTTTCTTCAGCTCATCTAGAAGTCTTGCTTCCTGGTTTTCTGTTAAGGTGGAACTAATGATGACCGGGCATAATTTTTCCTCATCTAAGAAGGCATGTTTGAGTCCCATGGGCAGAGTCTTCATCTCAGGAGCTTTAGGTGGATCAGTTGCTTCTGTAATGGTGACAGCTTTGAGTTCTTCAAAGGTGGCCGTCGGTGCTTCTTCGGCCTTCTCTAAGTGTTGCAGACACTGTTGAACCAACTCATTTGTAGAGAATTCAACTTCTAGATTGGTTAGGACATTCTCTAACTCGTCCGCTGGCTCAGATATTTCTAATTGAGACATTTACTGTATTGCGTCTAGAGGAAAAACCTCCTCTTGAATGTTAGGGCCTTTCATGTTGTTGAGGACTCAAAATTGAATTGCTTCTTTTCTGAGCCTTAGAATGATGGTACCAGCTTCAACATTGATAAGCGCCCTGGCCGTAGCGAGGAAGGGTCTGCCAAAAATTATCGGGTATCTCAGATCTTCCTTAATATCCATGATGACAAAGTCGCATGGGACATAGGCATCCTTGCCTATCCTAACTGGAATGTCTTGAATAATTCCAAGAGGTGTGGTGATTGTAGAGTCAGCTAATTGAATTGTCATTGTTGTAGGCAGCAATTTGGTGAAACCTAATCGTTTGCACATAGAATAGGGCATAATGGATATGCTGGCCCCTAGGTCCGCTAATCCCTTTTTGTTCTATGCATTTCCAATGCAACATTGAATTCTGAAGGAACCTGGATCCTTCTTCTTCTTTGGCATTTTATTCAGGATGATATCAGAGGTGGTTTGTGCAAGCTTGACAATTTCTTGTTCCTCAGTGATGTACTTCCTTGATAACAGAGTTTTGAGGTATTTTGCCCAAGCCGGTACCTCAGAGAGGGCATCGAGGAGTGGGATATCGATGTAAAGTTTTTTCATCACCTCCTTGAATTTTTGGAACCTGGTATCCAGTTTCGTTTCTCGCAGTCTTCCTGGATATGGGATCCTTGGTTTATACTGTAAGATTTCCAGCTCTGTGGACACTTGTTCTTTTCCTTTGCCCTTTGCATTCTCTGTGGACTTCTCCGTTCCTGGCTTCGGGCTCTCATTTGTCATGAAAGCAGGTGTATCATCATCATCAAGAGTGATCCTTGTAATTTCATGAAGAGTGTGTCTAGATCTCGTGGTAACAACATTCAACTGTTCAGGCCTATTTTGTCCATGTCTGGGATTCGATTCAGGCTGCCCTGCAAATGTTCCTGGTGGAGGCTTTAATTGTGCAGCAATTTGGGCAAGTTGAGCCTCTACTGCCTTTTGCTGAGCTTGTTGATTAGCTAGCATAGTCTGTTGTGATTGCAGCATCTGCCTTATCAAAGTCATCTCATCCTCTGGCTGAGAAGGAGTATTCTTCTGACGGAGTTGTTGTTGTCCTTGTTGAGGTTGTTGTGAAGGCAGCGCTGACTGAGGTTGCTGCAACTGAGGGTGCAGCTGTGGGTAGAGAGGAGGATGATTATACTGATAGTAGGCAGATGGATTCCTGGGGTAGTTGGATCTCGGAAATTTATTCCTGGGGTTCCCTTGATTTTGATTGAAGTTGCTTGGGAATCCAGGTGGCAACCTACTAGAAGATCCACCCTGCGTCTGGTGTTGTGGATTTGCGGTCCCAGCAGGGTTCTTGTATTGCAATCCCAGTTGGTTCCTTGGCTGATTAGGGTTATAATAGACTTGTCCAGGAATGGTATGAATAGAGTTGACTTGTTCTGGCAATTGCTCTTCAGACTGGTCAGTGATTGGTTCATATTGTTGTGGTGGTGGATGCATATCCATCATCACATTGTAAAGCATTCCGCATGAAAGGGTTGGATGATCAGAAGCATGACAGGCTTCACAGGTCCCTGTGGAAGTGTTGACCTGTTGAACCTGAGAATTTTTCATCTTGTCAAATTCTCCAAGAGAAGTTTCGAGAGCTTGTTGCTTATGAGATATGGATTTCAAGGCTTCAGCAATAGCCTTCATCTCTATTGATTCTTCGGCTTTATAGACCTTGAGGACTCCTTTTCCAGCTGATCGTCCCCAGTTGGACTGATTCTCAGCTCCGAGTGTGACTATTTTCCAGGCATCCTCATAATTCTTTCTCATAAAGTTTCCTCCATATGAGGAATCCAAAAATTGCTTTATGTCATCACTCACTCCCCGATAGAATGTTTCTATTAGTTGGTTTTGAGAGATGTCGTAATGAGGGCATTTTCACAGAAGCTCTTTGAACCTTTCCCATGCTTCAGCAAGGGATTCTCCGGGATGTTTAGAGAAGTGATTAATCTGTCCCCTGATCTCGTAAGTTAGTGAAGGGGGGAAGAACTTCTCCAAGAACTTTTCTTCCAGGGGAGCCCATGTGGTGATTATTGGATCCCTTTCAAGTGAGTTATACCAGCTCAGAGCTCTCCCAGATAAAGTGAAGTGAAACAGATGAAGCATTATTGCATCAAAGGCAACTCCGGCTTGCGGGACCAGTCGGCATAGTGCCTTAAACCTCTTCAGATGATCCATGCAGTCATCTCCAGAACCTCCAGAGAATGAGATGCCCTGCATGATCTGAATCCATTGGGTCCGGATCTCAAAGTTTGGAATGTTGATGATCGGAGGTCGGACCGGATGGTTGTCTTTGTAGTTCTTGGGGATAGCATAATCCCTCAGCTGCTTGTTCCTTAGTTCCAACTGAGCAGCTTGGGTTGCTGCCTCATTTTCAGCTCTGATGCGGGCCTGTTCTTCCGCACGAATCTCTGCTTGAATCTGGGCACGAGTATCAGCGATGAGTTGTGCCCTTTGAACGGCGATAGAGGCGTTGACCCTCTCCATCACTAATGCAGCCTGGTGTTGATCTTCAGCCATTTGCCTGGCTCTTTGGTGATTGAGTCTAATGCGGCGATGGAAGCTTCTCTCTACCTCAGAGTCAAACTCCGGATCAGGTACCTGAGTAGAGAAAAGAAAACACCTTTTAGATAATGGTAGAGATATAATGGTTTCAAGAAGATATAGACTAATGATTAAAAGAAAGTGTAAAACCCTAACCAACTAGCAAGATACTAAATGAAATTAAAACATTCCGTTGTCCCCGGAAACGGTGCCAATTTTTGATGGAGCTTCCACTTACGTGGAATTACATGCACCACTAAAAATCCTAAAGATGGTAAATCCTTAGGTTTATCCTTGCTTATACTAGATAGAGAACTCCACCCACATATGCTAAGATACGTGGAAGTCTTATCGTAGTATAGTTAAGGGTCGAATCCACGGGACAACAGTCTTGTTGGGAGCAATAAGATAGAAAACATTGGAATTTCACTTAATCACTCAATAGTTGGTATTTAGATCAAGAAGTTGATTTGGTTGTTTTTAGACTAAGAGCAAGTAAAATAAAGCAAGCAAGTAAATTTAAGGAAGTTAAACAATGATATGAAGTCACTAGGGTGTGATCGGTTTTTCACCGCCACTACACATGGATCAAGACATGCAAAATAAAACATAACCTGCAACAAGAGTTTAGTCAGTAAGTATCTTTGTAGATTTAGTTTCCTTTCGGAGGACTACCTATGAGAAGTGCGGCAATGTTGCAATGTCAGCCATCCCCGAATGAATGGTCAACTACTTTGCATCATTCCCTTCGTGAAGTGTGTTCCTCGACTCATCAAGGTTGTACTTTCACACGTCAACTGATTCCATTTCATAGTATGAAAGTACAACGATGGGAGTGAGTATACTCCACTTCTTGAAAGACACTCCTAGATACCGAAACAGATGCATGGTGGATACATGCACCAAGAACCAACATGCAAACGAGTTTCAAATCCAATAGTACAAACATAGACAATTCATACTAAAAGATAAAAGATAATACAAGTTGGTGATCAAGCAACAAGCATTCATTAAATGTTTGATGTTGAACTAAAAAGATATAAACTCTATATTACAAACTATGGATTACATTTACATGATATGAAAACATGGGTAGCGGGGCTACTCCCCGCACCCTAGTGAGAGAGACTACTCGCTCATAACTAGGACAAAGAAGGAGGCAAGAAGAGATAGAGAGAGAGCGTCATCCCCACAAAGGAGAGAGGAAAGTCAACCCCTTGGAGAGAGAGAGATGATCCACCAGCTTCACAGGTTGCTCGATGACGAGATCCCCTCTTCCCACCTTCTTTGGTGGAGAGAGAGAAAGTAGCTTTGAGATGGAGTGTGGGTCTCAGACTGGCAGCCCCCGGGCAGAGAATGGAAGTTGGATTTGCTCTGGAGTGATAGAGGCAGCCTCTGGACGTCTGAAACTTGATACCCTCTCCTCAGGACCCTTGGGTTCTTATTTATAGGCCTTAAGTGAAGTCCAAACGGTTTGGAAACCGTTTGGACCTCAAGACCATTTGGACCTTGAGACCGTTTGGATCTCAAGACTGTTTGGACCTCAAGACCGTTTGGATCTCAAGACCGTTTGGACCTCAAGACCGTTTGGACCTCAAGATCGTTTGGACCTCAAGACCATTTGGACCTTGAAACCGTTTGGGTCTTAAGACCGTTTGGACCTTGAGACCGTTTGGCTTCATGCGGTCTCGAGACCATGTGACTCCATGTGGTCTCGGGACTGGTTGGCTTCATGCGGTCTCGGGACCGTGTGACTCCATGCGGTCTCGAGACCGGTTGGCTTTATGCGGTCTTGAGACCGAGTGACTCCATGCGGTCTCGGCACCGGTTGGCTACATGCGGTCTCGGGACCGTGTGACTCCATGTGGTCTCGGCACCGGTTGGCTTCATGCGGTCTTGAGACCGTGTGACTCCATGCGGTTTTGGGACCGGTTGGCTTCATGCGGTCTTGAGACCGTGTGACTCCATGCGGTCTCGAGACCGATTAGCTTCATGCGGTCTGGGGACCGTGTGACTCCATGCGGTCTCGGGACCGGTTGGATTCATGCGGTCTTGAGACCGTGTGACTCCATGCGGTCTCGGGACCGGTTGGCTTCATGCGGTCTTGAGACCGTGTGACTCCATGCGGTCTCGGGACCGATTGGCTTCATGCGGTCTGGGGACCGTTTGAGTCCATGTGGTCTTGAGGTTGATTTAGTCTTTCATGATTTTTTGTGTCTTTTTGTGCAGATATAAAGGGGAAAAGTCAGTCTAATAGTATATTTACAATAAGAGGGAATATTTAGGGATTATGGCTAATTATAATTGAGAAAGAGTGTGGAAAACTAAAGAAAAGACTAAGATAATCATCCAAAATTGGAGGTTAACACCCCCCCTAACTTAGAGTCTAGCTTGTCCTCAAGTTAGATAGAGATGAGACATGTAAATGGTGAGGCGATTTTATTTAGTTAGGATTTCCATACTCTTGCTTCAATTCTCAACCTGAGTTCTCCTAAGGTCATATCAGATCTTATTGCTTGCCTTGACTCCTTCAGGTTTCGAGAGTTTCTTGGGTCTTGGGTTCCTTCCGTATCTCGTAGCTCGCATTGGGACCACCTTTATTCTGTGCATGTTGTTGACTCTAATCAGCTTTATACCTCTCTGAAGGACCTAATGGAAGTTAGAGAGGGTATGAGGGTTGTCTAAAGGATTTAAGTGTAACTCCCCTTTAAAGTGGGGGAGGGGTTGTCTATGCTTTTAGGATCTCACTACCGGGCACGACACATCTGCCTTTGTGAGGGCAGCTGAATGTACCGGTCGGGTGAGTCCTTTATAAGCCTTTCATATATTTAGATACCTTAGGGTTTCACTACCGGGCACGACACATCTGCCTTTGTGAGGACAGCTGAATGTTCCGGCTGGGTGAGACCTTCATCGGTTCTTTATATAGTTCCTTATTTATGGCACAACTCTCATAATTTTATTCAACTCTCTGGCTTTTATTCGAAGACTCACAGGCTTGGGTTTTGGGGTTTTGTTCGGGAAATTATTTTGGGCGGCCAAACCTCTTTTATTTGAAGGGAGGAAAGTTGTTCTTAGAGTTTTTCAACATGCACTTATATTTTTTTTTTGTGGTCCACTTACAGAACTTCTTGATTTGGAAGTTGCCAGATGCCCCTCTCATCCTTGAGAGCCAGGCTTATTTCTGCCTTGATATTGACCTGTGGAGAGTCAGATGAAGAAGTGAAGCATAGGCATGAAAATCAATAGTGGAGGGACATCATTAAATCGCCATTATATGTCTAAGTGCTATTGACTTTTGAGGACTAACATGATTCTGAAGTTAACTGAGGGTGACTATTTTCAAAAAGGATTTTTTTAAGAAAGTTAAAAAGGAAAAAAGGAAAAGAAAATATGTACAAACAGAGAAGGGAGATAATGGAAAAAGAGGGATTTAGAAATGATACCTCACCCTTGTCTAATGTACCCCCCCAACTTATCACTCACTCTGTCCTCAGAGTGTCAAAGTGATAGGTTGAGAAGTACGATGACAAGGGCTGCAGGCTAAGTTAATTTTGAATTTGCCCCTGGTGATTGAAGTAGGTTAGCTGCGAACTGTCCGCGTAGAGCGTGGTAATCCACGTCAGTCATATCTTCTACTGGTCTTTGAAGGACGATGATGGTGTACATCTAGTAGAGGATGTGGAAGCCACAGTCATTTGATTGTCGGATTTGTTGGGGACATTTGTGGCTGAAGGATGGGCGATGAAAATGTTCTTTGTCGTAAGCCCTTGTATGCTGACTTAGAAAGGCGATTAATTTGTCAGCGCATTCCTTCACCACTACCTCTGTTGGTGTCTTTGGTGTCACGATATAGTTCTTCTGTCATGGATTGTACTGGCTGTCGGAATTGTTATAGATTGTAGTTGTTCCTTCTGGTAGGTTTGTTGCCAGGAGCATCCAGTGCTCATGATAGAGGAAGGGTAGCATGATGAACGTCGGTGTTGTGTGTTGGAGAAAGGATATTAACGCTTCAGTTGTTCCGAAGTTCTTTAGCTTTAAAAGATCATCCTTCATGTATGGGGACGCCATATATGTTGTGGGGTTATTTTGGCCAAGGAGAAACTGATAAGCGGCCATTAAGCTTACGGAGAGGGATCCTTTAAACTGTAAAGTCTCTCTAAGCGTGTCTGCCATTACTAGAATGTCACTAGACATGAATACGAGTTCATCCTTCTCGGTTGAAAGCCGCGACATAATGAGACATAGTTTGATGTCGGAGAGACCTTTGCAAGTACTGTGGTCGAAGTCAGGAAAGGTTGGTTCTATGGCAGACAAAGGATCTATGTCTCTTTTACTTTGCTCGGTAGCTAAGGCCGGCTCCTTGGATTTCTCCAACTCTTTCAGAGTTTGTCAGAAAGGTCGCCTCTGCGGGCGTTGGACAGCTGAAAAAAGGTAACGAGGGATGTCATCTGGTGCCATTGTCGGGTCCTTGAAGAACCTTCTATCACAAATGAGCTCCATGGTGTAACGCCCTCGCAAGGAGTGAAAATCTTCAGCAACTAGGCCAGTAAATGGGATTTCTTGGTTCAGCGCTTGGATGTGACGTATGGTGCAGAAAGCACAGTCCCCAGATCCCTCGGTAGCTTGAACTTGAGGGTTAATTATTTGTAACCAGGGTTGGCTTCAGTCCTCGCGGAGGGGTGGGCGTGCAGCCCAAATTAACTTAAGCAGTCGGAAGGGTATACATCTCGCTTCACCTACTGCTTCACCAACAAAGTTTATTGTACCGGCGGGTAGCTCAGTGCCACAAAAATTATAAACCTTGGTATCCCAAGCCTCAGTGTCTACAATCATAAATAGCCAGTGATCTGAAACTTGAAAGGGCACGGTTAGATAACGTGCCCGACATGCTAAACCGGCACGCAGCCGCTCGATTGACTTTGCTCGTATGTCTTTGTATAAAAGGATGATAGACAGAGCAGGCGAGGTGTTCCAAACTGGCTGCTACCTCTTAGAACTTCTATACACTTCTATACAGTTGGCAAGAAGGACACAGAAGATTGCCATTGGCATTGTGGACCGTGGTCGCAGGATGTTGCGGAAGTCTTCTCGTGTCAACTTGCGGTTAGTTTTGGTGTTATGGTAGATGATGTCTTCCCCTGCCTTTTCATCGTCCACAATAGTGTTCAGTATAAAAAAGTCCTGAGCATCTAATGTGGAGATGGTCGCCATATCAAGATCATGCATTTTGTGCGGTAGAGGTGGTGGCGGGGGAAGTTCCTGCGGAGGGGGGGAAGAAGGTTGTTCCATGACTTCTGCATAGCCCTACAGATCGTCATCTGAATCCGAAGCAGAATCGAGTTCTTCATTTGTATCTAAGCTTACTCATTCTGACTCATCTGGGTCTTGGGGGGAAGGCACTGATTTGCCAAGTGTGGAGGAAGGTTGAGCGGTTGTTGTTGGTGGGCTTGCGCTGGTTCCTAATATACATTGGTGGAACTCAGCGAAAGCCACGTCTTTAGCAGACTCCCCAATGGATCCCAAAGCAGAATAATCAAGGAATTGGTCCCCATATGACATGTTTACATTTTCATTGTGGGGGGACTTGGGGTGATGTCCACCATCTTGGTGACCTTTATCGAAACCTTTCTGAGAAGGTTCTGCTGCTTGGCCTGGGTCCTCTCCATCGTCAGATTTATCACCTAAAGAGGTGGTATCGTTGTTTGAATCAGCAGAGGAGTCAGAGTCTTCTTTGTGGTCATTATCGCCATCTTTATCAGCCTCTGCCTTTTCTGCTGGCTGCTTGCGTGCGGTCTTTTTGCACCGCCGATGGATGGCTTGTAACTCATCGAATGCCACTTGCACATGCCCGTGTGTTTCGAGCATTGCGTCGTGTGTTTCTTTGAGGTCGTTATATCAGCCCTCGGCGGAGAGGAGTCGTGCTGTAAGTTCTGTCACTTGAGTACGTAGTTGCTGGATATCATTATTTGTTGACTCTTCTTGGCGATTGTTTAGGTGTGTTATGGTGCTGTTGATGGGGTCCAAGCGCGTGCTAAGAGCTGCTTGTTGCTGCTTGAGCTCGTGGAGAGTCTCAGGCAGAGGTTGAGTCTGCGTAGATATCTCATCGACTTGCTTAGCCATCACTTCTTGTTGGCGCTTCGCTCCAAGGACCAGCTCGGGCAGGTTGTTGTAGTGGCTGTTGATGTGATCAACTTGCTTAGCCACCTCATCTTGTTGTTGCTGAAAACCTTGGAGGATGTTGGGCCAGGCGCGGTTCTATTCGTCGATCGTGGCCACCTGTTTGGATAATCCCTGCACATAAGAAAAAATAGAATGTAAAATGTTAGAAGGATCGGTGAGGAGGTTTCGGATGACGTCAAATTGCCGTCCGAATTCCTCACCGATATTAGAAAAGGGGACCCCAGAGGTGGAAGGGTGGGGTGGTTGGGGTCTGTGTGGGAGGGTGGTAGTGCCTTACGGAAGACACACTAATGGTGTCGCGAACTGCGTGGTGACTATGGATGGGATCACTAGCGGTGTTGGGGTGGTGGTGGATGAGAACGGTGGTGGTATCTCTGGTGAGAGAGGTGGAAGTGATAGTGATGGGGGAGAGATTGTGGAGGTGGAGGGGAAGGTGGTAAAGTCGGGCGTATGGGTGGAGAAGGGGAAGCCCGAAGGGAAAAGGGGTGAGGAAGTAAGGGTGGTGGATGTTGGAAAGGTGGAGGGTGGTGATGTGGTGACGGTTAGCTCATCATTTAGGCTCATAATGAAAGAGTCTAAAGATGAGGTGGTGATGTGATCATCGGGAAGGGGGTTGTCTTTTGGATGTGGTTTTGAGGTTGGTGTCCCCGACAGCTGTTGTGCCTGCAACTGCCTTCTGGAAGTTCATTTTACAGGTATTTTTGATGATCTAGCTATCGGGGCTATGATACTTAGCTCCGTCTGTCCCGCTTTTGCTTTATTTTCAGTTGTTTTAACTGAAGCTAAGAGTTTGGTAAGTTCCTCGTCAGTGAAGAGGATCTTTTCCTTGTCGTAATATGTGAGCTCTGGGAGCGGGAGGAGAGTTCTGGACGATTTGACTATAGGGTAGAAAACATAATGTAGTTTCACATCCTTCTCCTTGATAATGAAGGAGTTCTTCAAGGTTTGTTCGTTAGTGAGGATGTCGCCCTTTATTTGCGTGCATCTAGGTAGAGGTCTGTCCATCTTGAGATATTTGATGATGGATGTGACATGACCTCCAATGCAGAGTTACTTCCCTAGGGCATAAGCTGATAGTTTCTGGATCATAAGACGTCCAATGTTGACTGGCATCCCGTGTAGAATGGACCAGAGAACAAAGAGATCTGAAATTATAACATTTCCTCCTTTTGTCCTGGGGAAGAGTGCGCCTGCGAGGATTTTGTGTAAAGTTTGCACTAGTCCAGATTGTATATTGGATGCCTTGCATGTTTTTGCATCATAGGTGGGAGCCCTGTCAGAGATTTCCAAAAGTTGTTCCTGTTGAAATTTGGATTCTCAATTCCCACAGCCTTGGCTTTCTTTAGCTGCTCCTGGTTGTCAATAAAGATTTCATTCAGCATATTTTCTGTGATGACAACCTTGTTGCCGAAGAGATTGGTGACCAGCCTACGGTCACCTCCATCTCGTGATCTATCCATGATGTCGACGGGCTCTTTGGCAAGGAAGGTGAAGAATTCAGTAGTAGGCTCAATAAAAGAGGGTTCGGGGACAAAACATAGTTTTGACAGATTTGCATTGTCAAGAAGTGTGAGGATTCTGTCATAAATCTCCATTTTTAGCAGTACGCTTGAGCAAACGTATTTTGTGGGTTTGAGGATTTTGTCAGTGGATTGGATGGTGTGGATGAAGAGGTTTTCTGGTGGTGGTGCGGAGGTGGTGGTAATTGAGAAGATGGGGGTAGTAATGGTTGCGGGAGTGGCAGCAGAGGTGGTGATTGGTGGAGTGTTTCCTGCCAGGATTTGCTACCTTGCAGTGGCAGGACGGACTTGCTTTCTGGCTCGTTTCTTAGAGGGTTGTCCGGTTGTAGTATATTGGACTTTGCGTTTCCCTTTTGATCCTTCAGCTGGGGATTCCTCCTTGGAGTTTGGCTTGTAATCCGAGCCTTCATCATCGTCGGAAGAAATTTCTTCCACTTCTTCTTCAGATGCCTCGGCCAGGCACTTGTTGATGCGGTCAATTTCGCACAGAACCGCCATGATTTTGACATTTGGTGGGGCCTTTTCAGTCCTGTTGTAGTCGTCTACGATCTTCTGGAGTTTGGCCTGGTCTTCCAGCATTTGCTCCATTGTCCAGAAAGGAGCATCCTCGGATCTTGTGGCATGCTTAGCTGGTGATGCCATTTCTGAAAAGTAGAAAATCCTAAGTAAGAATACATGCTTAGAAAAGAAGTAGATTTTTATTTGTATTTATGTTGTTATATATTTTTATGAAACTTAAACGGATGTACAAACTTAAACTTAATCATGGTTACAAAAAAATTGGATTTTATTTGTATTTATTTGGTTTTATATAAGAGATTGTGGAAAGCCAAACGGTTTGAAGACCGTTTGGTTCCAAACGGTTTCAGGACCGTTTGGTTCCAAACGGTTTCAGGACCGTTTGGTTCCAAACAGTTTGGAGACCGTTTGGAAGGTGAAACGTCAGGCAACAGCCGGCGAAGGGAAGGCAGAGGCGCCGGCGATGGAGACGAAGGTGGCGATTAAGAAGGTGGAGCCGACAGTGATAAAAACGAAGGCGACGATGGAAGGAGCC
This sequence comes from Alisma plantago-aquatica, assembly GCA_963693085.1. Taxonomy (NCBI): domain Eukaryota; kingdom Viridiplantae; phylum Streptophyta; class Magnoliopsida; order Alismatales; family Alismataceae; genus Alisma; species Alisma plantago-aquatica. Next base: position 925,853,225 of record OY856411.1, on the reverse strand, counting down.
GACGACGATAAAGATAAAGATAAGGAGGATTGTGGCGGAGCCGGCAGTGATGGTGGAGGGTGCCACGTCGGCGTCGTAGACGATGACGGAGGTGAAGACAGTTGCGGAAGCGAAAAGGTCGGACATTGCCGCGGTGGCGAATGCAGGCGTTGCAATGGTGGATGGACTACCTTGTGGCTGTTGGTGGAGATGACGGCTGAGAAGCGGAGAGTGGTGGTATGGAGGTGAGGTCGCCGTGAAGAAACACGGAAACCAGGTCGATGGAGGCAGAGGGCGGAAGCAAGGAAAGCAGAGGCAAAGGAATAGTTCTTGCAAAGGTCAGAGAAAACTCGAGAGTCGAAGAGAGGAGACGGAGGGGGGTAGGGTTTATATTTAGAGGAAACGGGGGTTGACCTGAGAAAAACCCTAGGTCAAACGGTTTAGCGACCGTTTGGATTCCAGACGGTTTCAGGACCATTTGGCTCCAAACGGTTTGAGGACCGTTTGGCCCCAAACGGTTTCAAGACCGTTTGGCTCCAAATGGTTTCACGACCGTTTGGACTCCAAACGGTTTCAGGACCGTTTGGCTCCAAACGGTTTCAAGACCGTTTGGAAGGGTAAAGGTTGAAAGGAAAACTTATATTTTTATGTTTGTTTTGGTTTATATATATATTTTTTTTTATTTGATTATGCTTATGTTTTTGTTTGTTTTTGGTTATATGAATTTTTTTTTACGTTTTCATAATATAAACCTAATGTAATTAAAAGAGCGGAAAATAAAGGAAGAAGTTGAAATCTTGGGTTGCCTCCCAAGTAGCGCCTGGGTTTTACGTCGCTGGCTCGATGAAGCTTTGATGTTTTTAATCTGACGTAGTGGCGTCTTTGATTTCAATGGTTTGTCTTGGCATTTTGTCTTTCAGAGTGTAGTATCTTTTCAAACGATGACCGTTGACCGTCCTTTCTCCTCCGTTGTTGTCGACAATTATGGCAGCTCCAGTTGGATAAATATGCTTTATGGTGAAGGGCCCGGACCATTTTGTTCGAAGTTTTCCGGGGAATAACTTGAGCTTGGAGTTGAAAAGGAGTACTTTGTCACTGATGGCGATGTCTTTCCTCTTAAGATGACCGTCGTGCCACATTTTGGTTTTCTCCTTATAAATCCTGGCACTCGGATAGGCGGTCATTCGGAGCTCCTCTAGCTCCTGCAGCTTGAGTTGTCTATTTTCTCCAGCACTTTTAAGATCAAAATTTAGCTGTTTGATGGCCCACCAAGCTTTGTGTTCCAGCTCTACTGGAAGTTGACATGACTTCCCATATACCGAACGGAACGGGGTTGTCCCGATTGGTGTTTTGTAGGCTGTTCGGTATGCCCAGAGGGCATCGGGAAGCTTGTTGGACCAGTCGGAGCGGTTTCTGTTGACTGTTTTTTCTAGGATCGCCTTAAGTTGTCTATTAGATACCTCGACCTAACCACTGGTCTGTGGATGGTAAGGCGTTGCTACTTTGTGGTTGACTCCATACTTTTTTAACAGGGATTCAAAACTTCGTTCTAGGAAATGGGTCCCGCCATCTGATATGATAGTTCTGGGGACTCCAAATCTGGAGAAAATGATATCTTTGAACAATTTAATAACTGGTTTGGAATCGCTGGACACAGTGGGTATAGCTTCGACCCATTTTGAGACATAGTCCACCGCTACCAGGATGTAAGAGAAACCATAGGAAGAAGGAAAAGGGCCCATATAGTCTATCCCCCATACATCGAAAAGCTCAATTTCTTGCCACATTGTGAGGGGCATTTCGTTCCTTTTGGATATATTACCAGAAAATTGACATTTGTTGCAAGATTTCACAAAATCATAGGAGTCCTTTGCTATGGTTGGCCAGAAGAAACTAGATTGTAGAACTTTTATAGCGGTTTTCTTTGCGCTCATGTGCCCCCCCGTGGGTCCTGAATGGCAATGCTCTAGGACGGGGGTAATTTCTTCTTCCGGTAAGCAGCGACGGAAAAGTCCGTCAGCACATAGGTGAAACAGGTAAGGTTCATCCCTATAATATTGTTTTATATCATGGAGAAATTTCCTTTTGTCATGGTAGGAAGCGGAGGGGTGAATGATACCTGTAGCTAGATAATTGACAATATCCGCATACCAAGGGAATCCGTGGGTGGCCTTCATTAATTGGTCATCTGGAAGAGAGTCGTGGATAGGGATTTTATCTTCGTCTTCTACTTCAATATGACTGAGATGGTCGGCTACAATGTTTTCCACCTCGCTCTTGTCTTTAATTTCTAAATCAAATTCTTGAAGCATCAACACCTAGCGGATAAGTCTGGGTTTGGCATCTAGCTTCTGAATCAGGTATTGAATGGCGGAATGGTCGGTGTAGACGATGACCTTGGATCCAATTAAATAGGATCGGAATTTCTCAAATGGGTAGATGACAGCCAGGAACTCCTTCTATGTGGTAGTGTAATTCTTCTATGCTTCATCTAGCGTTTTTTATGCGTAGTAGATTACGTAAGGTTTCTTATCGATCTGCTGTCCTAACACAGCCCCTATGGTGTAATCGCTTGCGTCGCACATGATTTCAAATGGCTGCGACCAATCTGGGGCTCTCAGAATAGGTGCGGAAATTAAAGCATTTTTGAGGGTGGAGAAACTTTGCATGCATTCTTGGTTAAAGATGAACTCAGTATCTTTGGTCAGGAGTTGGGTCATGGGTTTTGCTATTTTTGAGAAATCCTTAATGAATCTTCTGTAGAACCCTGCATGACCCAAGAAAGCCCTTACGCCTTTTATATCTTTCGGTGGCGACAGCTTTGAAATAACATCGATTTTTGCCTTATCGACCTCGATCCCTCTGTCACTCACTCTGTGCCCGAGGACGACACCTTCAGTTACCATGAAGTGGCATTTTTCCCAATTCAGTATAAGGTTCGTTTCCTCACAACGTTGTAAAACTTGTCCAATTTTGATTAAACAGTTATCGAAAGAATCTCCATAAACTGAGAAATCATCCATGAAAACTTCCATTATGGATTCTGTTAATCCTGCAAAAATGGTGGACATACACCTTTGAAAAGTAGCGGGTGCGTTACACAACCCAAAGGGCATTCTTCTAAAAGCGTATGTTCCAAAAGGGCAGGTGAAAGTAGTTTTCTCCTGGTCGTCCGGGTGTATGGGTATTTGGTAGAACCCGGAATAACCATCGAGATAGCAGAAGTATTTCTGATGAGCTAAACGCTCTAGGACTTCATCGAGAAAGGGCAGGGGGAAGTGATCTTACCGCGTGGCTTTGTTCAGTTTTCTATAGTCGATACACATCCTCCACCCTGTCACCGTCCTAGTAGGTACTAACTCATTTTTGTCGTTAAGCACGACAGTAGTGCCTCCCTTTTTAGGAACTACTTGGACGGGGCTGACCCACTGGGAGTCAGAAATCGGGTAGATTATGCCGACTTTTAGTAATTTAAGGACTTCCAGGCAAACTACCTCTTTGAGATTAGGGTTTAGCTTCCTCTGATGTTTGTGTGATGGCCTAAATTCTTCGACCATGGGTAGTCTGTGCATGCATAGGGCAGGATTTATGCCCGTCAGGTCAGTTATCTTATATCCAATGGACTTTTTGTGTTTCTTCAGCTCATCTAGAAGTCTTGCTTCCTCGTTTTCTGTTAAGGTGGAACTAATGATGATCGGGCATAATTTTTCCTCATCCAAGAAGGCATGTTTGAGTCCCATGGGCAGAGTCTTCATCTCAGGAGCTTTAGGTGGCTCAGTTGCTTCTGTAATGGTGACAGCTTTGAGTTCTTCAAAGGTGGTCGTCGGTGCTTCTTCGGCCTTCTCTAAGTGTTGCAGACACTGTTGAACCAAGTCATTTGTAGAGAATTCGACTTCTGGATTGGTTAGGACATTCTCTAACTCGTCCGCTGGCTCAGATATTTCTAATTGAGACATTTACTGTATTGCATCTAGAAGTAATACCTCCTCTTGAATGTTAGGGCCTTTCATGTTGTTGAGGACTCAAAATTGAATTGCTTCTTTTCTAAGCCTTAGAATGATGGTACCAGCTTCAACATCGATAAGCGCCCTGGCCGTAGCAAGGAAGGGTCTGCCAAAAATTATCAGGTATCTCAGATCTTCCTTAATATCCATGATGACAAAGTCGCACAGGACATAGGCATCCTTGCCTATCCTAAATGGAATGTCTTCAATAATTCCAAGAGGTGTGGTGATTGTAGAGTCAGCTAATTGAATTTTCATTGTTGTAGGCAGCAATTTGGTGAAACCTAATCGTTTGCATATAGAATAGGGCATAATGGATATGCTGGCCCCTAGGTCCGCTAATCCCTTTTTGTTCGATGCATTTCCAATGCAACATTGAATTCTGAAGGAACCTGGATCCTTCTTCTTCTTTGGCATTTTATTCAGGATGATATCAGAGGTGGTTTGGGCAAGCTTGATAGTTTCTTGTTCCTCAGTGATGTACTTCCTTGATAACAGAGTTTTGAGGTATTTTGCCCAAGCCGGTACCTCAGAGAGGGCATCAAGGAGTGGGATATCGATGTAAAGTTTCTTCATCACCTCCTTGAATTTTTGGAACCTGGTATCCAGTTTCGTTTCTCGCAGTCTTCCTGGATATGGGATCCTTGGTTTATACTGTAAGATTTCCGGCTCTGTGGACACTTGTTCTTTGCCTTTGCCCTTTGCATTCTCTATGGACTTCTCCGTTCCTGGCTTCGGGCTCTCATTTGTCATGAAAGCAGGTGTATCATCATCATCAAGAGTGTTCCTTGTAATTTCAAGAAGAGTGCGTCCAGATCTCGTGGTAACATCATTCAACTGTTCAGGCCTATTCTGTCCATGTCTGGGATTCGATTCAGGCTGCCCTGCAAATGTGCCTACTGGAGGCTTTAATTGTGCAGCAATTTGGGCAAGTTGAGCCACTACTACCTTTTGCTGAGCTTGTTGATTAGCTAGCATAGTCTGTTGTGATTGCAGCATCTGCCTTATCAAAGTCATCTCATCCTCTGGCTGAGAAGGAGTATTCTTCTGAGGGAGTTGTTGTTGTCCTTGTTGAGGTTGTTGTGAAGGCAGCGCTGACTGAGGTTGCTACAACTGAGGGTGCAGTTGTGGGTAGAGAGGAGGATGATTATACTGATAGTAGGCAGACGGATTCCTGGGGTAGTTGGATCTCGGAAAGTTATTCCTGGGGTTCCCTTGATTTTGATTGAAGTTGCTTGGGAATCCAGGTGGCAACCTACTAGAAGATCCGCCCTGCGTCTGGTGTTGTGGATTTGCGGTCCCAGCAGGGTTCTCGTATTGGAATCCCGGGTGGTTCCTTGGCTGATTAGGGTTATAATAGACTTGTCCAGGAATGGTATGAATAGAGTTGACTTGTTCTGGCAATTGCTCTTCAGACTGGTCAGTGATTGGTTCATATTGTTGTGGTGGTGGATGCATATCCATCATCACATTGTAAAGCATTCCGCATGAAAGGGTTGGATGATCAGAAGCATGACAGGCTTCACAGGTCCCTGTGGCAGCCTTGACCTGTTGACCCTAAGAATTTTTCATCTTGTCAAATTCTCCAAGAGAAGTTTCGAGAGCTTGTTGCTTATGAGCTATGGATTTCAAGGCTTCAGCAATAGCCTTCATCTCTATTGATTCTTCGGCTTTATAGACCTTGAGGACTCCTTTTCCAGCTGATCGTCCCCAGTTGGACTGATTCTCAGCTCCGAGTGTGACTATTTTCCAGGCATCCTCGTAATTCTTTCTCATAAAGTTTCCTCCATATGAGGAATCCAGAAATTGCTTTATGTCATCACTAACTCCCCGATAGAATGTTTCTATTAGTTGGTTTTGGGAGATGTCGTGATGAGGGCATTTTCACATAAGCTCTTTGAACCTTTCCCATGCTTCAGCAAGGGATTCTCCGGGAATTTGAGAGAAGTGATTAATTTGTCCCCTAATCTCGTAAGTTAGTGAAGGGGGGAAGAACTTCTCCAAGAACTTTTCTTCCAGGGGAGCCCATGTGGTGATTATTGGCTCCCTATCAAGTGAGTTATACCAGCTCAGAGCTCTCCCAGATAAAGTGAAGTGAAACAGATGAAGCATTATTGCATCAAAGGCAACTCCGGCTTGCGGGACCATTCGGCATAGTTCCTTAAACCTCTTCAGATGATCCATGGAGTCATCTCCAGAACCTCTAGAGAATGAGATGCCATGCATGATCTGAATCCATTGGGTTCGGATCTCAAAGTTTGGAATGTTGATGATTAGAGGTCGGACTGGATGGTTGTCTTCGTAGTTCTTTGGGACAGCATGATCCCTCAGCTGCTTGTTCCTTAGCTCCAACTAAGCAGCTTGGGTTGCTGCCTCATTTTCAGCTCTGATGCGGGCCTATTCTTTCGCACGAATCTCCGCTTGAATCTGGGCACGAGTATCAGCGATGAGTTGTGCCCTTTGAGCGGCGATAGCGGTGTTGACCCTCTCCATCACCAATGCAGCCTAGCGTTGATCTTCAGCCATTTGCCTGGCTCTTTGGTGATTGAGTCTAATGCGGCGATGGAAGCTTCTCTCTACCTCAGAGTCAAACTCTGGATCAGGTGAGAATCTGCAGTTATGCGATGATCGCATACACATTTTCTACCTGAGTAGAGAAAAGAAAACACCTTTTAGATAATGGTAGAGATATAATGGTTTCAAGAAGATATAGACTAATGATTAATTAAGGATAGAATTACCTCTCATTACTTGCTTGCAGGTTATGTTTAACTTCTTATAATGGTTTCAAGAAGATATATACTAATGATTAATTAAGGATAGCATTACCTCTCATTATTTTCTATCTTGTTGCTCCATGATCACTAGGGTGTGATTGGTTTTTCACCGCCACTACACATGGATCAAGACATGCAAAATAAAACATAACCTGCAACAAGAGTTATGTCAGTTAGTATCTTTGTAGATTTAGTTTCCTTTCGGAGGACTAACTTTGAGAAGTGCGGCAATGTTGCAAAGTCAGCCATCTCCGAACGAATGGTCAACTACTTTGCATCATTCCCTTCGCGAAGTGTGTTCCTCGACTCATCAAGGTTGTACTTTCACACGTCAACTGATTGCATTTCATAGTATGAAAGTACAACGATGGGAGTGAGTATACTCCACTTCTTGAAAGACACTCCTAGATACCGAAACAGATGCATGGTGGATACATGCACCAAGAACCAACATGCAAACGAGTTTCAAATCCAATAGTACAAACGTAGACAATTCATACTAAAATATAAAAGATAACACAAGTTGGTGATCAAGCAACAAGCATTCATTAAACGTTTGATGTTGAACTGAAAAGATATAAACTCTATATTACAAACTATGGATTACATTTACATGATATGAAAACATGGGTAGCGAAGCTACTCCCCGCACCCTAGTGAGAGAGACTACTCGCTCATAACTAGGACAAAGAAGGAGGTAAGAAGAGAGAGAGAGCGTCATCCCCACAAAGGAGAGAGGAAAGTCAACCCCTTGGAGAGAGAGAGACGATCCACCAGCTTCACAGGTTGCTTGATGAAGAGATCCCCTCTTCCCACCTTCTTTGGCGGAGAGAGAGAAAGCAGCTTCGAGACGGAGTGTGGGTCTCAGACTGGCAGCCCCCGGGTGGAGAATGGAAGTTGGATTTGCTCTGGAGTGATAGAGGCAGCCTCTGGACGTTTGAAACTTGATCCCCTCTCCTCAGGACCCTTGGGGTCTTATTTATAGGCCTTAAGTGAAGTCCAAACGGTTTGGAGACCGTTTGGACCTCAAGACTGTTTGGACCTTGAGACCGTTTGGATCTCAAGACCGTTTGGACCTCAAGACCGTTTGGACCTCAAGACCGTTTGGACCTTGAAACTGTTTGGGTCTCAAGACCGTTTGGACTTTGAGACCGTTTGGATCTCAAGACCATTCGGACCACAAGACCGTTTGGACCTTGAGACCGTTTGGCTTCATGCGGTCTCGGGACCGTGTGACTCCATGCGGTCTCGGGACCGTGTGACTCCATGCGGTCTCGGGACCGGTTGGCTTCATGCGGTCTCGGGACCATGTGACTCCATGCGGTCTCGGGACCGGTTGGCTTTATGCGGTCTTGAGACCGAGTGACTCCATGCAGTCTCGGGACCGGTTGGCTTCATGCGTTCTCGGGACCGTGTGACTCCATGTGGTCTCAGGACCAGTTGGCTTCATGCGGTCTTGAGACCGTGTGACTCCATGCGGTTTTGGGTCCGGTTGGCTTCATGCGGTCTTGAGACCGTGTGACTCCATGCGGTCTCGGGACCAATTGGCTTCATGCGGTCTGGGGACCGTGTGACTCCATGCGGTCTCGGGACCGGTTGGCTTCATGCGGTCTTGAGACCGTGTGACTCTATGCGGTCTCGGGACCGGTTGGCTTCATGCGGTCTTGAGACCGTGTGACTCCATGCGGTCTCGGGACCGATTGGCTTCATGCGGTCTGGGGACCGTTTGAGTCCATGCGGTCTTGAGGCTGATTTAGTCTTTCATGATTTTTTTGTCTTTTTCTGCAGATATAAAGGGGAAAAGTCAGTCTAATAGTATATTTACAATAAGAGGGAATATTTAGGGATTATGGCTAATTCTAATTGAGAAAGAGTGTGGAAAACTAAAGAAAAGACTAAGATAATCATCCAAAATTGGAGGTTATCACCTTTGAAACAGGAGTTTCGACCGACCAAAAAAGGAATATAGCCATGATTGAGTACCATGTTATGAAGAACATACACCTTGGTATTTAGCTTCATGTCAGGGATTGTATCTTTGGTATTTGTTTGTATAGAATCCTACTTTCTGGCTGTATATGCTCTAAAGGTTTCTAGTAGGTGAGCTTGTAGAAGCTGAGGTTGTAGGTTTGGAAACCATGTCGGTGGTTTTGAGGTTTACGAATTCTCCTTTGATACTTGCGGATAGGACCCAAGCTCCTGTTCATTTTCTGATTTAGTTCAAAATGATTAGAATGTGCATTGGTCCTTATTATAAGTATGTTCTTTTATCCTTTTAAAAAGTATTTCAAACATAGTGTCATGTACTCATAAAACTAAAGTGGCAGGAATCTATCCCATTTACATATAGGTCAGAGAATAATAACCTCACATAACTCATTTTGAAAATTTACAATTTTTAGATGAATCCTTCTTGTAACTCATTTAGAAAATTTACAGTTTTTAGATACATCCTTCTTGTCATAAAATTTGTGGTACTATCAAAATAATAAGATGATAAGATATCTTATAGTAGTGTTTTGATAAACACAGAAGTACAAGACTGTAGTAAAATTTTGGAAAGACACCAGTAACCTCTTTAAATAGGTCTCACACCTTCTATAGTAGTGCATCGATACTCCAAATTAAATAGGTCTCACACCTGTACAAAATAAGCCAGACACCATTAACCTCTTTGATAATCTAAAATATGAGTGTTGATTCAACAAATAGATAATAAGTGTCACCTCATTGTATGAAATACCAAGATACATCAAATTATAGAAAATACTAGTTACTTCAGTGAAATTCTCAAAGAAGGATTAGTGAGTATTGGACCAATTGCAAAGATATAGCCTCTATATAGGACATGATCTCCTCTATTAGATTTCTTTTCAAGCTATCATGTCTACCACAATAAAGTTGGTTATGACAAGAAATAAAAGGTTAACTGATGTTATACAACTTTTTCTGAAAGTATATAACACCGTTATATGTACTTACACTTTGTTAATACTAATATTATGCAGTCTCTGTCCACCCACAACAGTCACTATGAACTGGGCCTCTATGCCAATGTTAATGTTCCCTATTGAAGAACAATTGGACATCATCCTAGATGATCATTCCTTAAACCAACTAGCCATACCCAAACATTGGCATTTTCTAAAAGGAAGACACTACAGGCCTGGTGAAGAGACCCTAAATTTTGGCAATTATTCACATGTTATTGAGGTTGAGTATGATTTGGCGGGAAATCTTGTATCAAAATCTGGTTGGCATGATTGGATTAGAAAGATGCTAGTGGGTCGTAGCGACATGCTTTTTCTCCGTCTAGTTGGCCATAATACCATCAAAGTTTGGATAACCAACATCAACTGCAAGACCCCCGATCATCTATGGCAGTATGAGCGCACGATGGAGGATATCAGCTCGGACGAATCTGATGATGAAGCCCCTGTCAGTTTAGATTTGTTTAAATACAGTGAGGAGCTCCGCGACACAGCACAATCATCAAAAAGGCCACGGTAGTTCCAATTAATAAATATAATTGTCAAGACAAAAAAATTGTGTTTACACTTTTTGTCTGAAAGCAATCAATCCGCATAGCTATTTTCTTTTCTGAACTTCAGGAGAAGATCACCACAATGATAAGTCCTCGAAGTTACTGATGCAGGACCATGTTGGTGTAGTATTTAGTTGTCTATCTATCTAGACTTGTCTGTATTAATAGTTATTTTAATTATGCACATGTTTAGGGGTACACCAACCCCTTTGTTTAGTTACTGTTTAGGGGTACACCCCTGTGTGTGGATGTAAAAAGAGATTAATGAATGGAATTGAAAGTTGCTACATGAATGCTTCTAACTGAAGTGTGGGTTCCCATGAATGTTCCAAATTCACAAATCCATCCTATCTAATGACACATTTGAAACCAAACAACAAAAAGAAATATGCATATCCTATTATGTTACAAATTACTGATAAATTGCATTATAAATGTTCTTTATAGAATGGATAAGTCTTGGATAGCATAGGATGACCGAACGAGCAGTAAATACTTATGTGGAGTATCAAAATTTTTGTATTTTGCTTTTGAACATTCATCGATTGGAGACAAGATTGTATGCCCATGTAGAAAGTGTGCTAATGTATACCAGGTCACCAGAAAGACTGCATTGAGCCATCTACTATGGCATGGCTTCTTACTAAGCTATATTTCTTGGGCTTTTCATGGTGAAGATGTCGATGTTCAAATGGATGCTCCTACTAATCAGGGAGATTTCCTTAATGCTGAAAATTTACAAGATATGTTGCATGATACTTTTCCTAGTTTTAGTGAAGATGGAAATACAGAAGGAGTGGAGCCATCTAGTGATCAACATTTCAATACTGAAAAATTTTATATCTTGTTAAAGGATTCTGAGATAGAATTATATCCAGGGTGTAAGAAATATAGCAAACTTGCTTGCATCCTAGAATTCTATCACCTGGTTTGTCTTAATGTCTTGAGTAAGAAAGCATCATCTATGTTTCTTATGTTCTTTAAGAAGATGCTACTAGAAGGAAAACAGTTACCTAATTCATTTTATGATCTAAAAAAGATGATTACGGGGTTGGGCTTAGATTATGTGAAGATTCATGTTTTTCCAAATGGTTGCATGTTGTTTTGGAAGGATTCTGTTGATAAAGACGTCTGTGATACATGTGGAGCATCAAGATGGAAACTGATTACAATCCCAGATGAAGATGACGAGCTTGCAAAAAAAACCTAAGAGAATACCTATCAAAGTGCTCAAGCACTTTCCACTTATACCCCGCCTAATGCGGTTATTCATGTCATCAAAAACCTCATCCTTAATGAGGTGGCATGCAGAAGAATATGAAAAAGATGACAAGTTAAGACACCCGATTGATTCACCTGCATGGAAAACATTTGATGTGATGCATCCAGAATTTGCTACAGACGCTAGAAACATTCGATTGGGACTTGCAACTGACGGATTTAATCCTTTTGGGACAATGAGTACTTCTTACAGTATATGGCCTATTGTGATTATTCCATATAATTTACCTCCTTGGTTGTGCATGAAGCAACCATATTTTATGTTGTCCCTACTCATTCCTGGACCAGCTTCACCCGAAAATATAGATGTGTACTTGTGTCCATTGATTGATGAGTTGAAAGAACTATGGGATACTGGTGTACATACATATGACGCTGGAACCAAGGAATTCTTTTTGATGTGTGCTTCTTTATTATGGACTATTAGTGATTTTCCAGGATATGCACATCTATCTGGTTGGAGTACTAAAGGCTACAAAGCATGTCCCTATTGTAATAAAGATACTGTCTCACATTGGTAGCCACATAGCCGTAAAGTTTGCTACATAGGACACTGTAGGTTTTTGCCAACTAGCCACAGATTCCAAAAAGAAGCAAAGGCATTTGACGGTGAGCAAGAATTTAGGTGTCCACCTAAGCCTCCTTATGGAGCTCAAATCTTGTCACAATTGGAGGACGGAAGAACTGTAATTGGTAAAAAAAGGCCAAGAGGTAAGGATTCAACACACAACTGGGAAAGGAAAAGCATATTTTTTGAGCTACCATATTGGAAAACTAGCATTATAAGGCACAATCTCGATGTCATGCACATTGAGAAGAATATATGTGAGAGTATTTTTGGAACATTGCTAGGTTTGAAGGATAAAAGTAAGGACAACTTGAATGCAAGGAAGGATTTGGAGGATATGGGAATCAGATTTCCGCTTCATCCAAAAACTGTTGGTAAATATACCATCCTACCTCCAGCTTGCTATACAATGAAAAAATATGAAAAAATATTATTTTGCAACCTCCTAAAATCTGTCAAAGTTCCAGACGGGTATGCGTCTAATATATCTATATGTGCACGGCCGAAGGATCAGAAGATTCTACCAATGAAAAGTCATGATTATCACGTGTTGATGCAACAACTTTTTCCATTATCTATCACTGTGTCCTTGCCCAGTAAGAATGCTAAGTCATGTATTATTAATCTTTGTCTCTATTTTCAAATGTTGTGCACTAAATTCATAGATCCAAATGATTTTTCTGCATTGGAAAATGCAATAGTTGTTGCACTTTGTGAGATGGATAAGATATTCCCTCCATGTTTTTTTGACATAATGGTGCATCTATCAGTCCATCTCTCTTATAAATCTAAGATAGCCAGCCCTGTTCAGTATCGTTGGATGTATCCAATTGAAAGGTAACATTTCACACGTCGTGATGACTTTACCTATTGGAATGTAATTTGTCATAATATTTTCTTCAACTTTGTTATTAGGTATCTGATGACCCTAAAAGGATATGTTCGTGATAAAAGATATCCGGAAGGATCAATAGCAGAAGGATATATAATTGAAGAGTGTCTAACTTTTTGTTCAAGATACTTGGATGGAGTTGAAATAAAATTAAATCGGCCAAATAGAAATGATACTGACGAAGCAAATTTGGAAAATGAGCCAACACTTGACAGTGATGATTGGTCTATTTTCTCGACAGTAGGTCGTGGTATTGGTAAAATGGTAACATGTGTATTGGACGAACATACATTGAAACAAGCCCATAAGTATGTACTATTCAATTGTGAAGCAAGTGAACCCTACATTAAGTAAGTTAGTGTCAACTGTCTTCTATTAATAAAATGTTATAACATATTTCAATAACATATTACACATATTTTGTATTCAGGATGCACTATGATATCATTAAGCAAAAACATCATCAGAAGTCCTTAAAGGAGGTTCAGAGAATACATAGAACTTGTTTGATGGATGGTTAAGGAACATGTAAGTTTAGTTGTGGTAATTAAATTAGTTATGCTTCATGAATAAAGTCTAACAAACTTTTCTTTTGTTAGATTGAGACACTCCTAAGAACAGATATAGTGGATGATAAAATCAAGTTTCTTTCTCAAGGTCCACATCAACTGGCCATTAAGTACAAGGGCTATGTTGTCAATGGTCACAGATTTCATACCAAGGCAAAAAATGCAAATCGAACAACACAAAATAGTGGAGTCTTTCTGGTAGCTAAGACTGATTGTTATTCTAAAACCACTGACCGCAATCCAATTACTAGAGATGTAACCTACTATGGTGTTTTGAAGGATGTTATTGTTACGACCCCACCTTCCGATAACCCCCAATTAAGGGAGACTGAGAGGTCGAAGCCGCACCCATGACTTCCGGATCAAATTTTTGGCAATTAACCAAGAATAATTATCAAATTTTAACATACTATACTGAAAGTTGTAAGAAAAATAAATTTTTGCATACCTTTTTGAAAACTTGGATCTCTGGATTTCTATCCACTTAAGGAATCTACTCTAACTAATCCTCCTTGTATTTAACTTCATGTATTTCACAATATGACATTTTACTGTTTGTCCTTTTGGCTTGTACCTAAAACGCCGACAAACAAAACGTCGGTCAGCCGAAGTTGGTATGTGGGGGAAACAATAATCATGCAAGTATTTTAACAATATAATCATTCAATTAATCATTTAACTACCAAGATTATGTTTTAAGCCATACTACTCAATCAATACCTATCCAAAACTCTGTGTTGTCCCTGTAAGGACTTATATAATACCTCTGTAAAGGTAGAGTCGCATGGCACCACCCAAAGGTAGCCCAATATCTAACTCACTGTGACTTGATGGACCTACCCTCTAGGTAGCCATGTACTAAGTCATTCCACGACCTGATGGACCTACCCTCTAGGTAGCCATGTACTAGGTCAGCCATTAAGACACAGAGGGGACCAGGATCTGAGCTAGTAGGCACATATCTTATGTGATAGTCATATTCACATTATAGTTTACATGAATTAAATTCATCCAACAGTTAATTCATGTCATTGATGAAAACTTTGGAAAACCTCGGAAAACTAACTCGAGATATTCATAAGCATAACCACATACCTGATTTGATGAGTCATGCAGATTATTCAACACATACTTCATGTATATACAATCAAGCCAATCAACAGATCCAAGCAAGTAATTCAATCATCACATAACTCCTAAAAAGAATATGTACTCTATTTATTACATACTTTAACAAGAATCTACTTTATTTACTTGGATCCTCTTTCTAGGGTTTCTAATCCGCATTAAGGTTTCATTAACATTCATTAGGGTTTCTTAGATCAATTTCTCAAACTTTATCCCTTTTAGGTTAACAAACCCTATAATACTCTTTTCCATTTATATGAACCTTAATTGCTCAACTACCCATTTTAATAGTCTTTTATACCCAAATTGACTTAGGATCGTCACATCCCTATTTATTCATGGATTTGAACAATTAAAACAATTAAAAGACATATTCATCTAAATTAGGGTTTTCAAGTTCATTAATGCATAATCATGCACTAAACCCTAAATTAAGCCAATTATATAAAAAGATCATCTTTTTAGAACCTATTTTCTCTTTTATTTAACAACAGGTTAATATCAACTTGAATAACGTCATTAAGTCCATCTATCATCAAATCTAAGGGTTTTTCCTTAATTAAATCATTAAAGATGATAGCTTTATGTCCTTTTCAAATTTCATGCATATTTAAGCACATAAACTCTAAATTAGACTAATCATGTGCAAAGATCATCCTTTTCGATCTTAAAGTACCTTTTTACATTTAACAGGTTAACATCAACCCTAAAGATCCATTAAACCCTATTAAACACTTTATTCATATCAAAATAGGGTTTCTTAATCTTTAACTCATTAAAGAAGATAATTTATACTACATTTCGAACTATGATCATATTTAGGCTATAAAACTATTTTTATTGGATTCATTGTGTTCTTATGATCAAAATTCATATATTACTTGTCCTAATCAGAGTTACCAATCATTAGATATGATTTTAGTAAGTAAATTACCTTCCGGCCAATAAGAGATTGACACGTTGCCAAGCTCCCATGCATTGCGACCCGCTTAAAATTATAACCGAATTACTTTCTTGCCCTTGAGTAAGTTGTTGGTCGTGTAGTCTGCAGAGGGGCATTTCTGTCAAATGTCTCTCTGCCCTTCTCCTTCCTCGCGCCAGCGGCTTGCTGCCGCCCTAGCCGTCGGCCTGCAGCCAAGCGCGGGCTGCTCCTTCCTCCATGGGCCATGTTTCTCATTGGAAACTGCACCCTGACTCCGTCGTGCTCTGGCGCATGCAGGGCGCTTCCAGTTCTCAGCCAAGGAGGTCGCTTTATCATTCATCGAACCACGTTCTTGCGGCCGTCATTGCAGCCTAGCTGCTACTGCGGCACCCACTCTAGGGCTTGGCCTCAAAGGCGATGTCGCTCCCTGGGTCCGTGGTGTAGCAGGCTACCCTCAAAACCCTCTGTTGGATCCTCGTGCTCCGAGGATAGCATTACCTCTCATTATTAGGGTTTGAATGAAGAGGAAGATGGGAGAGAGAGAAAAGGGCCTGGGATTCTCTTCAACTCGTGTCTTAGACTCTACCCCTTATATAGGGGTGAGTATGAAGCCCTGAGGCATGCCTCCATGAGTACTCAAGTCTTATTCTTGAAAGGAAACTTACTTTCCTTGGTTGTGAAGCAAAAACCCTTCTCTCTCTCTTCATTATTCTTTTCTAATATCCTTTATTTTTTTGGATGTTTTAGGAATTCGAAATTCCTTTTACTTACTCTCTTTATTCTTGCTTTTTAATCCATTGATCATGAAATCCTATTTTCTTTTTATAGAAATTATCATCCTTTTAAACAATACCACATAATTAGTTAATAATGCAACACATTATCCTCTTATTTTACCTTTTTAGTATTTTCTCTTTCTTTCCTCTTTATTGGGACTCCTTGGATCCCAAGACACTCCATTATTTCGAAATTCTTTCTATTGGATACTTATTATCCTTCTAGATGCATCATTATGCATTATTTCACATTATCTTGTTTATTTCTCATTTAAATATCTCTTTTTGAGGACTTCTTTTTATTTATCTTTTATTTTCCTCATTTGCATTCCTTTTAATATTAGCAACCTCATGGATACGAAATTTCCCCAAGGAATCTCATTTATGCCTCTATCCACTCATTTTCCCATTTCATCATTATTTTTTATTTATGTCTTAATAAAGAAATACTTAATTAATCTTTTCTTTTCTTATTGCTTTCTTTTTGCAACTTTGAACTCCTTGGTACCCAAGGAACCCAAGAGGCACAAAATCCTCTTTGGATTTTCCTTCTAGAGGTTTCCATCTTTTTCTTTTCTCAAATATTCAATTACTCATTTACTAATTGAATTTTCTTGTTATTTGGGCCCAATAGCCAATAAAGCCCACAACCCAAACATCAAGGCTATTGTAAATGAAATCCATGTATTCAAAACAATTTATTATTTATTCAAATATTCTCATTATGAGAAATTCATTTCTCACCAAATGAACCCAAAAACAGGGTTGTAACAGTTATTGTGCTCAATTATTATGAACACTTTAAGGTGACATTATTTAAGTGTGATTGGGTGGACATCTACTCAACGAAGGGAATCAAGCATGATGAACATGGGTTGACTCTTGTTAATTTGAGACGCCTTCAAACTACAGGAGAACCGTTTGTAGTGGCATATCAAGTTGGACAAGTATTTTATGTAGAAAGATGTCACTGTAAAAGGGTGGCATTTTGCTATAAAGATTGCCCCACAGGATATGTTCAACATGGAAGAACAATCTTGTATTGAGAATGTCGAAGCTTATGTGCAAGGTGAAACTTGAGATGGGCCATCAATGACATCAGAGGATAAAGATACTAATTGTGACATAGTTAGATTGGATATGGAAGGAATTACTATTGCTAGTTCAACAACTGAAAAAGACCAATCCTGAATTCAGCAGGATGATGAAAGTGTATCTCAAAGTGATGATGATGACTATTTTGAATGAGAAGATTACAAAATAGCAGCCAATGTTTCTTTTTGTTTGTCATTAATATTTGACTTAAATAAGCCTTGTTTGGCTCAATGTATCTCTTTAATTTTCTATCTCACATTGTGCTCTAGCTAGGTGTATCAATTTTGCATGTTTGACATTATTAAATATTTTTAAATATTTGTGTTTAAAAATATTTGTGTTTATAATTATATTTTATTAAATATTTGTGTTTATAATTATATTTTATTAAATATTTGTGTTTCATTTTTAAAAATTATTAATAAAATTGTTATTATGTTGTTCAATATTTTTCTAAATGTCTTCATTTTTATGTGACTTGATATACTCAGGATGAGAGAACAGTACAGTGACAACTGTCATAACATGACAGCCGAAATCAATGATAAGAACAACAACAATGACTCCTGTACAGCGACTCATTTACCTAGCATTACTCGACATGGTTGTTGGCAATCTTTGAACATGCATCCTCAAATCGCTCCAAAAAAATTTTAGCTACCCTTCCAACTAAAATTTGTAATGATAGAGCGAATAAATTCAATAAAACTGATGCTAGCTCTACAAAAAATGCCTAATCAGCCACGTCTCCCCAAGACTCTAATATGGTTGGTGGTTCGAAATCCTCTCAAACATGCACAACTGAAAAGGAGATGGGAACAAGGTTCCAAAATCAGCAAAATAAAGAAAGTGGCGATAAAGTTACAAGATCAATAATTTTACAGCTACCCTGTGTGCCTAATGTCAATGCTTCCGTGTCTATTCATTCAAGAATTGTAGAGAATAGAGCTGCCAGTAACCAAAATAGCAATGTATTTCCTGATAACATGGACCAAAATGACATCTCTGATCACCATGTTGAGTCATTGAATGTTACAACAACACCTTCTGATGGGCTAGGTAATCATTTCATTCATATCATTGTATTTATAGTGCTTCATTTAATCATATATAATTTTGCATATATATATTTTATCCTTTATGAATGAATGCTTAGGTCAAAAACATCGAGCAAACAAATTCAATAAAATTGTTTCTAGCTCTGCAAAAAATGCCCAATCAGCCACGTCTCCCCAAGACTCTAATATGGTTGGTGGTTTGAAATTCTCTCAAACATGCACAACTGAAAAGGAGATGGGAACAAGGTTCCAAAATCAACACAACAAAGAAAGTGGTGATTAAAGTTACAAGTTCAAGATTTTCACAACTACCCCGTGTGCCTAATGTCAATGATTCTGTGTCTATTCATTCAAGAATCGTAGAGAATAGAGATTCCAGTAACCAAAATAGCAATGTATTTCCTGATAACATGGACCACAATGACATCTCTGATCACCATGTTGAGTCATTGAATGTTACAACAACACCTTCTGATGGGCTAGGTAATCATTTCATTCATATCATTGTATTTATAGTGATGCATTTAATCATATATAATTTTGCATATATATTTTATCCTTTATGAATGAATGCTTAGGTCAAAAACATTGAGCACGTGGCCGAACACAATGTCTGAAAGTTTGGAAAAGAAAGCCTGACGATCCAATTCCCATTGAGAAAAATCAATTTGGACAACCAGTAGGTGAAAACCAATGTCACTTATCAAGTTTTCTGACAACCATTGCAAGAGATCCCAATCTTTGTCCACTAAACTATGAGGACTGGAGACAATTTCCAGCAAATAAAAAAGATTCTATATGGAAATTTGTGAAGGTATATTATTAAATTTTATTTTTAAATAGTTAAATGAAGCATCTAATTGATATCCTTTATGTCGGTAGAGTAAGTTCACAATGGATTCAGATCTGAAGGAGGGGACAATGAAGAGACTAGGAAAGAAATGGAAGGACCACAAGTGTGAGTTAAGGAGACTATACTTCCTAGAAGATAGTCCATACGAACAACAGCTTGAACAAGTTGTTCCCCACGTGGACAAGTCACATTGGAAATTTCTTGTCGATTATTGGAGGAGTAATAAAGGAAAGGTAATATTATTTTTTCTATTCGTTGATACTTACAGTACTGCACAGATAATTACTATGCACAATACTACAATGTTTTCCACAGAGGAAGTCTATAACTAACAAGACAAGCAGAAAATTTCAAAAGGTTAGCCACACAACAGGAACCAAGTCGTTTGCATGTCTGAAATGTGATGTAAGTTAGTAATTTTTGTGATCCATTTAGACAATTTGATTGCATCCGTTAATTTGATGTTTACAATAACCTTGTTTGAATGATAAAGATGGAGAAGGAAATAGGCAGAGAAGTGGATCCCATAATGTTTTTTGAGAAAACCCATCGTAAAAAAGATGGAAGCATAGTTGATGTTGAATCTGCCAAAATTTTGGTACAACACATAATATCCTATAGTATTATGTTACATATACTAATTTCATAGAGGTATATATTTGGTATAAATTGCATCTCGTATGATTTGTTGTATGTAGGAAAAAATTTCTGAGGTAGGAGAAGAGCTGCGAAGAAAACAACCTGATGTTACTTCAGATGAAATTTATAGGCATGTTATGGGAGAAGAGAGACCAGGATATGTTCGTGGTTATGGACTTGGGCCATCACCTTCTGATATCTAGGGCAAGAACCGTAAATCCTAAGAAGCTGAAGAAGCACAAGGGAAGCATTTCCAGGATAAGCTTGAAGAACAACAGTTGGAATTTGATGCAAACCTTCAAGAACAAAAGGATGAATTCAACCAAAAATTAGAGGAGTTACTTGCCTTAACTAGAGCAGGAAATAGTCAAGCACAGCATGTTGGCACTGGCCAAGTATGAATACATTTTATACAAGATGTGTGGTATCAATTATTTTCCATGTTGACTTTTATGGACTTATGACAAAAATAAAATAATTGTGCAGACAAACTTATCAATGCAAACTCCACTCGATATAAGACATTCATCATTTAAGAAGGGACAAGTATGTTTGTATTACTGTGAATTGCACTTCATTTTACATTTATATAAATTTGTTATGTAAACTGTATTTTGTTTCTAGGTTGTGTATCTGCTGAGTTTTACAGATCCAGATGCTAGAATTGCATTCGGTCGAGTCTTTGAGGTTGACCCCATGAAAAGGGTGGGAGGTGCAATTTTAGGCTCATCATTTGTTGCTATTTTTGTAGAGGTTTCTTTGTTGGGCAACGATCCTCTAGTTAGACCTTATGATCAATAGCAATCTGTTGATGATGTTGTTGGCAATGTCATAGCATGGCCGAAAACACACGTTGCCAAGGTGAGCATAAAGTATTGCTTATACTGTTACATAATTGAAAACAAAAGTAGTATCTAAAGTCATTTCCATTTGTTGCAGGACATGAAGTTTAAATTTAATTGCATTCTTGGATACTATCTAAAGAGAGGAGAGCTATAGTTGTTTTTATTTAATCCAATTTGTTATTTTTACATGCCGATCCAAAGTAATGGTGTTTCATGTCCATTTTCATAGACAATGTTGCCAAATAACAATCCTATTTTGTTTTGACTTACTTTTAATTTTGTTATGGAGAATATTAGTATTATGGATGATACACGCATTATGATTGGTTTGTGGTTTTTAGCTATGAGCAGTGTTTTAGCTTCTTGTTTGTGGGTACGGATGAAAATTTTAGTTGAAAATGAGTTACGATTATTTGATCCATTTCTTTCCATTTTGTAATTACTCAGCTAGTAAATGGATTATTATGGTTTGGATATTCAAAATTTATAACTAATGTGGATGGGTGATGTGGACTGAATAATTCTTTTTTAATGTAAAAACTACTACAGTAAAAGGGTAATTGTCCCTTTTGTATGGCAGCCACACATCGTATACCATGATTTTCTATTTCCCAACCTATGCAGGTTTGATTCTGTTTGATAATATCTTGGAATGCAATTGCTTATATGAGCAGGAATGCATATTGTGGGTGCTTCGTATTTGTGGGCTTCATATCCAACTTGCATCATGTCAGATCATGATATATTTCTTATGGCATGTTAATTTTTCTTTCATTACTTGATCACATGCTGCAGGATATCTTAACACTATAGGGATCAAGATTCTAGCAACCACACTACAATCTTCAAGCTCCACCCAACATTTTGATGAATCCTAGACTAGTTGTTGCAACATTTTAAATGAGACTATTCATATATTTATTGGTTCTTTTCAGGGAAATTTGTTATGAAGTAATACTTTTTTGAAATCTTTACTTTGTAGGCAAGGGTATTTTTTATATGTACATGGTTTTTGGGAATAATGTGATACATCCACCCATTTCCTGAAAGCATAGATCCGCCATGCATAAATATTTTTTGTATTTCCAAGGAAATGTGTTCCAAGTTTCTTATAGATATGTGCCCTCACATAGATATAGGTGACATCGATGTTTATCTTGAGGTCTCACATCACTTGAGGTCTCAGATCTTACCTTCTAGGTATTTCATTTGAGTTATGCTTGTATGTGGATGAAACACGACTTTATATATGTAAAGGAAAATGAGTTGTTAGAATGAAACAAGTAATATCCTAACACTACTTGTCTCTGATTATTTTAGAAAACATCATCAGATAGAGCTCAAGTATTCAGACCCTCTGCCTTGCCTTAATGTAGGGAGGCCCAAGCGACCCACTTATGTACCTATTGAGGTGTGTTACTTCTACGAGTGTTGTTCTATTTTCTCACTGCATTGTTTTTGAATGTTTTGTTTTTGGTACTAAGTATAATATAGCCTGGTGTTTTGTTCTTCCAGTTTAGTTAATAAATTATTTGTTTGTTTTTGGCCACTAACTAACATAACTTGGTGTTTTTCCTTTTGCAGAGGCACACTAAGTCATTGTCAACATTTCAGAGGTCTGCTCTGGTTGAGAAGTCTAGGCATAAGCCTCAAGAAAGAATGGGTGTTCTTAGTAATGTGGGTTCCTCCCTGTTCCCTTAATTGTTAAAACAGCATTTGTATATTTGTCTTTTTTCCATTACCCCCTCCATCTAAAATAATACCCTTTCTATAACATGTGGTTGTGATGCAGGCCCTAAAAGCCAATAACTATGGTAATGATCATCTGCTAACTGCAGCTCTGTACTTGGAGATTAAAGGCCAATCTCGAGAGTTGACAACCTAAGACACAAGCAGAGCAACATAGAACACCCCAGATAAGAAAAATGAACACAACGACATATAGATTTGAGCCCAACAAAAATAATGGGATGAAAAACCCATACATATGCTAAGGAGTCAAATTTCAAAACTTACAGCAGCTATTGATGCATTGTCTGACTGCCCAGGGCTCCCATGGGACACATCCATTCCTAGTATAATAGTTGGCACTTGGGAGATCTTTGGCATGGATGGAGGATGCTCATGGATGTGGTGAACTTCTCTACGCAATGTGACACCCATAGGCATATTCAGGATCTCATTCACTATGGAAACATGAAGGGCGTTGTAAGTAAAATCTTTTAATGTATTTCATTTAAATTAGTTAAACAAAATACATAAAAATATTTTACTGACAATGCATTTCATGTTTCCACAATGAATGAGATCCTGAATAAGCATGCGGGTGTCACAGCATGCAGAGAAGTTCACCAAAGCTGAGCATCCTCCATCCATGCCAAAGATCTCCCAAGAGCCAACTATTATACTAGGAATGGATGTGTCCCATGGGAGCCATGGGCAGTTGGACAAGCCATCAATAGCTGATGTAAGTTTTGAATTTTTACTCCTTAGCATATATATGGGTTTTTCATCCCATTATTTTTTTTTGGGCTCAAATCTATATGTCGATGTGTTCATTTTTCTTATTTGGGGTGTTCTATGTTGCTCTGCTTCTGTCTTAGGTGTGGTTGTTCAAGGTGTGGAGTGTGGGTGTACAAATGCATAAAAACTATAG
Source organism: Alisma plantago-aquatica (assembly GCA_963693085.1). Taxonomy (NCBI): domain Eukaryota; kingdom Viridiplantae; phylum Streptophyta; class Magnoliopsida; order Alismatales; family Alismataceae; genus Alisma; species Alisma plantago-aquatica. The sequence continues at coordinate 925,829,639 of OY856411.1, read as the reverse complement.
TTCACCATTTATTGGAGTGTGATTATACAAGGTGTGGTTGTACAAATGTAGAGGATTGAATGTCAAGAATTCCAAGTCATTTGAGGTTGTATACCATGATTGGTTGTATAAGGTGTGGTTGTACCCGTTATTATGATACTAGCTTGCAACATGACTTGGACAATATATCTCTGAATGTCAAGAATTCCAAGTCATTTGAGGTTCTATGTAAGCATTCTATGTGATAAGTACCTATGCTTGTGATATTATCTTATGTTTCAACTAATTTTCAAGCTTGAAGTTACCTCATTGTTTTGCTAATAAGTCTGCAGGTGTCACATCGCATAGAGAATTTCACCACAGCTGAGCATCCTCCATCCATGTCAAAGATCTCCCAAGTGCCAACTATTATACTAGGAATGGATGTATCCCATGGGAGCCCTGGGCAGTCGGACAAGCCATCAATAGCTGTTGTAAGTTTTGAATTTTGACTCCTTAGCATATGTATGGGTTTTTCGTCCCATTATTTTTGTTGGGCTCAAATCTATATGTCATTGTGTCCATTTTTCTTATCTGGGGTGTTCTATGTTGCTCTGCTTGTGTCTTAAGTGTGGTTGTACAAGGTGTGGAGAGTGGTTGTACAAATGCATAAAAACTATAGTTCACCATTTATTAGACTGTGGTTGTACAAGGTGTGGTTGTACAAATGCAGAGGATTGAAATTGGATATGGATCAAATGAAGCACAAACTTCCAGTGCTCATTTTACTGTATACATGCCATATATTCTACCTTGAAGAAAATAATGAAGGTGAATGAGATTCTCCATTAAGATCAATTATTTTTCTCCTACTTAAAGTTCATAAAATTGTTTGATATGGTACCATTAAAGATTGAAACTCTTCTAAACTCACTGCATCATGAATTTTATGAGATATGAAGTTAACCATTTTATCAAATGTGGTAATATTATCCCTATATCATGAGTGCTACCATTACATTATGGACGAATTACATATTAGTAACCATTATATCAAATGTGGTAATATTCTCCCTAATTGTTTGTGTCTTTACTCTCTAGGGTTCAGGAAATACAAAGATTATTCGGCAACGATCTTTGAAGTGATATTCACTTCCATAGCTTTCCCAAGTTCCTGGATCATTGCTCAAGCTGAACTTCAAGCTATGCTCAGTGCCATCTAAAATGTAGTGTCCTTCAGATTCCAAAATGCGATATTTAGATTGGATGCATTCAATTCTAGAAATTGGATTAAATTTGTTTTGAGGACTTTGTGCCCCTCATTTTTAAAGTATTATACCATGCTTGCAAAGGTGAAAGGCTTGGAACATGCACATCATTCAACGGAATTTGATCAGGTATGTTCTTCCATTCTTTCTCAACACCTTAAAGTCCTACATAACATGATTTACTAGTTACTTACATCTTGGAAGATATATCAAACAACATATGCACATGTCCCATATTTATTGCCTAATTCATTGATGTTAGTACATATTTTACAAACTATTTGTTGTATATTGCAGGAAATACAATAATATACTTAGACATTTCAGTTAAGGTGTCTATTTCACACATGTTTTTCTTTAAACTTCCATGAGGCTACATCTATGTATCCTACCCTCTAGTTTAAGGTTTTTAAACCTATTTGCTTATTGTGAGTAGAGTCTATTCAGAGTTTTGATGGTGTTTCTAAACATGGTAGTTCCTCACCTCATATCTGCCATGACCCAATTGCAAAACTGATGGGCAATTCAACAATCAGACTCCTGAGAACCACTAGGATTGGGAAAAATAATATAGAAAAATGATGTGATTGGCTATCAAATTCCTTACACCTTCATATATAGGTTGTTGTTTTAATTCCTATTCCAATCTAGTTGTTTGATTGCTAATGTAGTGTATATAAATCTGAATGGTGTGCTTATTATCGACCTTGTTATATTGTTCACTTATACATTGGATAATGAACCAATGACAAAAGAATTATGTGCTACAAGCTAGGAACATGCCAACCAACCATCCACTCTACACATCTGAGTTGTATAGATAGGTAAATCTCTGTTCTTCTATGTCTAGCTTTGATGGTTCATATACTAGAGCTGGAATGTAACATGAACATTGCTTTGATAGAGATGGAATGTAAATTTCTTTTTTGATGAACCAATGTACAGTCAGGCTAACTGTAATCATGTACTAGTGAGATTTTTTGATGAACATTGCACTTCTATTACTACAACTTGCAAGAGGAATTAACAATTCCTGAAAGTTTTTTTTGGTAATGGTTTTTTCTAATTTTAGAGATAAAACCTGAGAAGAGCATGAAATTGCATTAGGCCCTTGGAGGAATCTATCAAAGGAAAATGAAATTGCAAAGTAAGAAAGAAAGGTTTGCTTGGCCATTTGTCAGTTAGTCTGTTGGTGGATTCAACATGGATGTTGCAGCTGCTCTGTATTAGGCCACTTGTTGCACCAGAGGTTTAGAATCTATATCTCTTCCAGTTCTGGAGATCAGTGTATCTATCATCTCTGCCTAGTAGATGAAATTGGAAATCTTACATGTGGTCTTTTTGGGACTACTATTGCAACCATGGGGATGTTGAGTACTGTTGCATATGTATTGACTATGGATATGTTTGGACCTATTGTTGATAATGCATGTGGCATTGTTGAGATGAGTCAGCAGGTAAATTATTTGCCCTTATTATTTGTTGCTTTACACTAAACAAGCCCTTATTATTTGTTGCTTTACACTAAACAAGCACCTTCAGCATGGTTTTTTTTGTTTAACCATCTAGAACAAGGATACATGTATTTTTTGTTTAACTTTTTGCTTTGGACTTAGGTTGAGGCTTTGGACTTAGCTATCACCTTGCTGCTATGATTCCTGAACACAACAGCCAACTACACCATGCTACATGTATTTTTGAGGCTACTTTCAAGCCTTTCAATTGTTGCACCCACCCTGCTTCCTGCATCACTTTCACCAGAATCAGATGCTAACGGAACTACACTCCGCTCAACTACCTTATCTACAAGTTTCAGATGGGCCCATCTGAGTGGAAAGCAAAAGGCAGCTCCAAGTGCAGAACCAAGGAGCATATTTCACACTCACCATCTCAAGGAACCATGCAATATGAGACCAGATATAGCAGCAGTTGTTGAGCCAACTCCATCAATGTTGAAGACATCATGTATGCCAAGTTGTTCAGCAAGAAGATTTTGCAAACCATAAAATGCAGTAGTAAACATTGATGTTGTATAAAATATAAGGGGCAAGGTAAAACGTCCTCCCCATGTAATTCAATATTAAGGGGCAAGGTAAAATGTTGTATGAAAGTATATCATTGGTGTTGTATTCAATATAAGGGGCAAGGTAAAATGTCCTCCCCATGTAATTCTCAATTGATTATAAATAAAAAATATGCATACTTTCATAAAAGTGAATTCGTCTACAATTGACATTCATTTAGAAATAATGATAATGAATTGAAAACTGAATGACTAAAAACCATGAAAATTTAGTAATACAGAACTAGTAGTCATTAGTGGCTTTTTTTATACGCCATTAAACTCAATAAGAACATTTTCATACACCAACATAATACAAAATAGTGGCATTTGTATAAAAGCCAATTGATGGATAGTGGCTTTTTTATAAATGCCAAATGATGTTTTAGTGGCCTTTATTTGGCATTTATTGGAAGCCACTAAAGACAAACATTTAGTGGTGTTTACAACTTATGCCACTATCTTTCTAGTGGCATTGGTACTAGAGACATTTTTTTAAGTGTCAACAAATGCCACTAAACATGTTTAGTGGCGTTTATTTTTTTTAGTGGCATTTCTAAAAGGCCACTAATGTGAGTGTTTGTTGTAGTGGCTTCAATGCTTATATCAGTTGTGGAAAAATATCTCTTCAAGTGTTGGCCATTTGCCACAAACTTTCCTAGCTTTTCACTCCATAAAATGAAGGCGCCATGTGGGTAGATTCTCTTGACAGTGTATGGTCCGGACCAGTGAGAACAAAGTTTCCCTAGAAAAATCTTAGTCTTGAGTTATATAGTAGAACTTGGTCTCCCACTTGTATCTCTTTCCTTTTCAGATGACCATCATGCCACAATTTTGTGCGTTCTTTGTAAATTCTTACATTCTTATAGGCGGTCATCTGGAGCTCCTCTAGCTCCTAAAGTTGCATAATCCTATCTTGGCTAGCTTTCTTCATGTCAAAATATAGTTGTTTGATTGCCCACCAAGATTTGTGTTCAACTTCTACGGGTAGGTGATATGATTTTCCATAGATTAATCTAAATGGTGTTGTTCCAAGAGGAGTCTTGAAGGTAGTTTTGTAGGCCCACAGGGCATCATTGATTTTTATTGACCAATCCTTTAGGTTGTGGCCTACTGTCTTTTTTAGTATAGCTTTGAGTTGATGGTTTGACACCTCTACATGTCCACTCGTTTGCGGATGGTAGGGGGAGATACCTTATGTGTTACACCATATTTTCTCAATAGAGCCTCGAAATTTCTTTCCAGAAAATGAGAACCCCCATCGGATATCACAGTGTGTGGGACTCCAAAATGGGGAAAATAATATATTTAAACATTTTGATGACTGGTTTTGAATCACTAGTGATGGTTGGTATGGCCTCTACCCATTTAGAGACATAATCCACTACAACTACAATGTATCAAAATCCATACGAGGATGGGAATGGGCCAAGGTAGTCCACTCCCCATACGTCAAAAATCTCAACCTCCTACCAGAGCTTAAGGGGCATCTCATCTCTTTTTGTAATGCTACCCACTCTCTGGCATTTGTCGCAAGACAAGACAAAGTTGTAGGTATCCTTTGATATGGTTGGCCAAAAGAAGCCGCATTGTAGAACTTTCAAAGCAGTCTTCTCGGAACTCATATGGCCTCCAGCGGGGCCTAAGTGGCATTGCTCTAGAACAAGCTAAGTTTCTTCCTCACTGATACAATGTCTGTAAAGACCATTAGTACAAAGCTTGAAGAGGTATGAACACATCCCAATGATATTGCTTCATGTCATTCTTGAATTTCTTTAGTGCAATTCCAGTACATTCAGGGTGGATGACACCAGCCGCAAGGTAGTTCACATAGTCCGCATACCAAGGGATAGCTTCCAAAGCTTTCATGAGTTGGTCATCTGGAAGACTGTCATTAATTGGTATCTTTTCAGTGTCCAGGGTCTGGATACGAGTCAAGTGGTCTGCCACAACATTCTCTGTACCATTCTTATCTCTTATCTCAAGATCAAATTCTTGCAATAGGAAATCCATCTGATTAGCATGGGTTTTGCATCTTTCTTTGCTAGGAGTTAATGAATTGCATCATGATCTGTGTAGACAATCACCTTGGAACTGGTAAGGTAGGATCTGAACTTGTCAAAGGCATACACAACTGCTAAAAGTTTCTTCTCGGTAGTTTCATAGTTCCTTTGAGTTCGTCAAGGGTCTCAGATGCATAGCAGATGACATAATGTTTCTTTTCTATATATTGGCCCAAAAGACTACCGACTGCGTAATCACTGGCATCGCACATTATTTCAAATGGGTGCTCCCAATCTGGATCTTTGATGATAGGGGTTGATGTAAGGGCATGCTTAAGATTGTTGAAACTCTTGATGCATTCCTCATCAAAGTGGAACTCAGCGTCCTTTAGTAATAAGTTCATCATAGGCTTGGTTTTCTTGGAGAAATCCTTTATAAACCTTCTATAAAAGCCTACATGACCAAGAAATGCACGGAGCTCTCTAATATTAGTTGGTAGACCGAGTTTGGAATTCACTTGAATCTTTGGCTTGTCTACTTCGATCCCTCGATTATTGGCCATATGGCTGAGGACAATGCCTTCTTTTACCATGAAATGACATTTCTCCCAATTTAGCACTAGATGTGCTTCTTTGCATCGTTTGAGGACCAAGGTGAGGTGATTCAAGCATGAGTCATATGAATCCCCATATACAAAGAAATCATTCATGAAAACTTGCATAATAGTTTTAGTTAGTCCAGGGAATATGGCTTCCATGCAACGCTGGAAAGTGGTAGGAGCATTACAAAGCCCGAAAGGCATCCTTCTAAAGGCATATGTTCGAAAGGGGCAAGTGAATGTTGTCTTCTCTTGGTTGTCTAGATGTATGGGAATTTGATAGAATCCAGAGTAGCCATCGAGATAGCAAAAATATTCTTGGTGAGCCAATCGCTCTAAGACTTGGTCTAGGAAAGGCATCGGGAAATGATCCTTATGCGTGGCCTTGTTCAATTTCCTCTAATCGATACACATCCTCCAGCCAGTGATCATTCGAGAGGGATGAGTTCATTATTTTCATTACGTATCATGGTAGTTCCACCTTTCTTTGGGACAACGTGTACAGGTCTTACCCATGGTGAGTAAGATATAGGATAGATGATTCCCATAGTGAGCAATTTAATGACTTCAAGGCGAACTACTTCTTTCATATTTGGATTTATCTTCAGTTGATGTTTGACAGTTGGCTTGTGGTCTTATACCATGGGTATTCTATGCATGCAAAGCACTTGACTGACCCTAGTGAGGTCACTCATTTTTTAGCCAAGGGCTTTTCTTCTTTTCCTTAATTCTATCAAAAGTTTATCTTCTTGTTCGGACGTTAGGTCAGAATTTATGGTAACTGGGAAGACCTTGAGATCATCCAGAAACACATACTTCAGTTCCTTAGGTAGGGGCTTCATATCAGGGTCCCCTGGTTTCTCACATAGTTCTTCAGTTACGTTAACAACCTTGACTTCCTCAAATTTAACTTCAGGGTCTTCTTCTGCATTGTTGAGGTCAAGAACATAATTCTTTACTTGTTCATCGATGGAGTCATCAGCAGATGGGTTTGTTAGAGACACTTTTAAAGGATCATATGATTCATGATTCTCTTGCATGAGGAGTGACATTTTCTCTATGCAATCAATCAAGTAGACTTCTTCTTGCATGCTTGGTCTTCGCATACTTTCAAAAACTCTGACTCGAGTATTTCCTTACCCAGTCTTAAGAGCAAGGTCCCTGCTTCAACATCAATCAAAGCTCTTGTAGTGGTAAGAAATAGGCGGTCAAATATAAGAGGGTATCTAGAGTCCTCTTTATGTCCATGATTACAAATTCGCATGGTATATAAGAGCCTTTACCTACCTTGATTGGGACATCTTCAATGATTCCCAAAGGAGAGTCATAGAATTTTCTACAAGCTGTATGGTCATTCCAGTTGGGAGAAGATCTACAAACCCTAGCCTCTTACAAAGGCTTAGTGGCATCATAGAGATTCTAGCACCGAGGTCAGCTAGTCCCTTCTTACATGTGGTGTCACAAATATGGCACGAAATTCCAAAAAATCCTAGGTCCTTTTGCTTCGTGGGCATTTTTCTTTGAATAATATCAAAAGTAGTTGTTGCTAATTTGACTATCTCATACTCCTCAGTTATATACTTCATTTTGAGGAGAAATTTTAAGTACTCCATCCAGGCTGGTATCTCTGCCAATGCATCTAGAAAGGGTATATCAACATGAAGCTTCTTCATTGCTTCCTTGAACTTTGTGAAATGACTATCAAGCCTTGCCTACTTTAGTCGAGCTTGGAAAGGAGGATGAGGCTTGTATACTGGTATAATTCGCTCAACTTTGTCTTCTTCTTCTTCTACAATGATAGGTTTCTTAGAATTTTCTTTGTCTTCCTTATCATTCGTTAGTTGTTCTTTCAGTTGAGATTCAGGTACTTCAGTGTCTTAGACAATCACCAAGTCATGCTCATCTATAATTACTACAGGTGTCTTGACCTAAGGATTAGAATAGTCTTTTCTAGATCAAGTCGGAACAACTTTTAGCCGCTTAGGATGTTTAGGATTGTCTTCTGGTCGGCCAGCAAAAGCTCCAGCAGGTGGCTTGAGGCTAGCTGAAAGTTGAGCTAGTTGGGATTCAATAGCCTTCTGATGGGCTTGCTGATTTGCTATCATAGTCTGTTGTGATTCTAACATCTTCTCAATGGCATACAGTTTGTCATCAAAAGAGATGGGACTGTCTTGTTATCCTTTTTGTAGTTGTTGATGTGGGACTTGGTTGAGATTCTAGAACTGAGAGGTGTTTTGATACTAGTTGTAATTTCTATTCTAAAAGTTACCCCTGAAGTTCCCTTGATTCTTAAAATTTTGTTGTTGATTATACTGGAATCCTGGAAGGCCTCGTTGTTGATTATCAGAACTGAGTTGTTGTGAGTTTTCCACTTATGAAGGATTTCCATACTGAAAACCTAGATGGTTCCTATTTTAATTTGGATTATAATACCCTTGACCAGGGATAGTGGGGATGGCATTCAGATTTTCCATCTGACCATTAGCTCCTTGGGCAAAAGCATTGCCCAGAACAACAACATAGAGAATATTACAGGCTAGAGTAGAATGATCAGTGTCTTTACATGCTTCACAAAATGGTAAAGCTAACTTGACTTGCTCTTGTTGTTGAGGGAAAGAGCGCATCCTTTCATAGGTGTTGAAAGATGATGTGAGGTTGTCTTGCTTGGAAACTAGTAGCTTTAGAGACTCAGCGATAGACTTGTACTAAGGACTACTTTCTGCCATAGCTACCTTCAGCACTCCTTTGCCTACGAATCTGCCCCAGTTGTCTTGATTTTCAGCTCCAAGGGTAACAACCTTCCATGCACTATCATAACTTTGACGCATGAAGTTTCCTCCAGATGAGGAGTCTAAAAACTTCTTGATATCATCATCCACACCCCTATAAGATATTTCAATGAGCTGATTCTTAGGTATGTTATGGTGTGGACATTTGTGTAGTAACTCATTGTATCTTTCCCATGCTTCTACCAGGGTTTCACCAGGGACTTGAACAAATTGTGATATATGGCCCCTAATATCATAGGTGAGGAAAGGAGGGTGGAATTTTTCCAAGAAAAAATTTTGAAGTTGTTCCCAAGTTGTGATGGGGTCACATTGCAAGGAGTTATACCAACTCATGGATCTATCTGCATCGGAATATTTGAAGATTCAGAGTCTAATGGCGTCATTTGTAACTCCATTCTGCTTTTCCATAGCGCATAAATCTATAAACCTCAAAAGATGTTCTTGACTATCCTCACCTTTCTTGCCATAGAAGGGGTTGTTTTGAAGCAGTGTAATCCAATGTGACTTGATCTCAAAATTTGGAGCAGTGATGGGAGGAGATTGTACTGGGTGTTGAACATCAGCAACCTTACGGATTGAGAACTCTCGAAGGTCCTTTTATAACTCAGCTTGTTGAGCTGCTACTTGAGCTGCCTGGATTTCCTCTTGAACTATAGCCCAGGCTTCGTGCATAAGCCTTTCTCTTTGTGCATTAAGGGCTGGAGTTACCCTTTGGGAAATTTCCTCCTCTTGTGCCATCCTGTCTTGGTTCTCTCTACTCTGATGATGAAAGGTTTGTTCTATCTCAGGGTGAAAGCTAGCTACAAGGTCGGTGTTGTTGGAGCGTGGCATGCACTAGCCTTTGGGGTGCCTTGGATGGAAAGATCTTTCATGATTCAGATGGATGGAGTAGAATCAAATTCAAGTAAATGATCAATAGTATCAAAAGTGAAAGTAAAATCCTAGAATAGTCTCAATAGAATAGATTTAACTAGTTGATTTTGTTGTCCCCGGCAATGGCACCAGAATTTGACATGGCTTTTACTGCACTAACGAATCCACCTAGGGTTAAAATCCCTAATTTTTTACTAAAACCTTGTGCAATAGTGTTACGACCCGCGTCGAGCTTATCCCGTAAGTATGCTGTTAAGCATGTGATTAGCTGATGTGCTAAGTTTAAGCCTGTTTTTGTTATTAATGTTTAAAACGGATAAGACATGTGCTTAGTGTGTTTTTTAGCTTCTAAAGTGTGTAGGATCTTACGCTTGAAGCGTTGCCAGAGAAATCGTTCGAATCCGACCTTCGAGTCAAAAGTTGCATGTTTTTGGGCTTATAGGGACCCGTTTGTAGTTTTGAACTTTGCGATTTGGCCCCTAGGTTTTCTTCCTTATCTACTCTTTCTCCCTTATCTCGTTTCACTTTCACAGAAACGAGAGAACGCTTCTGCGTTCTTCTTCCTTGCGTGAGAAAGAGAGAGAGAGAGAGAGGGAGAGAGAGGGAGCTGAGAAGGGAGAGACGTCGGAGCTTCGTTTTGCTCCGATCAGCTGCTACAGCTCGTCCTCTTCCCTCCGTTGATCTTCTTCTCCGTCAATTTGATCCAGGTTTGCAGCTGGAGCTGCGTTTGCAAGGAAAACGGCCTAGAGATTGGGGCGCAAGGAGCAGCCCTAGCTCATTTCTTTCTCCCCTTCAGGTGCGGTTTAGTGATGTGTATCAATTGCAAACGTTTCGCGGTTTTTGTTCGAGATTTGCCCGTCGATTCGAGAGAAATCGACTCTTGCAGGCCGTTTTTGTTTTCTGCCTGTGCGCGGTTCGGCCGAGTTTCTATTCGGTCGGCCGAGTTCCTTCTTAGGGAAATTGAACGGTGTTTTTGGGTCGGCCGAGTTTGGGTCTTGGTTCGGCCGAGTTTCTTAATTAGATAAACGAACAGCATTTTTGTCGGCCGAGTTTGGTCCTGATCGGTCGAGTTTCCTTGTAGGTGTTTAAAGCAGTGTCTCGATCGGCCAAGTTCCTCAGAGGATCGGCCGAGTTTCCTGCTGGTCGGCCGAGGTTGATCGGCCGAGTTTCAGAAACTGGGAGGCGTTCGGCCGAGTTCCAAAGTGGTCGGCCGAGTTTCAAGTTGTGAGTGGCAGTTCATTTAGAAATCATTATTTAACTCATTTTAAATGCTTATTTGCTTTAGTATCAGTTGATATGACCTTTAAACAGTGTAGCATGTACATTTTAGTGTGATAAGTTCATTGGAACTTGAAATGCGTGATGTAAATGATGAAAAAGAGGAAATCCTATGTCTTACAGTTGCTATATGATATTTCTGTTTAATTGTTTATCTGTTAGTTAATTAATAGACCTAAGTGCCCTAACACCGTAGAACCCCTAAAGGAAGGTTTGTTACTTAGGGGTGAAACTCGTGTCCAACATCAACCGGTTGAGTAATTCTGGTGGCACGAGGAGAGAAAGAAAGGCAGTGTCTAACAACAATCGTGCGTGTGTCACGATGGCACTGGGAAAAAGAAAAAGAAAACACGGTTATCTAACACCATTCGTGCGAGTGTCACGAAGGTAACCCTGTGACCCTCCGCCGGTGTACTCAGGTTAAAGGAGGAGTCGGGTGCACTCAGAGTAGTGCTTTGAGGCCGTAGAGCCTATGTTTCTGGCCGGAGAGCCAGGGGTCATGTAGCAGAGCAGGGCTGGCGTCAGACTTAGCATTTCCCGGGTGTGTCGCTAAGTCTTGTACGGTGGGGTCGTAGCATGAATTTGTTACGGATCTTTATATGCAGAGTACACTGCATATATTTAGGGCATAATAATAAAATGGATAAATAATCAAGTAGGTTCACAGTAAATTTATATAACTGTTTATTTACCTGAAATACATGTTGATGCTTAGAAGTGTGGTTATTATCTGTGTATTTTCTATGCTAATAGAACTGCCCTGCTTGAACTGTATATTTGTTTATTTCAGTTTATAAACCTGACGAGTTGTTTAATGATAGCTATGTGAAATGTTATTCACTGAGCGAGTAGACTCATCCCTCTACTCAAAACATTTTCAGGTCAACATCAGCATCAGGAATCAGAAGGATCGTTTCACCCTAACGCTTAGTCGATAGAAGGTTTGTAGTTAGTCTAGTTAGAGGTCTCTTAGTCCATTCCCCTCGATCCTCGAGACAAAGTGTGAGTGAGAGAGAGAATGTGTGCAAAGATGTAAATTAATGTTATGCTTCCTTTATGTTAATCATTATATTATGTTGTAGACCTTGCTTGTATCTTTAATCAGTTAAATAGAAAAGTTCCTGCAGTTTGCTCAGTTTTCTGTTTACAGTTTAAACTTGGTTATCATTTAAAAGTTTTTAATCGTTTTAAAGAGTGACGAATGGTTGGTTATGTGTTAATCCCACCTGTCGTGCCCTAATTTCGTGGTTTGTGGTTAATGTGAGATTGGGGCGTGACAATTCTTGGTATCAGAGCTTAGGTTTGAGTACTTAGTTACTCAAGGTCAGGGGACGATAAGAGACCAATAGGATTAAGGTTTAGGTGTCTTTCTTCTATCTGTAGTTTTCTAACAGGAAATGTTCTGTTATATCATTGCAGATGGCAGCAAGAGGCTTTGATCGTGATGATCAGGCTGAGAGCCATGTTGGCCCCGATCCTTTGTACTTGGGTCCAGGTGGTGGTGACCACGTGGATGAAGCATCTCGTATGTATAGGATGTTTCTGGAGACCAGGGAGAAGTACAAGGCTGATAGGCGAGCTTCTACTTCTACCAGCAGTAAGGATCTGATGCGATCGTATGAGCTTATAAAGAAGCTCGGTGGTACAGAATTCAGTGGTACTACAGATCCTGCGGAAGCTGATGAGTGGTTTAGACAGATAGAAAAGGTCTTTCATCTGATGGAGCTTCCAGAAGATAAGAAGATCAATCATGCGGTCTACCTTTTAACAGGCGATGCAGAGTTGTGGTGGCGTGGTGTGGAAGAAAAGAGGAGAGGTACAGAGATTTCCTGGCACGATTTCTCTGAGGAGTTTCATCTCAAATTCTATCCACCCACTTTTCTTAATGAGAAAATCAGGCAGTTACAGAATATCAAGCAGGGGAACATGACAGTTACAGAGTATGAAGCGCTTTTCACACGGTTAGCGAACTTTTGTCCACAGCTTGTTCCTGACAACATAGAAAGATGCAGAAGGTTTCAGTAAGGACTAAGGCCAGAGATTCGGCATACAGTTTCTGCTACTAGCAGGAGGAACAGAGAGAACTTTGGTGAGTTTGTCGAGGCTGCTAGACAGGTTGAAGAATCTGTGAATGCTGACAAGGTGCGTGACTCTAAGAAGAGATCTGCAGACTTCAGTAGAGGGCAATCCAGTAGTGGATACAGAGGTGGAGGTAGAGGTTTCTTTTCTAGACTTGGGCGTGGTTTTGGTTGTTTCGGCAGGCAGAGATCTGAGGATGTCACTACTTCTAGAGGCAGAGTAGGATACAACCCAGGAAGATGGGGCAGTGCCGATAGTGGACAGTCTTCTGGGTCGTCAATGTTAGTGACAGGTCCTCAGAGGCAAGAGATACCGCCATGTGACAAATGCGGAAGGACACATACTGGTCAGTGTTGGGGTACAAATCCTCGAGGTTGTTTTATCTGTGGACAAGTAGGACATTTCAAAAAGGAATGTCCTCAGCTTCGACAAGAAGCATCGCAAGCTTTCCAGCCTCAATACCATGATGTTCCAAGTTCTTCTGTGGCTTCTGGTTCTAGAGGTGGTGGAGTGTCTAGTGGCAGGAGTGGTCAGAGAGGACAGCGTGGCAGAGGGAGAGCTTCAGCACGTTTCTTTTCTTTGACACCTCAGGAAGGTATAATTTATTCACAAGTTGTTACAGGAGAGATGCTTTTGTTTAATAGTATACCAGTTTCAATTTTGATAGATCCGGGAGCTACTCATTCTTTTATACGACGTTCTTTAGTTGATGAACTTAATCTGTTAACTCGAGAGTTGGTAGATGAGTTAGTGTTGAGGGTTCCACTAGGTGGACCAATAGTTTTATCTGAGTTCTGTCCCGGATGCTTGTTATCTTTTGGAGGTTTCACCTTTGCTGCAAATCTCATACCCTTGGATGTAAATACCTTTCAAGTCATCTTGGGTATGGATTGTCTTGAAACATATCGAGTGCAACTCGATTGTTGGAAGAAGGAAGAGACCTTTCAATTAGGGGAATTTTCTTGTGTCTTTGCTGGAGACAGGAAAGTTCTGCCTACGTGCATAGTATCAGCTGCTGTAGCTGATAAGATGCTACAGAAAGGATGTGAAGCGTTCCTTGCTCATGTGGTTGACACCAGAGTAGAGAAGAGCACCGCCAGTGTTTATGATGTGCCTGCAGTTAGTGAGTTTTCTGACGTTTTTCCAGAAGAGTTACTAGGCTTACCTCCTGTCAGAGACATTGATTTTGAGATTCAGATATATCCAGGTAGTCATCCAGTAGCACTGCCAGCCTACAGAATGGCACCTGCAGAGTTGAAGGAACTCAAGGTGCAGTTGCAGGAATTGCTAGATAAAGGTTTCATTAGACCCAGTTCTTCACCATGGGGTGCTCCAGTCCTATTTGTTAAGAAAAAGGATGGTACCATGCGTCTCTGTATAGATTACAGGAAACTGAACAAGATCACTATAAAGAACAAGTATCCATTGCCGAGAATAGATGATCTGTTTGATCAGTTGCGTGGAGCGACGATCTTCTCTAAAATTGATTTGAGATCCGGATATCATCAGCTCAGGATAAAGGCTTCTGATATTCCCAAAACAGCTTTCAGAACCAGGTATGGGCATTATGAGTTTTTGGTCATGTCGTTTGGGCTGACCAATGCCCCCGCAGCCTTTATGGATATGATGAATCGGATTTTCAAACCATTTCTAGATCAGTTTATTGTAGTTTTTATAGATGATATTCTGATCTATTCCAGAGACGATGAACAGCATGAGCAACACTTGAGAGTAGTGTTGAAGTTGTTGAGACAACACCAGATGTTTGCTAAATTTAGCAAGTGTGAGTTCTGGTTGGCTGAGGTAGCATTTCTTGGACATGTTATCTCGAAAGATGGAGTTAGCGTGGATCCTAAGAAAGTTGAATCTGTGCTTCAGTGGGAACAGCCTACGACTCCTACTGAGATCAAAAGTTTCTTGGGATTAGCAGGTTATTACAGAAGGTTCATAAAGAACTTCAGTAAGTTAGCATCACCTTTAACACGCTTGACGAGGAAGAATGCACCGTTTGTTTGGTCTGATAACTGCGAGAAGAGTTTTCAGATTTTGAAAAGGAAGTTGACCACAGCGCCAGTGTTAGTGTTGCCTGAGACAGATAAGGGTTATACAGTGTTCTGTGATGCTTCTAGGAGAGGTTTGGGCTGTGTACTGATGCAAGAAGGCAAAGTTGTGGCTTACGCATCTAGACAGCTTAAGAAGAATGAAGAGAATTACCCGGTCCATGATCTGGAATTAGCTGCTATAGTTCATGCTCTTAAGACATGGCGTCACTACTTGTATGGTGAGACATGTCAGGTGTTTACAGACCATAAGAGCCTGAAATATATCTTCACTCAGAAAGACTTGAATTTGAGACAGCGCAGATGGCTTGAGCTGATCAAGGATTATGAGGTGACAATCGATTACCATCCGGGTAAGGCAAATGTTGTAGCTGATGCCTTGAGTAGAAAGTCAAGTTCAACAGCTAATGCATTTTCTATGGCATGTTTCAAGAGAGACTTGCTTGTAGATATGCGAAAATTGAACTTGGACTTGGATGTGACTGGACAGAGTGGGTTGATTGCTCAGATGCAAGTCAGACCTACTTTTTATAAACAGATTAAGGATTTACAGCAGAGTGATGATGAGTTGTGGCAAATCATGCAGGAAATGTCAGAAGGTAAGAGAACAGAGTTCAGGTTTTCTGATGAAGGCATGTTGTGTCTTCATGATAGGTTATGTGTACCTGGAAACAGTGAATTGAAAGAGCAGATTCTTGAGGAAGCGCATACTTCTATGTATGCTATGCATCCAGGTAACACAAAGATGTACAGGAACCTCAAAGAGCTGTACTGGTGGTCTGGCATGAAAAAGGATGTAGCTGAATACATGGCTAGGTGCGGGGTGTGTCAGAAGGTTAAGGCTGAGCATCAGAAACCTGCTGGTACTTTGCAGTCGCTTCCTATACCATAATGGAAATGGGAACACATCACGATGGACTTTGTGGTAGGATTACCCAGGACGCCGAAGGGTTCAGACTCGATATGGGTGATTGTGGATAGACTAACTAAGTCTTCTCACTTTCTTCCAGTCAAGTCAACCTTTGACGTTTCAAAGTTGGCTAAAGTTTATGTGGATGAAGTAGTCAGGTTGCATGGGATTCCAGTTTCCATTATTTCTGACAGAGATCCAAAGTTTACATCTAGATTCTGGAATCAGTTACATCGTGCGTTGGGCACAAGGCTGAAGTTCAGTACAGCATTTCACCCACAGACAGATGGTCAATCTGAAAGGACCATTCAGATCCTTGAAGACATGCTGAGAGCATGCGTACTACAGTTCAGAGGTAACTGGGAAGAATACTTAAGCCTAATGGAGTTTGCATATAATAACAGTTACCATTCTAGTCTTGGAATGGCTCCATATGAAGCTCTTTATGGCAGGAAGTGTAGATCGCCAGTTTGTTGGTACGAGGTGGGTGAGAAGGAAATTCTTGGACCTGTAGCTTACAGGTTGGATTTGCCGTCTGAGTTGGCAAATCTTCATGATGTCTTCCACGTGTCTATGCTGAAAAAGTGTCATCCCGGTACAGAAAAGATTGTAAATCCAGAACCGGCGCAGCTTAGATCAGATGTGTCCTATGTAGAAGGACCAGTGCAGATAGTTGATCACCGGATCAAAAAGCTTAAGAACCGGGAGATACCTTTAGTGAAGGTTTTGTGGAGAAACCATAATCTTGAGGAAGATACGTGGGAACTAGAGTCTGAGATGCGTGGCAAGTTTCCTTTTCTCTTCTAGGAATTTCGGGACGAAATTCTTATAAGGGAGGGAGATTGTTACGACCCGCGTCGAGCTTATCCCGTAAGTATGTTGTTAAGCATGTGATTAGCTGATGTGTTAAGTTTAAGCCTATTTTTGTTATTAATGTTTAAAACGGATAAGACATGTGCTTAGTGTGTTTTTTAGCTTCTAAAGCGTGTAGGATCTTACGCTTGAAGCGTTGCCAGAGAAATCGTTCGAATCCGACCTTCGAGTCAAAAGTTGCATGTTTTTGGGCTTATAGGGACCCGTTTGTAGTTTTGAACTTTGCGATTTGGCCCCTAGGTTTTCTTCCTTATCTACTCTTTCTCCCTTATCTCATTTCACTTTCACAGAAATGAGAGAACGCTTCTGCGTTCTTCTTCCTTGCGTGAGAAAGAGAGAGAGAGAGAGGGAGAGAGAGAGGGAGCTGAGAAGGGAGAGACGTCAGAGCTTCGTTTTGCTCCGATCAGCTGATGCAGCTCGTCCTCTTCCCTCCGTTGATCTTCTTCTCCGTCAATTTGATCCAGGTTTGCAGCTGGAGCTGCGTTTGCAAGGAAAACGGCCTAGAGATTGGGGCGCAAGGAGCAGCCCTAGCTCATTTCTTTCTCCCCTTCAGGTGCGGTTTAGTGATGTGTATCAATTGCAAACGTTTCGCGGTGTTTGTTCGAGATTTGCCCGTCGATTTGAGAGAAATCGACTCTTGCAGGCCGTTTTTATTTTCTGCCTGTGCGCGGTTCGGCCTAGTTTCTATTCGGTCGGCCGAGTTCCTTCTTAGGGAAATTGAACGGTGTTTTTGGGTCGGCCGAGTTTGGGTCTTGGTTCGGCCGAGTTTCTTAATTAGATAAACGAACAGCGTTTTTGTCGGCCGAGTTTGGTCCTGATCGGCCGAGTTTCCTTGTAGGTGTTTAAAGCAGTGTCTCGATCGGCCGAGTTCCTCAGAGGATCGGCCGAGTTTCCTGCTGGTCGGGCGAGGTTGATCGGCCGAGTTTCAGAAACTGGGAGGCGTTCGGCCGAGTTCCAAAGTGGTCGGCCGAGTTTCAAGTTGTGAGTGGCAGTTCATTTAGAAATCATTATTTAACTCATTTTAAATGCTTATTTGCTTCAGTATCAGTTGATATGACCTTTAAATAGTGTAGCATGTACATTTTAGTGTGATAAGTTCATTGGAACTTGAAATGCGTGATGTAAATGATGAAAAAGAGGAAATCCTATGTCTTACAGTTGCTATATGATATTTCTGTTTAATTGTTTATCTGTTAGTTAATTAATAGACCTAAGTGCCCTAACACCGTAGAACCCCTAAAGGAAGGTCTGTTACTTAGGGGT
This sequence comes from Alisma plantago-aquatica, assembly GCA_963693085.1. NCBI lineage: Eukaryota > Viridiplantae > Streptophyta > Magnoliopsida > Alismatales > Alismataceae > Alisma > Alisma plantago-aquatica. The sequence goes on along the minus strand of OY856411.1, from coordinate 925,811,624 downwards.
GAAACTCGTGTCCAACATCAACCGGTTGAGTAATTCTGGTGGCACGAGGAGAGAAAGAAAGGCAGTGTCTAACAACAATCGTGCGTGTGCCACGATGGCACTGGGAAAAAGAAAAAGAAAACACGGTTATCTAACACCATTTGTGCGTGTGTCACGAAGGTAACCCTGTGACCCTCCGCCGGTGTACTCAGGTTAAAGGAGGAGTCGGGTGCACTCAAAGTAGTGCTTTGAGGCCGTAGAGCCTATGTTTCTGGCCGGAGAGCCAGGGGTCCTGTAGCAGAGCAGGGCTGGCGTCAGACTTAGTATTTCCCGGGTGTGTCGCTAAGTCTTGTACGGTGGGGTCGTAGCATGAATTTGTTACGGATCTTTATATGCAGAGTACACTACATATATTTAGGGCATAATAATAAAATGGATAAATAATCAAGTAGGTTCACAGTAAATTTATATAATTGTTTATTTACCTGAAATACCTGTTGATGCTTAGAAGTGTGGTTATTATCTGTGTATTTTCTATGCTAATAGAACTGCCCTGCTTGAACTGTATATTTGTTTATTTTAGTTTATAAACCTGACGAGTTGTTTAATGATAGCTATGTGAAATGTTATTCACTGAGCGAGTAGACTCATCCCTCTACTCAAAACATTTTCAGGTCAGCATCAGCATCAGGAATCAGAAGGATCGTTTCACCCTAACGCTTAGTCGATAGAAGGTTTGTAGTTAGTCTAGTTAGAGGTCTCTTAGTCCATTCCCCTCGATCCTCGGGACAAAGTGTGAGTGAGAGAGAGAATGTGTGCGAAGATGTAAATTAATGTTATGCTTCCTTTATGTTAATCATTGTATTATGTTGTAGACCTTGCTTGTATCTTTAATCAGTTAAATAGAAAAGTTCCTGCAGTTTGCTCAGTTTTCTGTTTACAGTTTAAACTTGGTTATCATTTAAAAGTTTTTAATCATTTTAAAGAGTGATGAATGGTTGGTTATGTGTTAATCCCACTTGTCGTGCCCTAATTTCGTGGTTTGTGGTTAATGTGAGATTGGGGCGCGACAAATAGTACCAACTAAAGGCAGACATGTCTTATCATAGTATAGTTAAGGGTTAAGGATTGAATCGCAAGGTACAATGCTTTTAAGAATCTTGCTAGTCATATCTAGTTGAATGAAGACTAATATTTAGAACAAGCGTTGATTTGGTTTTAGTTAAACTAATTGCAAGGAAAGGAAAAGAGCGGGATTAAGACTGAGTTTAGATTAATGATGGGAATCACTGGGGTGAAATCGGGTTTGACCACCACTACACATGCAAACACATAAAAAACACATCTAGGTAAGATACAACTATCCAAATGAAGTAGCAAACCATTTGTTAGGAATAGAGTTTGCGTAAGCATCTCCATGGGCTCCATGGGTCACACACTTACTACTCTAGAGATATCCCTTCAGAAGTTCTCATTCGGGCATCAACCATGTTAATCGATATCCAAATCCTAAGTATTAAAGTTCTCACAACAAAGGAATATAATAGATCATGCAAGGTAGGTGATCAATCCACAAAGCATGCATTAAATGATTAATAATGAAATGAAAAGTTATATACAAGCCATGGAATGTCATAAGATGAACATGTAAGCATGGGCAGCGGGGCTAGTCCCCGCACCCCAGCAAAATGGACTACTCGCTCCTCATGATAGAAACAAAAAGAACAAGAGATAAGGAAAATTCTGCCATGGTCATGGTGAAGAAGATGGTCATGACTCGATGGAGAAATAGTCATCTACATGATGGCGGGGCAAATTTGGATGAGGAGGGGAAGAACACCAAGTCAGATGAGGATAATCTTCTCTCTCCTTCTTCCTTCTTTTTCTCACATGAGATGGAGTAGTGGATGGCTGATGGTAGAGGGTGCTATAAATCTAAATTCCCACCACTCTCATGGCTAGAAGATAGATCTATATGGAGCGGAGATGGAGGGGTAGCAAGGACACCATAGAGGTAGTCTTTGGCAGCAGAGATCATCTTCCTTGGTTGGGCACAAAGAGGCAGCCTGTCTGTGGGGATGGAGCGGAAGAGATGCCTCAAATGATGGAGGGGGTCGTCAATTTATAGGTGCAGAGAGGACTGACTTAGATGCCATGGTCATGGCCTTCAATAGTAGTCATGGTACTCCTCGACACAACTGTATCGAGTGTGCGCCTAACCATGCTGAGGTGTCGTGGTCACGACCATGTTCTGTGGTCGAGGAGGTTGTATCGTGGTCGCGGTCATTTTGTATCAGTCGAGATGTCTGTGCCACGGACGTGGTCATGTGTCGCAGTCATGGGGGTTTACTATGGTCGTGTTGGAGTGTCAGTCGTGACACCTTGGCCTCGGCCCGACTGTGTTGAGCTGGGCCTAACCGTGCCGAGCGTCGGTCAACACGACATCTTGGTCATGGCACGGAATCATGGAATAAACCCACCCCTGTGTGTGTGTGTGTGTGTGCGCGTGCGCGGGGGGGTGGGGGGCTATTGCTATGGGTCGATCGGCCTACGTCACTGAATCCTCTGACTGATGAGGATGTTTTTTGATGAAGGAACTGGCCATCAAAATTAGGGTCCAAATTATCAAAAGTTCATTGGGCCTGCTAGTCGGTTAGCGAGACCACCATCTCCTGCACTGGTTCACATAGTGTGATACTTAATCCTACAATGGAGATAAATGGATTTGATCAAAACTCTAAATAATCATTTGAAATTGGGGAAATAGTATATGAGCAGGTTCAGGGGGTATATGAGAGCTTTCAGTGCAATATTGGGCCAAAAATGACAACTCAAACTAAGATGAATATGAATTCATCAATAGAGAGGAGGGAGGTTAGGGTTTTGGGGTTTGTAGGGATGTAGGTGAGTAAAGGAGCAATTGTTTCCACTTGATAAGTCAGACCATAGTGTCACCTCTAGATCAAGTGTTGGGATGAAGAGAACATAGTTATTTCACCAGATATTAGGGTTCATGGCTTGCTTGTTCCTCTGTGTAACTGTTAGAGGAGGTGTGTGACTTGAGGGGAAAGGAGTCACATTTTTCACGCCAACAAAGTCAACTAATTAGCACTTATAAATAGTATTTTGTCCCCTATTTTCTCATTACTTTAGATTTTCATAATTTCTACAAAATACCTTCAATACTAATGGAAATTCAATCATCTGCTCTACTTTTATCAATTTACTTATTAATTATTAACTAGATAATTTGAGTCTTTAAATTAGGCTATTAAATTGTTTTCATTAATCACCCTACAATTTAGATTTTATAATTCTAAATATTTTTTATTGTTTATTCCAAATCCATTAGGTGGAATCCAGGACCAATATATGAATGTACAGTCAAATCAATCCGTATAGGCAAAATTGATCCAAGTTTCATTAATGCATAAAAAACTTATTCATGGAGATAAATTGAGGGGGACTAGTTTGCAAATATTTCTCAAACAAGTAGGCTGAAATCATTTTGACAGAAATAAACCTCAAATGAAGACTAATTAGTTTAAAGGAACATGATAGTTGATCAGGCTAACCAAATGACTTGGAATGAAGGGGAAACTTTGTGATTGTGATTCATTTAGAAAAATTGAGAGTTGGGGCTCAAATATATATTTAGTTTCAATATGCAAAGGTAGTTGGAAAGACCTTGATTTATCAACCCAATTGACAATTCATCTAATTCAAAAGTTGAATGCCTTATTTTCAAAAAGGAGTAAAGGGATTAATTTTAGAAGTTGTAGAATGCTACTACAATGTTGTTGTAATGTGTGTTTCTTCCTTCTCATGTCCTTATCAGCAAGGTTGCATATAGATAAATATTAGCTCCAACTCTTTCATAGGTTGGCTCAGTTGAAATCCCTTGCTTCTTTAAAGATATGACTATGACCATCTAGAGGCCTCCTATTTTGTGTACGGTCCATGGTACTCATCTGGTTTTACATGAGTATGGTGTATGGCTCCTGTGACCGGTGGGTAGTTTATTTTCTGTATTTGGGGCTGTTTTTTATGGTTGTTACATCTTATTTTTCTTGTGCAATCACATTTAGCCTTGTAGTGTGATGGTTTTTGTTACCATTTTCTTTACAGAGTGTAGTGTTCTGATCCATTCTGACATGCCTTTATTTCTCATTTTCTTCACTTAAAGCTTATATAGACAAATATGTTAAAACAAGAAAATGAAGAGTTGCTTTACCAAAAAAACCATCTGCCTTTTGAATAGGTGTAAGGATCCATACTTCCACAAATTCTTTTGCACATTTTAATTCTTTATCTATATATATATGATGATTTCCGATATTCATTTATCCTTGGCTACATATTTTTTTTGCAATTAATATGCGGGGAGATATGTCACCTTTATCTTGGAATGAGTCTATGCCTCTCATTGCCAATAGAAAAAACAACACCATTCTTCTTACCATGTTGGTTTTTTTCCATCCAATAGCCAGAATCTTCATTGACATAGTTATCACATTTTCCATCTCATGGTCCTTACAATTCACATGTATGTGTTCCAATTCCTAAATAATAAATTCTATATTGATTTATAGTATGAACTATCATGTGTCTAGAACTAGGATTACAGATTATAATATGTCAAATCATTCAAAGAAGCATAACTAAAAAGGCTTTGCATAGACATCATGGTTTGTCAAGATTCCAGGTATTGGATTTTTTACTTCCTAGCAAGATGGATCATTGGTTGTTTTTTATTTTCATAGGAGCATATTGGGGTTAAATATTAGATTGCCTTAATCTCAACACTTGTATAACCAATCTATGATAATCAAAGAATGACATGCTTCTTTTCATGTATATAATTTTGTAGGATGTGGATTTTTAGCAATGAACTAATGTGATCTTTGTCACCTCTATGAGTGAGCTATGGTTCTGATTATAATACAGATGTAACTTGTCACCTTAAATTCTTCATTTTCTACTTTATATTGCGATCAATGATAGACAAAGACCATGTCATAACAACCTATATTAATGGTCCCCTGACTACAAGGTGAGAAACCTGACTACAAGGTGATCAACCTGCCAGGGACCACATTAGAGGCATTACCTTTAATAAGTTGAGCGACCTACCATGGACCATATCAAAGCAAGACTAGGGATCCTCAAGAAGATTTAAAGTATGACAACCATTGGTTTAATATAAAAAGTTAAATATCTAATAGATAAAACCGAAGTGTTGATTTATCGTTTGTATATCTAAGAAATAAAATATAGATCAAGGTCTAGATAGTTAATGAGGCCACGTGAATTCTTTATTTGAAGCATCTCTCTACAAGACTAACTTTATCAATACTTATCTAATTAGAAAACACATGGCTTGAGGAAGAAAAGAGTGTGGAAAAAAGTCTACATCTTCTCATGAGGCCATAATACAATTTAGTTGTGTACCACTTCCCTCATAGTGATGCAACCCTTGCTTGGTGTTGTCCCGTGTGAGTTCAATTTCATGTCTAAATAGATTTTCCTATATGAGGCTTTGTTTAGTGAGTATTTCTTATACTTCATCCCTAATGATTATCTTTTCCATTAAAAAAATCAAGATCTCTATATAAGCCATGGTCCATGAATCTACCCTATGCATATATGATCTTCCCATTACCTTCTTTTGTTTCATTATTTAAATATTGAAATTTATTCCATTACATAGAGAATGGAAATTGAGACAACATCACAATTGAAGGCAAATTGAATGTAGGTGATCATTAGCAAATAGTTCAAATAATAGATACATGAAAGATACACCTAGAAGTTGGTTTCCACTATTACTCAAAATCTAGAAAGTCATTCTCATGACTGCAAACAACAATTGTTTCGTATTAAAAAGTTTGCACACTTGTCCACAAATTTAATGTGGTATATAGTACACTATGTATATGTTCTGTGTTTGACGTGTCATATTGTACCATCATAGCCTGCTCTTACAACATCATAACCTCTAATAGTTGTAGCTCTATTTGGATCATAACCACCACCAGCTGAAACTGCTCCAACATATAGGTTTGCCCCCTCTCCTAGTACAACATCTCCACCAGCCTGAGCTTGCCCCTTCCATAAGGTTCATCATTTATAGACATCTCCTGAGCATAAGTAAAATTACCATAGTGATTATAGGCTGAATTACAATATGCACCATTTTAGCTATACCCACCTCTAGCATACTAACTGACACCTTGAGCTGGATAGGGATTAACTAGGTTTGTAGTGCCATACTAAATCAGATATGGATTTGTAACATTTGCTTTCTTTTTGACATTTTATACTACTATATGCAATTTTTGAACTTGCCTTTCCTTAACAATGAGGTTCTTCTCCATTAGATGCCTTTAGTATATAAGATCCATGTTTGCATAGTTCTCATGCTAATGGAAATTGGTCTATTGCTACTTTGAAGCTTTAACTTTTTAGGTGATGCCAAGTGGCTTCATGTTACTTTGAAGCGTTCCCTGAGTGGTTGTCTAGTTCCTTGACTTGGGTTTACTAGATTTCCAAAGCTTGCTCATAGGGGTTTTACATTCCTTTAGTTCATTTTAGATATAATTTAGAAGGGTTTATGTTAGAATGTCTAATTATGATGCTTTGAATTCAATAGTAAATTTGACATATGACATGTTTACTATTAGAAATATTGTTGATATCTTGGTGAAATACTTGGCTCAATTACCTCACTAGTTGTGGGCTTCATGCATTCCTCAACTTCTTCTTTTCTTATTTTGACTTTTCTTTCTTATGTTGGCTTCTTTTTTGCAATGAATAGACAAACAATGGTTTAAATCTTGTTGTCTCCCTCTATGAAATTCATCACACATTTGAAGATGACTTTAAGTATATCCTAGAGAAATTAAGTTAACAATATATTAATTGAGATACAAAAGAAAAGCCAAGGTCTTCTCATAATGCTAAATAGAAAATTTGAACAACATCAACCCAGGTTAGTATCAATATGACACCAAATTGACATCTTATGTATTTTACAATTTCCACAACACCCTATCAATCTACAAAGAAAACATTTTAATATGCCCCTCAGGTTAGCTTGCCTTATTTTCCTATTTTCTTTCATGTAAGCTCAGTGTTGGTTTCCATTAATAGTTTGACATTTTTATATACATTATAAGCATTGCCTTCAACTTTTAGAAGTTTTTTTGTTAATACTTGCAATAACACTTTCAAACTCAATAGGTACTCATACTCTAGTGTAGCATGTTCTTTGTCATCTTTAAAGAAGGGACAACTATGTATTGTGGTTGTATGTCTGACTTTAGCCTCATCACAAGTTTATTTACCATCTAATGGGTGGGGGAGTATCTAATGATGACCCTTTTTTAACAGGAGTTTTGAACACCAACTGGCAAGTCAGTCAAAATGCTCGTTGTTGTTGTATATGTGGCTCTACAACTGCTTTTCTAGTCTACAAACTCCTCTTAGTCATGGTTAGCTATGTTCAATTATCGTTGTGGTTGATTTCATATCTAAAATTGCACCTTAACTTGGAGGAACAAACTAGACCAACTCCTGCAACAAGGTGGAGGTAGTCAAAAGAGGAAATCAATGTGGCATAGAAGATCATGCGGAATATAGAGCTTTCATTGGATGCTTCCAAGCCCATACTTATTAGTACAAAATAATAGAAAGAAGAGAAATGACGAATGTATGGTGGTTTTGATGTCAAGCACAAGGTGGGGGTGAAACTTTGAGAATGATGTAAAGCTTTATTCTCATGGGATCATTGTATACATGTATCTTTTTTCCATGCATATTGTAGATTAGGGGCAAGGTTAATGTCCTCCCCATGTGTACTCATTGTTTCAATATAAATAAAGTACAATTATTGACATTACAAGTACATCTTGATCTAGATAAACATTAGTTTTTTCTTCTTTATGAAAAATACTTATGTATTGACAAGTTACTGAGTGGATACATAATATGAATACATTTGTATATGTAGTACATTATGTCTTTCACTACACCCTAACTACATTTACAAATTGTAGTAAGTGCCTCTTTTTTCTACACATGAGCTACATGTACAATTGTACTCAATATCATTTCTCCCTACATATCATTGCTACATACACAATTGTAGTCATATATTTAACTACAATTATAGCTATATTTGTATGTGTAAGGACCATTTTTGGCTACATTTAGGGTTACATACGACTTTGTAGATAAATGATTATATAACTACACATTTCAAAAATGTAGCAAAAACAATTACCTACACGGGTATTAACTTCATATTTTATATGTAAGGATAAATGTAGCTAAAGATTTTAGCTACAAAATTTGGGGTTTCTGCTATAGTTTTTTTTGTAGTTAATGAATACTTATTTTTTAGTGATCATCATCATCAATCATCATCATCATTACCACCATCACGACGATTGGTGATGATGATTGATGATGATGATGATGGTGGTGGTGGTGGTGGTGGTGGTGGTGGTGGTGGTGGTGGTGGTGGTGGTCACGATGGTGATGACGATGGTGATGATGATGATGATGATGATGGTGATGTGAGGGTGAGGGTGACGGTGACGATGATGGTGATGTGAGGGTGACGGTGACGATGAGGGTGATGGTGATGGTGATGGTGATGGTGATGGTGATGGTGATGGTGATGGTGATGGTGATGGTGATGGTGATGGTGATGGTGATGGTGATGGTGATGGTGATGGTGATGGTGATGGTGATGGTGATGGTGATGGTGATGGTGATGGTGATGGTGATGGTGATGGTCATGGTGATGGTCATGGTCATGGTGATGGTCATGGTCATGGTCATGGTGATTGTTACGGTGATGGTGATGTGTGGGTGATGGTCATGGTCATGGTCATGGTCATGGTCATGGTCATGGTCATGGTCATGGTCATGGTCATGGTCATGGTCATGGTCATGGTCATGGTCATGGTCATGGTCATGGTCATGGTCATGGTGATTGTGATGGTGATGGTGATGGTGAGGGTGATGGTGATGGTGATGGTGATGGTGATGGTGATGGTCATGGTCATGGTCATGGTGATGGTGATGGTCATGGTGATGGTGATGGTCATGGTGATGGTGATGCTGATGCTGATGATGATGATGCAATTGATGATGATAATGGTGATGCTGATGATGGTGATGGTGATGGTGATGGTGATGGTGATGGTGATGTTGATGGTGATGTTGATGATGGTGGTGGTGGTGGTGGTGGTGGTGGTGGTGGTGGTGGTGGTGGTGGTGGTGGTGGTGGTGGTGGTGGTGGTGGTGGTGGTGGTGGTGGTGGTGGTGGTGGTGGTGGTGGTGGTGGTGGTGGTGGTGGTGGTGGTGGTGGTGGTGGTGGTGGTGGATGATAGATGGTAATCACCATCATCATGACCATCATCATTATCATCATCAATCATGATCATCAATCATCATCATCATCATCATCACCACCATCATGATGATAATGATGATGATTAAATAATGATCATATAGTGATGCCCATCTTGCATTCAGATTGATACCTGGGATGCCTTTCTTTGGAAAAGCTAGTGCACTACAATAAGCCATGTTCACATCTCTTGTGTTACCTTTGCCCTCAGTGAGAATGGTCTTTGATTTTATTTTGTAGATGTTGATTTCACGCTCCTTCACCAAACTTAGACTCAATGTTGTATTGCACCATCACGTTATCTCCATAGTCCATACTACTATCGCCTCAAGTAATAGATACTACCGCAGTTTGTTTTATATCGATGAAGAATATGAGGAGTATGTGTGGGAGTACCAGTTTTATTTTGAAGATAAATATCCACATAACTTTCTATGGGCTGACGATTCCTCATAGGAGTCAGAAGATTATTCCTTAGAGGAGTCATAAAATGATTCCTTAGAGGAGTCATAAGACCAACAATCATCATATTCTACCATATATATTGGACCGTCGCATGGTTTTGAACATGTAACACCCATTCGAAAGAGGTAGAATAAGACAGTCACTCCTTCAACATCTAAAGGAAGATAGGGTGGTCCTATCATAAACATTGGACCACAATGATATGGTGAGTGATATTAGTTGGTATTTAAAAAATTATTGTATCATGTGCTCAAACTTGTATTTATTTATTATTTTAAACATTTTTATTGTGTATATATTGATGTCACGCTCCCAGATCGAAGAGGCCACAGATGTTACTCACAAAGAGGTCACCAAATAAGTATTTGTGGTCTTTTGGGAAGAGTATGATGAATTCTGCAGGGGCGTGTATGAACCAGGGACCTTGTTCAAAGATCTAACGACTATACTTTGGGATATAGTCATCTCTTATGATGGTACTGTCACACACATGTGCAATAATTCTATTGTGCAGTTTGAATATGTTGCATATTTTGCATCTATGTGCAGAACTATGAATCATGTTGAACAATGTTCAAGAAGATTGACAGTTCTGCACATAGATGCAGCATCTACAGCATATTCAAATTGCACAATAGAATTGTTGCACATGTGTTTGATAGTACCATCATAAGAGATGACTATATCCTGAAGTATAGCTGTGAGATCTTTGAACAGTTTCCCTGGCTCATACAAACCCTTACACTAAGGTTTTTTGTAATATTATAAGGTCTAGTACAATTATGTAATAGAATTAGACATCTTTTTTCTACCTACAATATTATGTAAGTATCCTAAAATTATGTTATATGTTTTGAAGAGTTGCACATGTGTCTGTATTTGAAATGTGAGTTGAAGAAATTCCATATGATTTTTTGGAAGAGTTTGACTGGAATGTGGATTTTGATGTGTATTATGTGCATATTATGTTTTTTATTGCTGGTTTGGTGGAATATTGTTCAGTTGAACTCACATGATGTTGTTAACATATAGTTCATAACTGAACTATAGATTTTCCATCTTGCTGACCAGTCAATCAGAAGGTTTTAGGTCTGCCATTTAAAAAAAAAACTTAGTCGTTGGTTGTTTTTAAAAAAATTGACACTATAGTCTTGACTCATCAGTTTTTGTAAAACAACTGACATCAAAGGATAAAACCAAAATGCTCGTGTTGGACAACATTGCCTCGTTGGGTAGCATGTCATAGGTGTCGCTTTGTTAGATATAATTGTCACTTTACATTAAAATCGCCAATCATTTAGGCTGTAATCAATACTGTAAATCATGATAGGTGTTGGTTTGTATCAAACCGACGATAGGTCCTTTACCAATTATAAATGTGACATAGTACATCATGATAGGTGTCTATTTCTTTTATACACACACTCGATGATTAGACATCTGGCGTCAATTTTGTCTTCCCCAAAGAACTGGCGTCTTAGGTTTGTGGCTATAGTGTCGCCCACTTAGGTGTCGGTTTTAAACTAACATGAAAGGATTGTTTTAACTGATGCCGGAGATGGTTTCTGTACTGGTGAAGTTTTTGGGGTTGGCTACATAGATACTTCTTTTCCAATCAATGTTGTTATGAGTCATGTTGGTAAGTATGCCCGAAGAGCCAATCATATAATGACTATGAAGGAATATCTTATGAACGGATTTGATTAATAATAAAGGCAATCTTCCGATTTATTCTATTTCAATAAGTTGTGAGATAATGATGAAACATAATGAATGTCTAAAGAATGACATTAATAAAATGAGATCATACATATATTAAGAGTATACACATTCTTGTTATGTCTGTAGTCAGATGTTATCGTGGAAGGTTGATAGACAATAGTAACACATAAGACTAGAGTGTGTGTTGGTTGATGATAGAGTCTCATCAATCATGATTCGTGATAACAAACCAAACACATAGATACTTGTTGGAGAATAGTGTACCATACAAACCTACCTTAAGAGTGACACATGGAAACCGTAATTGGTAGTCAGAATCATTTCTCAAAGTAATGGTGGTGATTGTGGTTCTTAAACCTAAAATCATTACACTCATCAAATATCGTTCAATGTACTTTATCATCATCCACCGTGAGTTTGAATAAGGGTTACCATAAAGGTGGTTCTTGGCTATATTGTGACATGTGAGTATGATTGTGAGTGATGTAGATGGTACTTTACCTCCTATAGGAATTTGATATCCTGACCACTTGATAAGTGAGATTGAGAGAAGGATCTGCATGTACATGTGAATCAATATATGATATTGATGTCACATATATCTCAGAGAGTCTGCTCTAGTTCAAGGAACATTAATTTAACATTGAGAGGATGATGATTCCAAGCCTCGAGTTTAATCTGAATATTAGTGACAATAGAATTAGACAATCACTATAACACCAATCACACATTGTAGATTGAAGTTGTTCTCCAACTTTCCTAATTACTTGGGTATCAATAATGTGTTGCTAGATACTAGTTACTGCTTGTGACATCATAAATCAGTTATGGACATTCATTGCCAATGTAACTTGGTTCATTCATGAATATGATTTAAACTTGATTACTAAAGAGTTAGGTATTCAATTTAAAGAACATTGGTTAACTGAACTGTGAACCGACTGGTTCAACTGTTGAACAGGTCATCTCAGTGTGCCAGGTTAATTAAACCAATATTGGCAATATAGTCTGTGAATCAACCAGTTCAGGAAGTGAACCTTTCAGCTCAAGTCCATGAACCGACCGGCTCAGGTTGTGGCCAACCGGTTGGTGGATCAATTCGGTTGATTCAAGGATTAGTGATGACATCATGTTTTGCATTAAGTCAAATATTAATTTCCAATACAATTGTTATTGGGATGCATGATGAAATGACTGGTTCAAGGGTTGAACCGATCAATTCACATGCCAACTGATCGATTTACCTTTGAACTGATCGTTTCACCGCTCACAAGATGTAAAAATTCATGAAATTCCAATCCCTTCCTCTCTGACTTAGACTAGGAACCCTGACCCTAACCCTTCTAGAAATAGAGGGGTATTGGGGGCTTCTCAGATATAACTCAATTTCCTATGACAATTTTTTTCTTCTCTGGTTGTGGTAACCAAGAGAACTAGAGCAAGTCCTACTTGATGAAGGGAGGGATAGCAATGGAGAATAATTGTGGAGAGCAAGTTGGTGCTAGTACACTAATGAGAAGGGCTAAATCCTTCTTGTCAGTTCTTCTAGATTGACAGGAGTTCCCTGTGGTCGGTGTGGGCTACTCTAGAGGCGAGGAGTCTTTCTCACAAGGAGGAAAAGTCAATTGTTGTCCATGGTAATCAACCAGGAACTGTTGTTGATAGTGTCTAGTGCGACCGCATCGAGGGAATTGTTGTTGGACTTGCTCCAGGACCGGGTATTACCTTCAAACCATCCCTTCCTTTTACATAGTTATTAACATGAACATCTGTTAAAGGGGAATATGGCAAATAATTTTTTTGTCTCCGCTACCTACCCTGATGTCGTATTTCCCTACATTGGTATCAGAGACTTGTCAAGATACTATGTTTTGGGATTTAATCAATATGATCAGATTTTGGTTTTTGCCTTTTATTTATTGTGTACGATGTGAATATTTAAAAATTTTAATGTACATATGTGATTAAATACCACATAATATTCCAAACTAATATATATAAGATATGATATATATGTAATTTAAACGTGTTGCTCTATATTAGTTTTGACAGTGGATGTGTAGCATAGTTATGGCCAATAACCCAAATATATATGTATGGTTGGTGGTATGTTTATTCATTTTTATATCTTAGTTTGCATACCGAACCTCTACTTTTTCTCTTCCAACATGTAAAAGTATTATTATTTCCTTCCTATGCTCCCCTCGAATGTAACTCGAATTTTCTCAATTACCATGTAATAAGTTTAATAACATTAGGATAGGTTAAATTTTCCTATTATGATGAAGATGACGCTTAGCACTAGGTGAACTGACCATCTCAAAGACGAGCTGACCGACCGAAGGACCAAGGAGAATCATCACATGAGCCAAAATGATCAGTTAATGACCCAATCGATCGGCTAGAGATGTCCAGAAGTTGTTGGCCCAGAGATCAACCTATCAGTCTGACAAACTGACCGACAGATCAAGAGGTGAGCTGACAGTTCAAGGATTGAACCGATCAACCCAGATTAGTTCAAGAAAAGATCTACACCAACAATAGGTTCATGCATGATATGTAGACCTAGGTGGTAGTAATTCCTTATAACTCCAAGGAATTACATTAGTATGGCCATAACCATCATTTATGTTTTCATTGCATATTTTCATTTGTGGGATATATCACGTAAATGATATGTACTATAAGTATGTGGTGATTGTATATGTATATGTATATGTATATGTATATGTATATGTATATGTATATGTATATGTATATGTATATGTATATGTATATGTATATGTATATGTATATGTATATGTATATGTATATGTATATGTATATGTATATGTATATGTATATATTTATAAACATGAAATCCCCCAATGAAACAAGTTAAGTTCAAGATGCTTTCCATTAGTAACACACATGAAAAGCATGATCAATTATGTGTGGGCACGCTAAGCGCGGTGAGCTATCCATCTCATGGGAGTGTGATGGTAGTCATGTGGGTCTGCCAAGCGAGTACATTTCTATAATGTTGGCTCTTGGGTTAGCCTTTACTGAGTGTCCTTAATGAGATTAATCACCTAGAATCATGAAAATGACTATGGCAAAGATTTGTGCATACCATCTATCCAAGAATTGCATAAGATGCAATTGGAAAAGATTGCCTACTTTAATGATTGATTATGGAAGTTTGTGTTGGCTGGGTAATAACTCAATTATTTTGGATCTCGACTCATAAGAATTTTGTGCATTGTAATCTTCTGAATTGATAATTTAGGGTTATCAATTTGAACAAAATAATGAGATAGATTGTTAACTAAAGGCCTAATCAAACATCGTCAAATTTTATTTATTCAAATCAAATCAAAAACATTTTGACAAAATTGCAAATTTCTCTTATAGAATCAAATGGCAACACAACAATTTTCCTCTACGATGAGTCCTTGTCAAAGGACAAGTTAAATGGGAATAATTTCCATGACCGGTTCAAGATGTTGAGAATTGTTCTCAAACAGGAGCGCAAGCTCTATATCTCGGAAACACCAGAGCCAGATGAACCTTCTCCCAATCCACCAAAGGTTGACAAGGATGCCTACAAGAAGCATATGGTAGATGTCGTTGATGTCACATGCCTAATGTTGTGCTCCATGAAGTTTCAGTTGCAAAGATAGCATGAGAACATGGATGTTATTGAGATGGTGACACATTTTAAGAACATATTCCAATATCAGGAAAGATGAGAGAGATATGATGTCACTAAGGCATTGTTCAAATGTAACATGGAAGAAGGAGATCCAATAGGTCCTCATGTGATCAAGGTCATAGGGTATGTGGAGAACCATTCTAGGATGGGATTCCCCTTGGGTTAAGAGTTGTCCACTGATGTGATTTTATAGTCTCTACTAGAGTCCTATAGTTAGTTTGTCATAAACTACAACATGTATGACTTTGACAATCTATTGACAAAGTTACTTGGCATGTTGAAAATAATTGAGGCCCAAATGAAGAAAGATAAACCCAAGTATGTGATGATGATAAGTAGATAAGAGAAATTCTAAAGGAAAATGCAAAGCTAAGAGGAGTTCTAAAGCTATCTAGAAGTCCAAGTTTTCATCACTCAAGGTAAAGGGAGGGGTGAATAAGGGAGGAAATTGTCGCCACTATCACCAGTCTGGACATTGGAAGAGGAATTGCCCACTCTACCTAGAATAACTAAAGAAGAAGGAACGGATAGATATTTCCATTTTAGGTATATATGTTATGAGATAACGTTAGTTACTTCTTCATCTATGATACCGGATGTAGATCTCACATATGTCTGAATGTGGAGGATCTGAAAAGAAGGCCTTTAAAAAGGGCAAGCTTGAACTGATCGTGTCAAATGCATCAACAGTTGCTACCACTATATTTAGAACTTGTATTTTATCTCAGCCCATAGGCATGCATAGAGTTAAGGAATTGCTATTTCATTTATGTCAATAGTAGAAACATTTTACATTCTGCATCTTGTATGGACATGGATGATTATGAATAAAGAATAGTTAATGTTCTATTTTCAAAGATATGATCTTGTATGGCACTACCCCAAAATATCTTATGATCTTTATTTGTAGGATATAAAGATAAATGCTTATAATGTAAATACCAAAAGGGATTAAAAATTGATAACTCAAACAATCAATATCTATAACATTATCATTTAAAGAAAATAAATAAGAAATGCTTTCTAGAGTCCATGATGATGTTTATCTAGACTCTTTGGTTATTCAACCATGAAAGACTTTCATGTATTATTTATTGGGAAACATGACAAAATTACTTTCACTAAATGTAGTGGGAGAGCGTGTATTCTATTACGGATTGTACATATTGATGTACAAAGACCTTTACAAATTACTAGTACTTCTTCATACTTAGTGAAAAAATTAGTTAAGATGATAATTTGCATTTAATGAAATACAAGTATAAGTCTCTTGAAGTGTTCAAGAAGATCATGTATGAAGTGCACAACTTCCTTGGTAAAAGTATTAAGACATTTTGATATTATCAACATTGAAAATATTTTACATCAAGAGTTTGGGGACCTTTTGGATAGACTGTGATAGTGTATCACAATGAACTTCACATGAAGCATAATGATGTATCAGAAAGAAGGCATCAGACCTTGATGAGTCATGGTGCGATTATCAATGAATCTAATGTATCTTCTAATTTCCTTTTTTGGCACATACATAACACTAAAATGACATACCGTCTAAAATGGTTTAAAAGGCACCATATGAGATATGGTATGGGAAATGTCCTGATTTTGCCTTTTATGAATAAGGATTGAAACTGATACAAGAAAATAGTTTCTTGAAAGAAAAAAAACTTTATCCTCAAATAACATAAATGTTAGTTCGTAGAATAGTACTTATCTCAATCCAATGAAAAAAATGTTTGTTACTTGGATATCAGAACTCCTTGACAAATTTTAATTCCAAAGGAATCGGTGGGAGTAAAGTAGGGCTCGAAAAGTTTGAGATCAACAAGAAAAGCATTTCAACCTAAGGAGGTATAATTGGGAACTAGGAGAATCACAAACTATTGTGGAATCTCAAGCTCTTTCTGCAACACAAGACTCATAATTCTAGTAGGACATGCCATGATCTTAAAGGATTATAATATCTTATAACTCAAAAAGGAGGTGAGTTAGTCATAAGATGATAATACAACAACCTATCTAGAAACTACTGAGGGGCCATATTTTAGGAAATGGATTGAGGCCATTATATCCAAAATGGATTCCATGTACACCAACAAGGTATGACCTTGGTCATACCACCCATATGAGAAAAACCCAAAGGGTGAATATGGGTTTTAAAGAGGAAGAATGACATGGATAACCTAAAAGGAGAGATTGGTTGCAAAGGTTTTTCAAACAAGTTCCAAGTGTTGAACATGATGAAATTCCTTCACCAATTGTCATTCTTGCTATTACAGACTATCAAGACTATGAGATTTGGCATATGAAGATTAAAATTGCATTCCTTAAAAGAAATATGTGAGATGATGTGTATGTGATACAGCTTGAAGGTTTTATAACTCCATTAGTGCAAATAAAATATATAAGCTACAAAGATCAATCTATAGGTTAAAAAAGCATCTCAGAGCTGGAATCTTTAGTTTGAAAAAATAGTCAAAGAGTTTGACATTAGTCAAATAAAGATGAAATTTGTGATTACAAAAGATTTAGTGGGAGCATATTCATATTCCACATATTTATGGGGAATAACATCTCAGTGCTATAATTATTGAAATCTGGCATGGAAGGCGCCTTCTTTAAGAAGGATTTAGGTGAAACATCCTATGTGATAGAATTGAGATATATAGAGATAGTTCTGGAAAAATTCTTGACCTAAGTATAAGCACATATATTGGCAAGATGGTGAAAGGGTTCAGCATGAATAATTCAGTGAGAGAGAATCCATTCATGATACATGGGATTAGTTTCTCAAGAACCTTATAGTCCAATTCTTATGAAGAATTGGAAGAACGCGAGTAAGATGTCATATGTACTAGCAATTGGATCTATCATGTATGCAATATAATGTACACATCTCATGTTCTTGTATGTATTGGACATGACAAGATGATATTATCCAAGTTCAAATGAAGGTCATTGGAATGACATAAAGAATATCCATCTTGAAAAGAATTGAGGATTAGTTCCTTGAATTTGGCAAATCTAAAAGAGTTGGGTGTAAAGAGTTACAGCTATGCAAGATTCCAAATTGAAAAATTAATGATCGCAATATAAAATTTGTGTTTGATCATATAAATTTAAAGATGTAAGTTGGAAGAGTTCTAAACTACATACCATTATTTAATTTCTGCAATAGAAGTCGAGTATCTTAGTATTATGAACACAACATAAGGTATTGTATGGATCTGGAAGTTCATACAGATGAACTTATAAGATGTTCCAACCATTGATGACATAATAGAAATACTATGACAAAAATGAAGCTACTAGTTAGGCAAGGAATATCAAATAGCATATTACGGCAATTTCTTCTCATAGGACATATCATACAGTGAAGAGATGTAAAACATGCAATACACCAACTAAGGGCAAATGTTGCTAGCCCACTGGATTAGAACTTGTGCAGTAGAAACATGATGGACATGTTTTGATCTATAACACCCCGATTTTAAAACTATGTGAGTGGAAACAATTTTTTTTTGGGGGAGGAGTGCTACAAACATGATATGCATAACAATAACAATAGATAGAAACCAATACAGACTGTGTATAAATGATATTCTCATATTGTCTTAGCAAAGAAATTCTAGTACATATTCATATACAAGAGAAACTGAATACCATGATACTACTTCATACAAACATCATCTCGAATCTGGGACCGTGTAGATGGCGCCCCACCAAGCAAACCTCCTAAAGTTGTGGATGTATACACTTGTCATGACTATCTCCTGAAGTTCTGTACCTGCGGACATCTCGTCCCCAGTCATGCACAAATAGGAAAACTACTGTTAGAGTAAGTGGCATTGAATTTCTAATATGATAAACATAAATTTTCTTTAGCTGAAAATTGAACTAAGTTCTGAAAGCTATAAACTTATGTTGAATCGATGTGTCTTTTATTTATGTCTTTTATCTAATTTTTGGCCACCATTATCCTCCTGAATTGGTGTATCTACGCCATGAATTGGTATCAAGGTACCAATGATTTGGCACTACATGCCTCTGAATGACACTGAGGTGTCTCTGAATTGGCATACTACGCCCTGAATTGGTGCCGCAACACCTCTGAATTGGAGTAAACACTCCTCTGAATTGGCAACACATGCCTCTGAATTGGCAACACATGCCTCTGAATCATCCTGGGACTAACGGAATGAGGACTTATCATGTAATGTCTTATGTGAAGGTTTTGACTTATTTATCTTACGTCTAAACTTACTTAATCATTAGTCTGAACTGAAGCTAAATTCTGAATCTGAACTTATCTTATGTTGAAACCGAATACTGATAATTGAACATGTACTGAATTCTAAATATAAATTTATCTAATACTAAAACTGAAATTGGTAACTGAACATTACTGATTCTAAATCTGAATCTGAATCTGAATCTTTATTCTTAAATTTTAAACTAAAAACTAAATCTGAATCTGAAGTCTGATATCCTTATATTTTGATAAATATTAATCTAAAATTTTCAATAAATTGAATGATCACTATCTTTAGTAGATTCTGATATATGACATTTGATTTAAAGGCATGAGAAAGATAAACTAAATTGCCTATGCAAATAATAAGTATCTGAAGGTAGATTAAGTACCAAAGATGTGAAGTATGATGTTCTAATTAGATAATTCAACCCTTGTAAAGTCTCTTTGCTCAAAGCATCACTAGATATGAACTAAGCATGATATATTCAATGCCTAAAAGCAACTCAATCTCTAAGTTACTTATAGGAATGTGTAAGATGAATATACTAGTAATGAAATTCAATGGATATGACCCACTTATCTTTATATTGAAGATGTCCTCAATGTAGCCTTGTTTCCTTGACTCACCACATATATACCTAGACATCAACAAATTTGATTAAGTCCATGTGTATTCTCCTCTCTTTCTTCCTAAATCTCCAACCCCATCATCCTAATCTCCTAATCTGAATTAGGAATCATATTTAACTAATACGAACTCTAATTTAAAGTATGTTTAATGTCTAAACATTAAATTAATCTTGATCCACACATTATATAGCATACACATACTAATATATTCATTATACCAAAAATATCATATGCACTACTATATAAGTATATGCCTCATATACCAAGAGTAAACTCCAAACATACTACATATACTGCTCTTGCTGACTTATTTATAAAATAAGATGAAAATATAATTATAATAATTTTCCATACTAAATAGGCACAGAAAATACAAGTTGTCTCACAAATAATCATGAATCTCCTGACATAATGGCCACTTAGGCCCAAAAATCATATAATGATGTAAATATACATGAAACTCTAGAAAAACGTCACAAATAGTAAGAACAATCTATATTAAAGTTTAGGTAGAAATTTCTGATTGGTTTGTTGTAAGACATTGGGTGAAATACCATAATATCCTTATTAAGGTTTATATCAAAAATCTTATAAAAACTTCAAAATAGAAAGATTAGTGTTTGGAATCATGTTAAACATACCTAAATAAACTTATCGTAAATTTTTCATTAATTTTGAAAGTCCTTAGCTATTTCAAATGTCCAAAACATTAAAAACTCATATCTTTTAGTAATCAAGATGTAATAAATAATAGACATCCAAAACACCTTATCAACGTATTTTTATAAAATAGTAGACATGAGTAGATTTCCATGAATATATTGTTTTCTAAAAACTGAGCTCCCTATCCTAAGATATGAATTTTTGAAATTGCCTTAGATTGGATTGATCCCAGTCGTTAGTTTCAGATCTAAGGGTCTTCATCAGTGATGCCTCCCTTCTATCTTCCACCATGGGTCGCGGATCTTGCCTAGAGATCCATCTAAATGGTGATCTGGATCCGTTCAAGGATCCACCCCGTCTACCCCCTTCTCCGCACGATATAGGGATTGTGATCCCCTGCTGCACCGTGAAAATAGGACGCCGCCTGCTGCTCTCCTCTCTAGAGAATATCCAGCCATCTGTACCCACTCCAACCATCTCGATTGGGCAATGAAGCCGCATGGAATCCATCTTCACAGAGGCATGTACAAAGGTTGGAACAGGCACAGATCTGTTGGCTTCTGACCCGCACGGCTGGGAGTCCACCTCCCCTATTCTCCACGGCAAGAGCAGGGCAGCAACTGCTTCATGCTCTCCGGCGATCCCTGGTTGCTTCTTGTCCACCATGATCATGTGGGCATCTCTCACTTCTATCCCTATAGTTCCTTGGCACCTTGGTGGTCTGTGTTTAGGAACCAAGAGATGTTGATGGTTGAGTCATCTTGCAACTATAGCCGTCAGCCTCTACTGTCTTGCCTCTAAGTTATTCTTTGCAGTCTTCTCTCATAGGCAAAACCCTAATTGAAGTTTCCGCCCCCATCCACTTCACATGATATGCTTTTATAATTTCTTCCCTTCCTAATATTAGAGTCGGATCAGATGTCTCGGATACTTAATGAATCCTGGATGAACAAGGAACATGATGCCTCTGCTCTCTTTTGTGTGCTAACTGCTAAACCAGGCTTTGCTCACATGAGCCATCGGGTTGGCCAAAAACCATAGTCCTGGCCTCACAATCCTTGGCTCAAGTGTTCTATCATGAGGTATTCCTTTTCATCTCAAATAACATTAATAATCACCTATTTATTGCAACCAATTGGTCCTAAAATTTGACCAACACTCCATATAAATAGATTCTTCTAGTAGAAAAATCCACATGGCCTAGTTCACATCTATTTATATATATATATATATATATATATATATATATATATATATATATATATATATATATATCAAAACATCAAGCTATCCTTAACTTTGGAGAACATGATTATATAATCCAACTATAATCTTCAAATTGAATAACCAAATTAACATCAAACTTTACCATACTTGAAACATGAATTTGTTGTGTCTTAACAAGCATACAAACATACTCAAAATTCATATTCAATGATTCTTGAACATCAAAACTGACCAATTTTCACAAAAGACACTCTCTACATACATATCCTGCATATCCAAACATCATAAAAATTTGATCGAAGCTTATTATAACCATAAATCAATCCTACATTGACTTCATGAATAACTTTATCATACTAATATTGGGTTTTAAAAATTTTGGGTGTGACAATACTACCCACCTTTTTCGGGAATTTCGTCCTCGAAATTCGGCTAAACTATAGGAGGCTACCCACCTTTTTGGGTTTCACATACCTTACATACACTAACTCTTCACAATTTTTGTAAAGCCTTCTAGGCACTTTTAAAGTATGATCCGCTCATTGATAACCAACTATGTCTACCAACCTTACCAAACTAGCATTTAAACCAGCATGGAAATCTAAAGGAAAATCATAAACATAAATGACTACTCTTTCTTTACTCTTAATTATTTCTTCTGATGTATCATTCTCTGGAGACCTATTCACTACTACCTGGGTCTCCTGACCTGCACTAGGGGCCTGGGTCTAACTTAGCAATCTTATTTCATATCATTAAATCTAATCTTATAGGAATCCTAATGCATTCTAGACTCATGGTCATACCATGACCTTAAACCTCAATACATAATATACTAAGCTTAATAAGTGAATACTCATGGGCATAGATAATTTACCTTGGTTAGTGGAATCCCACACTAAAGTCATTCAAACTCCCTTTCTTCTCTAATCACATACCACAACGTTAGGTCAAAATGACATTTCTTCATCTTATTATGGTGCTATAGATAGAGTGAACCCAAAGTACTAATAATTACTTCTCTCTCATGATATTGTTCTTAACCCCATGCACGTAAAATCATATCTTACTCAAGCAACTTATCTATGCTCTATCTCATGCAAAAATCATCTAAAACCCAATATTATAGTGATGCTAGATCATCGATGCATACAATCGCATATCTTGTATCAAATATGCTTAAAACATTACCATGTATAACCTTAAAGACTTTTAGTCACCACTAAAAATCATAATACGTTAAGCTTAAACTCATTTCATAACAACAATTCTATTATCCTCAAGTATTTTCATTAACAACCATCATGATTCAATTTGCCACTGCAATTCCTCTTTGTGATGAAGGTCCTAAGGACAACAAGAATCTCTAATCATAATTAAGTAGAAAAAAAGACATCATCTCTCATTAACTATTATTCCACTCTATATCCAAGTCACTCATCAATTTCAAAATATCTATCTTTGGAATGCATTATAGGGTTCTAATTGGTATGCAATTAGGTTTATGTGACCATCTACCTTAAACATTTTGTGTCAACCTTTATTTTGTCAGCTCCCAATGCATGTCAGACGGTCATACATATGAAGGTGTCATGTCTTATATATTTATCTCGCACCTGACAATACACATGTCACATACCATATGTACTAGAAAGAGTGAGACAAACATAATAAGTTTAGATTTATGCATATGATATCCCCTATACAAATCCCCATAAACTTGTGTCCCATACCATAAACATGTGGGGAAAAGGAGGGCATAATATGCACAAATATAAAGTTAACACAAAAGTCTAAAGCATCTAGACACTAACCCTAATACATGTCTCAACTTTTTATTACCTGACTAAACCTCTAACTCAGATTCTACCATATTTCACCTACTTCTTTCATAACCAGGACTAACTGTCTTTCGAAGTCTATCCTATAGTCTCACTTGGCTTCTAATGTGTAGTCTAAACTAAGAATATGAGAATTTGCCTGATGGCCATCTACATTATTGCTCTGATACCATATTGTAACACCCCGATTTTAAAACTACGTGAGCGGAAACAATTTTTTTTTTTGGGGGGGGGGAGTGATACAAACATGATATGCATAACAATAACAATAGATAGAAACCAATACAGACTGTGTATAAATGATATTCTCATATTGTCTTAGTAAAGAAATTCTAGTACATCTTCATATACAAGAGAAACTGAATACCATGATACTACTTCATACAAATATCATCTTGAATCTGGGACCGTGTAGATGACGCCCCACCAAGCAAACCTCCTAAAGTTGTGGCTGCATACACTTGTCATGACTATCTCCTGAAGTTCTGTACCTGCAGACATCTCATCCCCAGTAATGCACAAATAGGAAAACTATTGTTAGAGTAAGTGGCATTGAATTTCTAATATGATAAACATAAATTTACTTTAGCTGAAAATTGAACTAAGTTCTGAAAGTTATAAACTTATGTTGAATCGATGTGTCTTTTATTTATGTCTTTTATCTGATTTGTGGCCACCATTATACGATAAGTCCTCCTGAATTGGCGTATCTATGCCCTGAATTGGTACCAAGGTACCGTTGATTTGGCACTACATGCCTCTGAATGACATTGAGGTGTCTCTGAATTGGCGTGACTACACCCTAAATTGGTGTCGCAACACCTCTGAATTGGAGTAAACACTCCTCTGAATTGGCAACACATGCCTCTGAATTGCCAACACATGCCGCTGAATCGTCCCGGGACTAACTGAATGAGAACTTATCATATAATGTCTTATGTGAAGGTTCTGACTTATTTATCTTACGTATAAACTTACTTAATCCTTAGTCTAAACTGAAGCTGAATTCTAAATCTGAACTTATCTTATGCTAAAACTGAATACTGATAACTGAACATTTACTGAATTCTAAATATAAATTTATCTCATACTAAAACTGAAATTGGTAACTGAACATTACTGATTCTGAATCTAAATCTGAATCTTTATTCTTAAATTTTAAACTGAAACTAAATCTAAATCTGAAGTCTGATATCCTTATATTCTGATAAATATTTATCTAAAAATTTGAATAAATTGAATGATCACTATCTTTAGTAGATTCTGATATTTTATATATGACATTTGATTTGAAAATATGAGAAAGATAAACTAAATTGCCTATGCAAATAATAAGTATCTGAAGGTAGATTAAGTACCAAAGATGTGAAGTATGATGTTCTAATAAGATAATTCAACCCTTGTAAATTCTCTTTGCTTAAAGCATCACTAGATATGAACTAAGCATGATATATTGAATGCCTAAAAGCAACTCAATCTCTAAATTACTTGTAGGAATGTGTAGAATGAATATACTAGTAATGAAATTCAATGGATACGACCCACTTACCTTTATATTGAAGATGTCCTCAATGTAGCCTTGTTTCCTTGACTCACCACATATATACCTAGTCATCAACAAATTTGATTAAGTCCATGTGTATTCTCCTCTCTTTCTTTCTCCTCTCTTTCTTTCTAAATCCCCAACCCCATCATCCTAATCTCCTAATCTGAATTAGGAATCATATTTAACTAATACAAACTCTAATTTAAAGTATGCTTAATGTCTAAACATTAAATTAATCTTGATCCACACATTATATAGCATACACATACTAATATATTCATTATACCAAAAATATCATATGCACTACTATATAAGTATATGCCTCATATACCAAGAGTAAACTCCAAACATACTACATATACTGCTCTTACTGACTTATTTATAAATAAGATGAAAATATAATTATAATAATTTTCCATACTAAATAGGCACAGAAAATTCATGTTGTCTCACAAATAATCATGAATCACCTGACATAATGGCCACTTAGGCCCATAAATCATATAATGATGTAAATATACATGAAACTCCAGAAAAACATCACAAATAGTAAGAACAATCTATATTAAAGTTTAGGTAGAAATATTTGATTGGTTCATTGTAAGATATTGGGTGAAATACCATAATACCCTTATTAAGGTTTATATCAAAAATCTTATAAAAACTTCAAAATAGAAAGATCAGTGTTTGGAATCATGTTAAACATATCTAAATAAACTTATCGTAAATTTTTCATTAATTTTGAAAGTCCTTAGCTATTTCAAATGTCCAAAACATTAAAAATTCATATCTTTTAGTAATCAAGATGTAATAAATAATAGACATCCAAAACACCTTATCAACCTATATTTATAAAATAGTAGACACCAGTAGCTTTCCATGGATATATTGTTTTCTAAAAACTGAGCTCCCTATCCTAAGATATGAATTTTTTAAATTACCTTAGATTGGATTGATCCCAGTCGTTAGTTTCAGATCTAAGGGTCTTCATCAGTGGCGCCTCCCTTCTATCTTCCACCATGGGTCACGAATCTTGCCTGGAGATTCATCTAAATGGTGATCCGGATCCGTTCAAGGATCCACCCCGTCCGCCCCCTTCTCTGCGCGATACAGGGTTCGCAATCCGCTGTTGCGCCGTGAAAACAGGACGCCGCCTGCTGCTCTCCTCTCTAGCGAATATCCGACCATATGTACCCACTCCAACCATCTTGATTGGGCAATGAAGCTGCATGGAATCCATCTTCACAGAGGCATGTACAAAGGTTGGACCAGGCACAGATCTGCTGGCTTCTGACCCACACGGCTGGGAGTCCACCTCCCCTATTCTCCACGGCAAGAGCAGGGCAGCAACTACTTCATTCTCTCTGGCGATCCCTGGTCACTTCTTGTCCACCATGATCATGTGGGTGTCACTCACTTCTATCCCTACAGTGCATTGGCACCTTGGTGGTCTGTGTTTAGGAACTAAGAGATGTTGATGGTTGAGTCATCTTGCAACTACACCCGTCAGCCTCTATTGCCTTGCCTCTAGCTTATTCTCTACAGTCTTCTCTCATAGGCAAAACCGTAATTGACGTTGCCGCCCCCATCCACTTCACATGCTATGCTTTTATAATTTGTTCCCTTCCTGATATTAGAGTTGGATCAGATGTCTCGGATACTTACCGAATCCTGGATGAACAAGGAACATGATGCGTCTGCTTTCTTTCATGTGCTAACTGCTAAACCGGGCTTTGCTCACATGAGCCATCAGGTTGGCCAAAAACCAGAGTTCTGGCCTCACAATCCTTGGCTCAAGTGTTCTATCATGAGGTATTCCTTTTCATCTCAAATAACATTAATAATCACCTATTTATTGCAACCAATTGGTCCTAAAATTTGACCAACACTCCATATAAATAGATTCTTCTAGTAGAAAAAATCCACATGGCCTAGTTCACATCCATTATATATATATATATATATATATATATATATATATATATATATATATATATTTATATTTATATTTATATTTATATATATATATACCATACTTGAAACATGATTTTATTGTGTCTTAACAAGCATACAAACATACTCAAAATTAATATTCAATGATTCTTGAACATCAAAACTGACCAATTTTCACAAAATACACTCTCTACATACATATCCCGCATATCCAAACATCATAAAAATTTGATCAAAGCTTATTATAACCATAAATCAATCTTACATTGACTTCATGAATAACTTTATCATACTAATATTGGATTTTAAAAATTTTGGGTGTGACATGATCACTAAGAATGAGATTCATGGGTGATTGGCTCTAAGTGAAAGTGGGAGTATGTTGGTAAGCATGCCCAAAGAAGTAGTCATATGATGATTGTGAAGGCATGCCTTATGAATGGATTTGATTAATAATAAAGGTAATCTTTCGGTATGTTCTATTTTATTAAGTTATGAGATAATGATGAAACATAATGAATGTCTAAATAATGACATTACTCAATGATGTATATCTTTGAGTTGATGACCTGAACAATGAGATCATACAAATATTAAGAGTATGTACATTCTTGTTATGTCCCTAATCAGATGTTATTGTGGAAGGATGATAAAGAGTAGTGACATATTTACACTAGAGTGTGTGTTGGTTGATGATAGAGTTTCATCAGTCATGATATGTGATATCAAACCAAACACATAGATACTTGTTGGAGAATAGTGTACTAGATAGACCCACATGGAGAGTGACACATGGAAACCATAATTGGTGGTCAGAATCATCTCTCAAAGTAATGGTGGTGATTGTGGTTCTTAGACCTAAAATCACTGCACTCATCACATGTCGTTTAATGTACTTTAACATCATCCACCGTGACTTTAAATAAGGGTTACCATAAAGGTGGTGCTTGGGTATATTGTGACACATGAAGATGATTGTGAGTGATGTAGATGGGATATGTCCCTCCTACACGAGTTTGATATCTAGGCCACTTGATAAGCGAGACTGAGAAAAACATGTGCATGTACATATGAATTAATATAAGATATTGAGGTCACATATATCTCAGAAAGTCTACTCTAGTTAAAGGAGCATGGATTGAACATTGAGAGGATGATGATTCCATGCCTCGAGTTCAATCTGGATATCAGTGACAAAGGAATTAGACAATCATTGTGACACCAATCACAAATTGTAGGTTGAAGTTGTTCTCCAACTTTTCTAATTACTTGGGTAGCAATGATATGTTTCTAGATACCACTCATTGCTTGTGATGTCATTAATCAGTTATGGAAATTCACTGCAAACATAACTTGGAACATATAGGATCACACATACTGGATACACTTGGAATAGGAGTTCATCCATCAATATGGGTTTAAATTTGATTACTAAAGAGTCAGGTATTCAATTTAAACAACATTGGTTGTATGTTGACTGAATGAACCGTGAACTGGCCGATTTAAGTGTCGAATCGATCATTTCAGTGTGTCAGGTTGATTGAACCAATATTGGCAATCTGATCTATGAACTGACTAGTTCAGGAAGTGAACCAATCCGCTCAGGTTCATGAACAAACCAGTTGGTGATCAATTCGATTGATTCAATGGGTAGTGTTGATGTCATGTTGTGCATTAAATCTAATATTAATTGACAATGTAATTGTTATTGGGAGACATGATGATATGACCAGTTCAAGTGTTGAACCAATCATTTCACATGCCAATTGATTGGTTCACCTATGAACCGATCATTTTGCTGCTTGCAGGATGTAAAAATTCATGAAATTCTTGTCCTTTCTGCTCCCACTTAGACTGGGAACCCTGACCCTAACCATCCAATAAATATAGGGGTCATGAGGGCTTCTCAGATAAAACTCAATAGAATCTGATAATTTTTGTCTTTCTAGTTGTGGTAACCAAGAGAACCTGAGCAAGTCCTACCTGATAAAGGAAGGGGTAGCAAGGGAGAACAATTGTGGGAGAGAAAGTTGGTGCTAGTTCACCAATGAGAAGGGACAACTCCTTCTTGTCAGTTCTTCTAGAATGATAGGAGTTCTCGATGGTCCGTGTGGACTACTCTAGAGGCGAGGAGCCTTTCTACCTAGGAGGACAAGTTCAACGGATGTCCATGGTGATCAATCGGGAGTTGTGGTTGACATTGTCTGAGTGCGACTGCATTGAGGGAATGGTTGTTGGACTTGGTCCAAGACCATGTATTACCCCAAAACTATCCCTTCCCATTACATAGTTATTGATGTGATTGTCTGTTAAAGGGGAATATGGTAGATAATTTTTTTATTTATGTTGTTTATCCTAATGTCATATTTCCCTACAGGTCATACTATGATCAAGAATATTTACATATTGATTAGAGTATGACCCACAAGATAGTTGGTTGGAACAAAAGGATCCATGTAGTTGACTCACACATGATTGGGATTGAGCATTAGATGATGATGATGATGATGATATTTTTCAATTTTTCATAAAGAATATGTACACCTTCCTTATCTAGAGACTTAGGTAGATTTCTATCCAAATACACCAGCCTCTTGATATGATAACCAATAGATCCTTAATAAATGTATGACCTTTTCTATAGTAACTCCTCACTATAATGGCCCATTACTAATACATACTCTATATCATACTAAACTCCTACATGGTTGTCCTGATGGCTACTCCCAACCCAATTTAATGGTTTTATCCACTTGTGGTGCAAGAAAGAATCAAGTCACAACTTAAATAAGTCATAGTTCTTGTAAGTAAATAATTAAATAGCAAGAGAATGGAGAAAAGGTCGATACACTGGTATATCAAATCTAGGGGCCGATCTATCCACTTTCTGGTTAAATCTGATTGAGAGGTCAATTGCTTTGGTGAGGTCGATAGATATCTGAATTGACCTTGGAGAGGTCAATTGCTTCTACTTCTTTTACTGGTAGAACTTGATCAAGAGGACTTCATTAATCTAATGGTAGTTGGTGGCTATATTAGAGGTTGGTCGCTCTTGCTCGGTCAATAGAATTTTTTAGATTGATCAATCTGATCTTGATCTAGTTCTTTGCAACAACATTTCTGCTTGTTGACAGAGTATAAGATGCTTGGAAACTGATGCTTCGGGGTCCTATTTGTAGGATCTGAGATATAATCTTGTCAACATATGATTGATCCACATGGTGTGACCCTTGGGCTTCTGGCAATCAACCTAAGAGGTTGACTGATATTATTTGTGATTATTTATGTATCAATCTCAAGTGAAAGTTCTTGAGTAGGTTGATTGCCTTAGTTTCTCAAATTCTGGTCATTTCTTTCATCTCAATGAGCTTCTATGATTACCAATCGATCTGAAATTAGATTGATAGGTTGGAGGTGTTAGAGATGGGTTCATTATAAAGTGCATAGCTCAATTGCTTCACTATCAAGCTTTATACGATATTGATCTTGATCGACTTGGGGTTGATAGCTTTCTAAGATTAATGATTTAATCGACCTAGAGATCAAGTAGTGTTATTCTTTGTGCACATGCTCATTTTCTATCGAGCTCTGAGTCTATCCCCTAGGTCGACCTTGGGAGAGGTCAATTGGTGGAAAATTTATTCACTTTGTTCAAGGTCCTCTAATAGATTTTAGAAGTCCATTAATGGTCCATCGAGCTTCATCGTTTTGAGTTAATTTCATTACATTTCCAAAGATAACTTAGTTAGAATAGAGTATATAACAACTAAGTGTAAAGTGGAAGACTTTATGATCACTATTTTCATATGATGATAATTTTATATCATAAAAGAGACATGAAATATTAATGAAAATTGATGTTATCAGCAAACTACAAAGGTCAATCTATGGATTTATGCAAGCATCTCAGAGTTGGAATCTTCATTTTGAAGAGACAGATAAACAATTTTTCTTTATCCAAAATGAAGTTGAACCTTGTGTTTACAAGAAGGTTAGTGGGAGCATGATTTTATATCTCATATTGTATGTAGATGACATACTGTTGATGGAAAATGACATACATACTCTACAATTGGTTAAAACCTAGTTGAACAATACCTTCTCCATGAAGGACTTGGTGAAGCAGCCTATATACTAGGAATCAAGATCTATAGAGATACATGTAGAAGACTTCTTGGTCAAATACAAAGTACATACATTGACAAAACACTAAAGAGGTTTAGTGTGTGGAATTCTAAGAGAGGAAACTTACCCATGTCTCATGGAATAAGTCTCTCTAGAACTTAGTGTCCCAGATGTTTTGAAGAGCATTCATGCATGAGTAAGATTACATATGCTTCAACAATTGAATCTATCATGCATGCAATGATATGTATACAACTAAAAGTCTTCTATGTTTTGAGCATGATGAGCAGGTACCAGTTGAATCTAGGTGATGTCAGTAAAAAAATATTGTTGAGAAATTGTGAATAAATAAGGACAAATTCCTAATTTATGGTGGTGAGGAAGACTTGGTGGTAATGGGTTACACTAATACAAGCTTCTGAATTGACAAGGATGATTACTGGTCGCAATCTGGATTTGTGTTTTGCCTAAACGGTAGAGTTGTTAGTTGGAAGAGTTACAAGCAAGAGATCGTAGTTGATTCTACGATAGAGGTTGAGTATATTGTTGATTCCCTTATAGCAAAGGAATCGGTATGGATCAAGAAGTTCATCAGTGACCCTGGAATGATTCCAACCATTGAAGATGTAGTAGAGCTTTATAGTGACAATGTTAGAGCTATTGCAAAATATAAGGAACCCAGATCACATAATCATTTCAAGCATAAACTCAGTAATTATCATCTCATGTGTGAAATTGCACAATTAGGAGATTTAAACTTTGTAGAGTACCAACTGAAATCAATGTTGATCCCTTGATGAAAGCAATGTCATAGCAAAAATATTGATGGTCATGTTAGATTGATTGCACTTAGGTTCATGAGTGATTGGATCTAGTGCAAGTGGTAGACTGTTGGTTATATGCCCTGAGAGAGATCGTATATGATTGTAAAAGGAATACATTGTACTTTATTTGATTATTAATAAAAGATGATTCCATTTATTATGCTTGTTTCAGTATTGAGTTAATGAATAAAACTAATAATGTCCTAAAAATGATTTAACTCGATGACATATGGTTCAGTTTGAGGACCTAAACATAATACCATATGTATAAAGGACTCATTTGTGTTGTGTCCCTTGTCTTTTATTATTTTGGATCATATAGGGCAATAATAATACATAAGACTAGCATGTATGGCAAGTGTTGACTATGTCTCTTTAGTCATGATATTGGGTATCAACTCATATGTGTGGGTACTTGTTAGAGAACAAGTTGACCTGAACAAACCTACCTTGAGATTGACACATGGAAGTCATGTAATGACATGTCAGAGTCATATCTCAATGTGATAGTAGTGACTATGATCCCTAGACCTAAAGTCACTCTATAACGCATGTGTTTTGTGTACTTTGACACTAGCCCAACATGCTATAAAATATGAGTTGCCAAATAGGGGGTGATTGGGTACAGTGTGTCAGATGGGGGAATACTATGAGTATGTAGATGGAATTTGTCCCTCCTATGGGCCGATATCCCCAACCACGTGATAACAAAGACTACAAAATGCATGGTCAAGCTCATGTGAGTCAATATATGACATGGGTCTCAAAATATCTCGAATAGTATGCTCTAGTTCAAGGAACATTGATTGAATGTTAAGAGGATGACACTTCATGCCTTAGTTTGAATATAGATATTTATGAAAAAGGGATTATATAGTCATAAAAAGATTGATCATTTTATAGGTGTAGTTGTTCTTCAATTCATTTTTATTACTTGGGCAAAAATTACGTCTGGATAGACACCAATCTTTGCTTGTATTATTTTGAACATTTCTACGAGTGTAACTAGGAACCTACCAGGTCACATGCACAAGGATTCATAAGGAAATTGAATTTTGCAATCAATCATATGAATAGAATGGTTCTAAATCATATATATATATATATATATATATATATATATATATCTGTGTGTGTGTATGTATGTATGTATGTATATGTATATATATATGCATATATATCAATACATATACATGTATATATATGTGTGTGTGTGTCTATATATATATATATATATATATATATATATATATATATATATATATATAAAGTGAGGTTGGAATACACTCGAGTGTACCGAGGATGTTATATACCTCAGTCATTTACCATGATGAAGTAATTATTTTGAAAATATAAACGATTGTTCTTCTTGAATATCTTGAGAACATTCTATATAATAAATTTGAGGTCATTTGGACACTTATAGGGCATGCATCTAAAGGAGGCAAAAATCATGCAATTCAAATTAGTTATGTGCGTCGATTTTGGTGTCCTTGGATGAGCGACCTACACTCATCCAAATGGAATCAGATTTTGTATAGGACCTATTACTATTGTAGCAATGAAGATCAGTGAATTAGACCTTACAAAAATATGGTTTACATAGGCAAACACCATTGGAGTGTATGGTGTGATATGTAATCGAGTGTATTCCAGCCTGACTATATATATATATATATATATATATATATATATATATATATATGGGCGTTCATTCATTGCCCGCACGGGTAGCCTAGAATTTCACTACCCGACAGCCAAAAAAGTAACCCTTCTGGCCACAAAAGTAACTCTGCTGTCAAAAAAGTAACTATGGTGATAAGAAAGTAACTACACGACTAAAAGAGTAACTCTGTACAAAATATACATCAGATATATAAGGACGGATTTTTTTTTATTTTGGTGGGGCAAATGATATTATTTTTGGATGAATTTTTTTGGGGAGCTAGATAAAATGCTCCTCTACAATTGCGAAAAAAATTCAAAAAAATTGGTCGAAAGGGTGGGCGGGTAGCTACCCGTGCGAGCAATAAAGATGGGCCTTATATATATATATATATATATATATATATATATATATATATATATATATGTGTGTGTGTGTGTGTGTGTGTGTGTGTGTGTGTGTGTGTGTGTGTGTGTGTGTTTGTAAGTAAATATTACCACACATTAAAACACAATAGGTGCTAATAAGCCTTGAGAAGTAGGGAGTGGCTTCTGTCTGATGAGAGTACCTAGATGATAGATGTAGAATCTTGGTTTCTAGAGCGATAAAGGAGGTCATCTGAGGTAGATAACCTAGCATATCTCAGTTTGGATGGTGAAAATATAAATATGATGGTCTTAGTTTGACTTGAGGATTCAAGTTATGTTTTGATGTCCAAAGTATGGTTTGATGAATCCAACTAATCTAGGTAAACCTGGTGATCTTAGACAAGTTGTTCACATACAAATCCTAGCATTGTGGGACACCATTTAAGCTTAGGTAGACAAAGTTTAGTTGCCATTGATACATCTTGCTAGTAGTGTTGCATGCATGTAAGTGTGTAGGATATAAGTGAGATGTGTGAGGAACAACATGAGACTCAAACTCGTTGAAAATGAGGTCAACTAGTGTGAGGACAAGATGTGGGTCACCTCCAGATGGGGAGAGACCTAGTGTTATGAGGTAAACTAGTGCTATGCTCAACACACTAGCATTACCTCATATTGTTGCACTAGTCAGTCTACACTGGATATTTCCATGCCACATGAGGCAACTGTCAAGTAGATTTCACTCCATAGTCACCAGCCTCATTTTCATAGTCACTAGCCTCATTTTCTTCATATATTTATTTCTCAAATGATATTTGGCTGTCTTCCCACACATCTATCTACAATAACATGTTCATTTCTTCCACATGCATCTTATTGAATCCTTGTTTCTTCAGTACCTATGATTCATTGCCATTTAACATGGTTGGTCACATACTTATTCTGTAAAACTTGTTTTCAATTGGAGGGGTGTTGTAATCACAAATTGTTCTAGTTATATTATTCAAGTAATCGTGTTGTTTCAAATGAGAAGGTTATTTATAGGTTTTGTATTGTATCGATAATAAAATGTAGCTTTGATGGGTATCCCGACTTGTCGATTGTCCGAGCCCCTGGGTTTTATCTTGCCAAGATGGGTCACAAATTTGCCAATTCCAAAGAGGAATCCCCGACCATCAATAATAATAATAATAATAATAATAATAATAATAATAATGATGATGATGTAGCCGGTACGCTATTTGTAGTATTTTCTAGCTGGAACTCTCGTATTCAACATCCAGCAGATTGTAATACTACATAGAATACGCACCGGCTCATATATCAACAAGTTGACTGATGGTCACACGTATTTTCTAGCTGGAACTTTCGTATTCAATATCCAGCAGATTTTAATACTACATAGAATACGCACCAGCTCATATATCAATATCAACAAGTTGACTGATGGTCACACATGTATGCATATACACTACTCTCCGTGGCAGTCTGACCACTCTTCAGGCCCTCAGGGCCGTTTGGCCCCCATTACTGGTATTTTACTACATAACTAGCAAGTCTAGTAAATGGTTAAAAGGTCCATCATCCTTTGATCTGGT
The DNA here is from genome assembly GCA_963693085.1 of Alisma plantago-aquatica. Taxonomy (NCBI): domain Eukaryota; kingdom Viridiplantae; phylum Streptophyta; class Magnoliopsida; order Alismatales; family Alismataceae; genus Alisma; species Alisma plantago-aquatica. The sequence continues at coordinate 925,775,647 of OY856411.1, read as the reverse complement.
ATTTGCTTGCAGTATCAGACTATGCTAGATTTCAAATCGCACCATGTACAGTTGAATTTAAAAGGATGTCTCTAGGCCAGCGGGCGTTAACTTTAACCATTGTCAACCTGCTCTTCTGCAGTCTGGACAGTTGGTGCGGCCGCAGCGGTCAATCTTATACAATTCGTACATACAAAATACCAAGAGTCGAAACGACTGCAGCCGAATGGCCCATTCATGTACATATAGTTTCCCTGGTCTTGTAGATCAATTACTACATATTTTATTGGAAGCACTGGCGAAAAAGGATCTATTTGCAACCTGCATGTACTCAGGGTCTGTTTGGTAGGATGTAGTCAGACGACAAAGCATATGTTTGATGTACATTTTTACATTGCAAACTTATTAAACTAGACATCACTACACCCAACCAAACTAACAGCGCAAACGGGATTCTATGTAAATGAGTTTTAAATCGCATTTACTTTCTTTTCCCCACCCAAAAACAGGCTGCGAAGTCCAAGTAATCTCAGGTGCCGCAACAGATTACAGCTCCTAGTGATTGTCTGATGGGCCACATCCACCATTTATTGCTATAAAAGTCAGTTAAGATACATGCCAGCCAAAATTTATGAGCAAAAAGGACACCAATCATGGCTTTAATATCTACAATACACAGTTGGCGCCATCTGAAAATGTTCCTCAGTGTACAAAATCTAAGAATTATATATGATTCAACAATAAACTCTGTTGTCAGAGCTGACCATAAACCATTCCTGGATCCGAAATCTCATAATCACACACTAAATATAAACATAGCTCGTCGATCTAAGACTGATGCATGTTTTGGAATTATAGAAGCTGGTGCGGATATAAAATATCCAGGCAGATAAGTACTAAGATATTACAAATCTATATTATGTAAATGACAGAGCAGATCTAAACTTTCCACTAGAAAAACACTACAGGGGTTGAAGTAAGGTTCTTTTAGAATCCGAACTGGGATCTGAAATGAAGAATCAATACGCTCCTAATATCTAAAACCAACAAAAGCTACTCACGCTCTATCTGTATGGTCACGTGACTGATGTTGTACTCGCTCTTTATATAGTCTATCACCTTGTCCAGAACAACGTCTGCATCTGCCTCCCTGGTGATTGTAACATGGCATGCCAGAAGCACCTTGCCCACAGTAATTGCCCATATGTGTAGCTCATGAACAGCAACCACACCATCCATCTCACATAAGCCCTTCTCCAGCCTTGTAGCATCAATTTCTCTTGGTGTGCTCTCCATAAGGACTTCGAGTATGTTCCTGAGCATGTTGAAAGTGGTTGCCAAAACTAGTACAGAAAAAATGAGTGTGCATATCAGGTCAATAATTTTCCATTCCGGCTTGTACCATATGACGGCGCCTCCAATCATCACCCCTACGCTTTGGATGGAGTCGCCAAGAACATGAAGGTATGCTCCTTGCACATTAATGTTTCTTTTCTTTTTTAAATTCTTTGAACTGGCAAGTTGGTGATTAGAATTCTTCAGTAATGGCTGTTGAAGCTCATCTTTGTGCACAGACTTCCCTGATTGATGATCATGAGTTATAACAGTTATATCACACCCGTGGCTGTGTTGAAGATGAGTAAGATGCTCATGAGAATGTCCAGTGACATGATGATCATGATCTGAATCATCATGGGTATGTTCATCATCATGGCTGTGGCTGTGATTGTGACCATGATCATGGCTGTGACCTCCATGGCCATGATCATGGCTGTGACCTCCATGGCCATGGTCATGACCAAGCAATAGAGCCATAGCAATGTTCACCACCAATCCAAAGGCAGAGACAGCAAACATCAGGTATCCCTGCACTTCACCACTACTATGTAGAAGCCTGTCAATAGCTTCATATACGAGAATTCCTGCCAAAAGCCATATGAGCTGAATGGAAACCAGCGCCCCAAGGATCTCGATCCGGAAGAAACCATATGACTGGCGTGGATTGGCCTCCCAACCGGCGGCCCAAAGAGAGAACAGTGAGATAGCAAATGCTGCAACATCAGAAAGAAGGTGTGCAGCGTCAGTTAAGATGGCAAGGCTGTTAGCCTTGATGCCTCCAACCACCTCTACTGCCATAAAGATGACGCAAAGAACCACAGCTATGCATAGCTTCCTAATGGATGTTTTTCGCTCTTGAGCATCTTTGGAGATTGCCTCAGGATCAGAGAACCCACAAGGAGCCCCTCTGCTGCAGAACTTGCTTCCTGAGTTATTCTTGATCTCAATATCAATGTGGACTTCAGCATGATGGCTCTCGGAATCCATCTGCGGATGGAAATGACATAGTTAAGAAGACTGAATGAAAAGTAGCATGGGAGGAAAAGGTTGGTAAACATACATAATCTAATAAACAAGATTGTCACATGATTGTTTGCAAATTCTATGAACCAAATCAAGTTATAATTCAACCAAAGTTTAAATACAATGCATCAAATATAGTCTACTCAAAGTTAGTGAAGCGTTTCAGAATTATATGCTAACATTCACCTAGTTGAAAGTAAAAGGAAATCGGGTATCCAGCCGTCCTCTACTAGTCATTAAGGAACTAGCAAACATGTCTAAGTATAGCAATTCATAGAGATGAATAAGAAACGTTCAGAACTCATGGGATTAACAACACCATACAATCAAAGATCAAATATTAGCAATATAATGATAAGCGGAACCAAAGAGAACGATATAGGCATACCAAGAGTACTGTCATATATAAACATTGATTATATGTACTGAATTGAAGAATCAATTAGGTGTGCTAGACAAACATAAACGGAAGGGTATGCCAAGGAGTAACCATGAGCAGAGAAATAATCGTACCACAGCAAGTAGAACTACGAACACACCACCAAGGATAAGCGCTAGTGACAACTAGTTGAGACGGAGCAATGAAGTTTTTCTAATTCTTGCAATGGAGTCAATGAGATCGGTGGCTGGAAGACAGCCTGCCTGGAGGTGATATCTTGGGAAAACAAGAGGTACACATCAGAAGCAGAAAAGGACTTAAAGGGAATAATAAAGTAAAGCAGAGTACAGTATCGCGTGGGAACTAAACAACAAAGGGAAAAAGACGAGTTGCTTTATGTGGAATCCATATAGGAAATTCTAACAGGGAAAGGGCGAAAGGCTGTATGCAGTCAGCTTATAATTGATGTAGAACAGATATAGAAGTGCCACGAGTTAAGTATACATGTGAGAAAACCTGCCCGGTGGAAGAACGGGTCGTCAGGGTCGTGCAAGGGACGAGCTGCGAAGCAACATCGTGGACAACGGATGGAGTTTTTGCAGACGAGCAATGTCGTGAAACACGAGGGTAGGAGGATGGAAAACAATATGGAGAGCGAGAAAGCGGAGAGACGGGATGTCGGCCAAGGTCACGAGCAGCACGAGTTATCGGCGCAGTCCCGCCCAACAAAATAGCGGTTCGTAGGAGGCGGAGCTCTGCCGTTTGCCCGCACTCCGCCCCAAATAATAAAGAGGTAAGTCGGAGGCGTAGACCCGCCGGATTGACCGTCGCGGCCGAGTAATGGGAGATCGAAACGGACAGCTGCGTCCCGCGTGCGCAGTATTCATGAAGGCGTCACCTGACGGCGGAAAAACTGCCGAAACGCCTATACGCGGAAGGGAGAAAACGTTACGGACTTAATAGTCGGAGAAAGCGTTACGGTCGGAGAAAGAATTATGATCGAGCATAGGGAAGAGCGAGAGAGTATTCACACCTCTGCAGCCTTCCAGGTCAAGAATCGATGGCAGCCTGGTGGCGGTGGCGGTGGCGGCGACGACGACGACGGTGTTCCTCCTCTTCGGGGACAGTACGCCGCGACTGGCGACTGCGGCCTCGGACACGACGAATAGGTCAGAAAGGGCGTGGCTTCCCTTTGTTCCCCGCGCGGATTTGCTGTTCCTTGTAGACTGAGGAGCACGCTGCTCCGGGACTGTCTGGGCGCCGCGTGGCCAGGCGTCCCTACGTCTCTTCCTCCGTCAGTACCGAGACCAGAACTCCGTTCCCTTCTCTCTTCCGTGCATTTATTCTTTTGAGCTTTTTATACTACAGCCCCATCCGTCAGCCGAGGATTAACAAGTTGTCAAGTATTTAACACGATATATGGACATTGATAAAATAGTCCTAAAGAAATGGCTGGATAACCAAACATACTGCCGATGGATATACTTAAGTAATTATGATGCTATCGGGCAACGTGTTTAGTGGAATTCAAGCCGTCAAACAAGACTAAAATTCAGCCGCAAGATGTTTAAATGTTATGTTTTGTAACAAGCCACCGATTGATAATGTATTAGTTGTTTGCTATATTTCTCCGGTTATCTACAATATATAGTATTGGATTTTTCACCAGACTGATTTTTGTAGTGTCAAATCATGAATGCATGCCCGGCTGAGTGTACTGAATATTTTACAAAGTAAAATCTTATGTGGTGAAAACTTGTATAAAGAAATATAAAATTTATATTAGCAATAATATGATACATGACTAGCTCGGGGTAGAGCACGTGATTTGCCAATTGCAACGGGACATGAGCCGCGTTTGGCATCGCAATTAGTTTCACCACGGTCATGTATCTAAGATGAGCCACCTCGTAAAATTAGTCTGGTAGATAATCCCAGTGAGATAATCGCAAATAATTGTGAAAAATGTGTAAAAGTTTACTGCTTGCTAATATGGTATTTTAAGACTACTATTTTTGGCTAACCACAACCGTATCTCAATTAATTAATCGTGTTACCGGTAGAATAAAATGTGTGTGCATAAGTCGGTCAATAATGTGACTTTGATGGGCAGCCGTCCTACATGCTCATTTTTTTATAAATATCTGATATTATATTTGTAGCTGTAAAGGTGCACCACATTGCTTGGTATACTTTTCTATTCTAAAATGTGATTTTCATCTTGTAAAAACTCAATCATGCGCCACCAACGTTTGTACAAAGTTTAAAATCATGGATGGCCATACTACCCTAATCACAATCTTTTACAAGGGACTCGTGTAAAATATAGTTTTTAATTCAAAAATGTCACATCAGTCTGGATTTTTGGTTTTCTTAAAACATGTATTTAAATGACTAGAAGAAAATACAGTTCAATTACAATGAAAAAGAAGGTAGGCGGGAAATAAGTTGCATCGCCTGTCCCTTTTGAATGGCAAAACCTATTTTTCAGAACACTAATTTTTTACATTTAAATAAAAATACAATATTTGTTCACGGTCAAAATTCATTGGCCATACCGTTTGCACAATCATAATCTTCTACTTGCGATCATGTAATTATGATTTCTAATTCTATAACATCTCACTATCGTGCACTTTCAATTTTGATATTGGGCTCGTCTGGTTGGGCTGCACTCCAAGATTTGTAGTTCCAACTCATCGTGTATTCGAACTCCATCAGTTTGGTTGGACAGGACCGGAACTCATACCTAGAAAACCAATTGCAGATAGTTCCCGCTCACGTGTAAAATTTGAGAAAACGAACCGTGCCCAAATTGGGCGTGGTTCATCCGCAGGCTGAAGCATTCCCACGTTGTTTGCATGACAGCAACGCTGCCTGTGGACAAAGTCTGTTGTGCTCACCACCTTTCTTGTACCTATACAACTAGAAATGTGGCCGACGAAAATTATTTTTGGGATGGTGCAATCACCACAGGTAACAAGAGCTTCGAAGTATCTCCAACCAAACGAAGGAAAACGAACGAGTTTACTTGGAGCTGCTTCCAACCAAACAATAATGGGATACTTGGATTGCATTGTTTTACATTTCCTGTTTCCGAATTCAGCAGCTATCTTCCAACCGCTAACAACCAAACGAGTCCATACACGTGTATGGTGAAAAATCACAGATGTATTATTTTTCTCAACCAAAATATTTAAATCTGAATGCCGCACCACATCATTTTCAACAGTTGGAACATTCTTTTTGCATAACCAATGCTTCTTGTAGAAATTTCTTGCAATAAAAATGAAAACAAATATCTTAAAACAATTGACTAGTGTCACTAGTTTCTTGTCTCATCCTCATCAAGGTAACTGCAACAAAGACCTCCTTATCTATTGTGTGAGTCATCTTTGTATGTCCAAGGTAATGATTGGTGTAGCTGTATTCAAGAAAATATTCCATATATTAGACACATTAAATTGAAATTCACAATAACAAGATAGGGAAATATACAATTGCTTCATATCGATGAAAAAGAATTACTTGTTGCTCACTTGCAGTGGATCCCATTGAGCGTGTCGGCTCAATCCTTAAAGTTGCAGGGACAATTTGCTTACCAAAAGTTACAGGAACTGTTTGCTCAACTCCCTAAAAATGTAACATAACGTTATAAATAAATGAAATAACAGTTAGGAAATATTTTTTTGTCTCACCATTAATAATTGTAACATACTTCCACCATGAGAGTTATTATATTAGTCATTGTCTGAGACATATCTATGCATGCTTTGACTCCCCTGTTATTGTGTAAACATCTAAGGTTAAAACCTTATAGTATATGATTGAATAAACATTAGTCACATGTGCATGATTTATCAAAATATTACGGATGAAGAAACACACCTGTGTAGTAGTCTGAATATCTATTGTATTATTTCTCAGATCTTTACTTATAGCAACATTTTGACTAATTTCTTGGTCCTACAAAATAAAAAAAAAATCTTCAAATTTTCTAATTAAAATTAAAATCAAAGATAGATGAATGATAAAATTGAAAGCAATACCTTTGGAATATCTTTCCTCCTTCTTCCCTTCTCAATGAAACTCTTTTTGCGTTTTCTACTTCCTTTCTCTCTATCCCTTCTTTTGAGTTCAACACTAATTTCACCATGTTGCTTATCAAGAACGCATTGGACCGGTTGCTTCCCTTTTAATTTCATATTTTCTTTATATTCTCGTACCTCTTCAAGGGCTTGCTCCACATGTCTCAAACTTATGTCAAATGTTTCATCAAACTCCGATGCTTCTTCACATAATTTGATGTAAGCTTGACATAAAATGTTATTACGTTTTGCAAGTGTAGCCTTTGGATCAACATCAATGGTAGTACCACGCCAATCTAATGGCTTGCTAACTTTGGCATCTCTAGTCCATCTTTTAAGAATATATCTTGAGGGAAGTTCTGTAATTTCAAAATGATGGAAGACTCAAAACACATGTCTACAAAGGATTCCTGAAAACTCAATTTTTTTGCAACTACAATCAACTATTTGATTCACAACATCAATGTCAACAAATTGTTTCCGATCTTTCCCAATCATTGTGACTTTGAAAATTTTAGTTGACCCATCATCAATCATTTGTAATGAATAATTAACAAAATGAACATATTCTTCTTGAACCTTTTCAAAGATCTCTGGTGTATATATGCTAACCATTTGTTTTGAAATACTTGAAGGAAGGAATACTTGTGGCAAGGAATTTTTCATTTGAAAATCAGCTTCCAATTCTCTATATCTCCTCTTTTGTAAGACACGGTCGAAGTGTTCGAAAAACTCCAACAAGTTATAATGAGGTAGCAGAAAACGCTTTAGTTTAGAGTTTAATGACTCATTTCGTTGTGTCGACTTCATATCAGCAGTAAAAATTTTCCGACAATAGACCATTGCCCATCTTTCCCTATCATCAAAGATTTTCTTTAACCATTTGTTTTCTTGAAGATTGTACTTTTCTAGCATTTCATCCCAAGCATTTAAGAACTCGTCTTCATCTTCATGATCATATACACATCTACTAAAATCATGACCAAATGTCTGCTTTCCATCAACAATAATTTTAAACTGAGCACTGAGATGTTTGAGAGCATTTTGATAGACATGCCAAACACAAAGTCGATGATGAGTATGCGGCAAAACATCATTAATGGCAGACTCCATGGCTTTATCCTGATCAGTTAAAATTGTTTGTGGTTCCTTGCCGCCCATTGCTTGTAAAAATGTCTTAAATAACCAACAAAAGCTAGAAATAGTCTCATCATATAATAATGTTGAACCAAAAATTATAGTTTGTCTATGATGATTCACACCGACAAATATACCAAATGGTCGGCATTCTACATTAGTTCTGTATGTTGTATCAAATCCAATCACATCACCAAAACTATAATAATCACTTATAGATCTGGCATCTGCCCAGAAAATATTAGTGATTCTATTCTCTTCATCATATTGCATTTCATAAAAGAAACTAGGATTTTCAACTCTCTTCTTTTTTAAGTACTCAACTATAGCAACTGCATCCCCCTTTTCAATATTCTTTCTGTGTTTACTACTTTGATAGTTCTTATAGTCCTTTTCAAGAAAGCCAAGATTTTCAATTCCACCAGCTTGTCTACCCATATATTCCATCATTTGTCCAACACGAATTCCAGAACGGACACCAATATCAGCTTGTGCAGCCTGAGTTTCAAAAATTTGTCTTTGAGACCTATGCATATGGCGCTCAAGGGTAGAAGCGAGTTCATGGTTGTGATTTAGTTCAATTTTTATGACTTTCCACTTTCCATCTTTAAGATGAATATCCATAAAAGCATTACAACCTGTCCTTGTTTCTTGTCTACGCTTCTTTACAACAACTCTTCTATGATCAAATGATTTAAACCCCTCCTTAGAGCAACACAATTTTCTGTACGTTAAATCCTTGTTTACATTTCTACGACATTTACTTTTACGAATACTAAATCCAGCTTTCCGAGCATAACGATTACAGAATTCACATGCAACTTGTTCTGATTCAAATTCCATGTCCAATTCAGGAATCTTAAAATCTAATTTGCGCCTCGCCGATTTAGGTGATTCGTGGGACAATTCAACTGAATCATTGATAGGTAAATCATCATTTTCATCATTTATGGATCTAAAGATTAAAAAAAATTATTATCTTACAACATTGTAAAGTAAAAATAAAATATATAGATATCGATACCTTGTATCTATGCTACTTGATATGGCAGCATCATCCTCAGATATTAGTTGCTCCATATAAAATGAACTAAGTTTAAATATAAAAATATTAAAATAATATAAATGTGAATTGTTGGTTATGATGTTATACTATAGTAAAACATACAATATTAGACATAATTTTGTACCTTATGAGCAGACGTACGATTGTTCCAAGTAAAGAAACAACTCTTCTTCTTTCTTATAATTTTGCGGCTGATTTTTATCAACTGACTAGATTTCTTATTGGACACATGTAGTAAAAATTCTTTATGAATGAGTACACTTCTTAAAATTGAAACGTAATAAGAATATGAAATATGTTCTTGAGAGTACCTGAATCAAATATAAGGCACGTCCATACTGCTTGGTCAAAAGAACATTATATCGAAGTTGTTTTACTAAAATCTGTCCTCTGTTGTTGCTGTATATTCGGCCGCAAACAGTACACCTTCCTGCATATATGAAGTTGCTTTCTTAAAAATGGTTGATTCGTCGACAACAAATTGCATGTACTATGTAGCCGGAAGAAACAAACAAATCATTATTTTTAAAAAGTAATATGTGTCAAGCATCGGAATCAGTCGGAAGGGATCATACACAAGCTGAAAATTGATTCTTTTGGCCGCCGCACACAAGCTGAAAATTAATTCTTTTAGCCGCCGCAGCAGCGACGAGCTTTCGTTTCTGGGACGGAGGCGACGAGCTTTCTTTCTGGGACGGAAGGTTTCGTAACCCTATTTACGCTTCCGTCTAGAATAATCTTTTAAGATATCGACGTTTCAGCTATTATTATTACACACCAAATAATCTTAAGCATATCCATCGGCAGTCTGTTTGGTTATCCACTACCAAACGCCACTTCTTTACTTAAAGGACTGTTTTATCAATGTCATATATCATGTTAAATACTTGACAACTTGTTAATCCTCTGCGCTGTGGTCCTCGGCTGACGGATGGGGCTGTAGTATAAAAAGCCCAAATGAATAAATGCACGGAAGAGAGAAGGGAACGGAGTTCCGGTCTCGGTACTGACGGAGGAAGAGACGTAGGGACGCCTGGCCACGCGGCGCCCAGACAGTCCCGGAGCAACGTGCTCCTCAGTCTACCAAGGAACAGCAAATCCGTGCCCTAACCAAACAGACTGCCGATGGATATGCTTAAGATTATTTGGTGTGTAATAATAATAGCTGAAACGTCGATATCTTAAAAGATTATTCTAGACAGAAGCGTAAACAGGGTTACGAAACCTTCCGTCCCAGAAAGAAAGCTCGTCGCCTCCGTCCCAGAAACGAAAGCTCGTCGCTGCTGCGGCGGCTAAAAGAATTAATTTTCAGCTTGTGTGTGGCGGCCAAAAGAATCAATTTTCAGCTTGTGTATGATCCCTTCCGACTGATTCCGATGCTTAACACATATTACTTCTTAAAAATAACGATTTGTTTGTTTCTTCCGGCTACATAGTACATGCAATTTGCTGTCGACGAATCAACCATTTTTAAGAAAGCAACTTCATATATGCAGGAAGGTGTACTGTTTGCAGCCGAATATACAGCAACAACAGAGGACAGATTTTAGTAAAACAACTTCGATATAATGTTCTTTTGACCAAGCAGTATGGACATGCCTTATATTTGATTCAGGTACTCTCAAGAACATATTTCATGTTCTTATTACATTTCAATTTTAAGAAGTGTACTCATTCATAAAGAATTTTTACTACATGTGTCCAATACGAAATCTAGTGAGTTGATAAAAATCAGCCGCAAAATTATAAGAAAGAAGAAGAGTTGTTTCTTTACTTGGAACAATCGTATGTCTGCTCATAAGGTACAAAAATTATGTCTAATATTGTATGCTTTATTATAGTATAACATCATAACCAACAATTCACATTTATATTATTTTAATATTTTTATATTTAAACTTAGTTCATTTTATATGGAGCAACCAATATCTGAGGATGATGTTGCCATATCAAGTAGCATAGATACAAGGTATCGATATCTATATATTTTATTTTTACTTTACAATGTTGTAAGATAATAATTTTTTTTTATCTTTAGATCTATAAATGATGAAAATGATGATTTACCTATCAATGATTTGGTTGAATTGTCCCACGAATCACCTAAATCGGCGAGGCACAAATTAGATTTTGAGATTCCTGAATTGGACATGGAATTTGAATCAGAACAAGTTGCATGTGAATTCTATAATCGTTATGCTCGGAAAGTTGGATTTAGTATTCGTAAAAGTAAATGTCGTAGAAATGTAAACAAGGATTTAACGTACAGAAAATTGTGTTGCTCTAAGGAGGGGTTTAAATCTTTTGATCATAGAAGAGTTGTTGTAAAGAAGCGTAGACAAGAAACAAGGACAGGTTGTAATGCTTTTATGGATATTCATCTTAAAGATGGAAAGTGGAAAGTCATAAAAATTGAACTAAATCACAACCATGAACTCGCTTCTACCCCTGAGCACCATATGCATAGGTCTCAAAGACAAATTTCTGAAACTCAGGCTGCACAAGCTGATATTGGTGTCCGTTCTGGAATTCGTGTTGGACAAATGATGGAATATATGGGTAGACAAGCTGGTGGAATTGAAAATCTTGGCTTTCTTGAAAAGGACTATAAGAACTATCAAAGTAGTAAACACAGAAAGAATATTGAAAAGGGGGATGCAGTTGCTATAGTTGAGTACTTAAAAAAGAAGAGAGTTGAAAATCTTAGTTTCTTTTATGAAATGCAATATGATGAAGAGAATATAATCACTAATATTTTCTGGGCAGATGCCAGATCTATAAGTGATTATTATAGTTTTGGTGATGTGATTGGATTTGATACAACATACAGAACTAATGTAGAATGCCGACCATTTGGTATATTTGTCGGTGTGAATCATCATAGACAAACTATAATTTTTGGTTCAACATTATTATATGATGAGACTATTTCTAGATTTTGTTGGTTATTTAAGACATTTTTACAAGCAATGGGCGGCAAGGAACCACAAACAATTTTAACTGATCAGGATAAAGCCATGGAGTCTGCCATTAATGATGTTTTGCAGCATACTCATCATCGACTTTGTGTTTGGCATGTCTATCAAAATGCTCTCAAACATCTCAGTGCTCAGTTTAAAATTATTGTTGATGGAAAGCAGACATTTGGTCATGATTTTAGTAGATGTGTATATGATTATGAAGATGAAGACGAGTTCTTAAATGCTTGGGATGAAATGCTAGAAAAGTACAATCTTCAAGAAAACAAATGGTTAAAGAAAATCTTTGATGATAGGGAAAGATGGGCAATGGTCTATTGTCAGAATTTTTTTACTGCTGATATGAAGTCGACACAACGAAATGAGTCATTAAACTCTAAACTAAAGCATTTTCTGCTACCTCATTATAACTTGTTGGAGTTTTTCGAACACTTCGACCGTGTCTTACAAAAGAGGAGATATAGAGAATTGGAAGCTGATTTTCAAATGAAAAATTCCTTGCCACAAGTATTCCTTCCTTCAAGTATTTCAAAACAAATGGTTAGCATATATACACCAGAGATCTTTGAAAAGGTTCAAGAAGAATATGTTCATTTTGTTAATTATTCATTACAAATGATTGATGATGGGTCAACTAAAATTTTCAAAGTCACAATGATTGGGAAAGATAGGAAACATTTTGTTTACATTGATGTTGTGAATCAAACAGTTGATTGTAGTTGCAAAAAAATTGAGTTTTTAGGAATCCTTTGTAGACATGTGTTTCGAGTCTTCCATCATTTTGAAATTACAGAACTTCCCTCAAGATATATTCTTAAAAGATGGACTAGAGATGCCAAAGTTAGCAAGCCATTAGATTGGCGTGGTACTACCATTGATGTTGATCCAAAGGCTACACTTGCAAAACGTAATAACATTTTATGTCAAGCTTACATCAAATTATGTGAAGAAGCATCGGAGTTTGATGAAACATTTGACATAAGTTTGAGACATGTGGAGCAAGCTCTTGAAGAGGTACGAGAATATAAAGAAAATATGAAATTAAAAGGGAAGCAACCGGTCCAATGCGTTCTTGATAAGCAACATGGTGAAATTAGTGTTGAACTCAAAAGAAGGGATAGAGAGAAAGGAAGTAGAAAACGCAAAAAGAGTTTCATTGAGAAGGGAAGAAGGAGGAAAGATATTCCAAAGGTATTGCTTTCAATTTTATCATTCATCTATCTTTGATTTTAATTTTAATTAGAAAATTTGAAGATTTTTTTTTGATTTTGTAGGACCAAGAAATTAGTCAAAATGTTGCTATAAGTAAAGATCTGAGAAATAATACAATAGATATTCAGACTACTACACAGGTGTGTTTCTTCATCCGTAATATTTTGATAAATCATGCACATGTGACTAATGTTTATTCAATCATATACTATAAGGTTTTAACCTTAGATGTTTACACAATAACAGGGGAGTCAAAGCATGCATAGATATGTCTCAGACAATGACCAATATAATAACTCTCATGGTGGAAGTATGTTACAATTATTAATGGTGAGATAAAAAAATATTTCCTAACTGTTATTTCATTTATTTAGAACGTTATGTTACATTTTTAGGGAGTTGAGCAAACGGTTCCTGTAACTTTTGGTAAGCAAATTATCCCTGCAAATTTAAGGATTGAGCCAACACGCTCAATGGGATCCACTGCAAGTGAGCAACAAGTAATTCTTTTTCATCGATATGAAGCAATTGTATATGTTCCTATCTTGTTATTGTGAATTTCAATTTAACGTGTCTAATATATGGAATATTTTCTTGAATACAGCTACACCAATCATTACCTTGGACATACAAAGATGACTCACACAATAGATAAGGAGGTCTTTGTTGCAGTTACCTTGATGAGTATGAGATAAGAAACTAGTGACACTAGTCAATTATTTTAAGATATTTGTTTTCATTTTTATTGCAAGAAATTTATCGCAAGAAGCATTGGTTATGCAAAAAGAATGTTCCAACTGTTGAAAATGATGTGGTGCGGCATTCAGATTTAAATATTTTGGTTGAGAAAAATAATACATCTGTGATTTTTCACCATACACGTGTATGGGCTCGTTTGGTTGTTAGCGGTTGGAAGATAGTTGCTGAATTCGGAAACAGGAAATGTAAAACAATGCAATCCAAGTATCTCATTATTGTTTGGTTGGAAGCAGCTCCAAGTAAACTCGTTCGTTTTCCTTCATTTGGTTGTAGATACTTCGGAGCTCTGGTTACCTGTGGTGATTGCACCATCCCAGAAATCATGTTCGTCGGCCACATTTCTAGTTGTATAGGTACAAGAAAGGTGGTGAGCATAGCAGACTTTGTCCATAGGCAGCATTGCTGTCATGCAAACAACGTGGGAATGCTTCAGCCTACGGATGAACCGCGCCCAATTTGGGCACGGTTCGTTTTCTCAAATTTTACACGTGAGCGGGAACTATCTGCAATTGGTTTTCTAGGTATGAGTTCCGGTCATGTCTAACCAAACTGATGGAGTTCGAATACACGATGAGTTGGAACTACAAATCTTGGAGTGCAGCCCAACCAGACGAGCCCTATATCAAAATTGAAAGTGCACGATAGTGAGATGTTATAGAATTAAAAATCATAATTACATGACCGCAAGTAAAAGATTATGATTGTGCAAACGGTATGGCCAATGAATTTTGACCGTGAACAAATATTGTATTTTTATTTAAATGTAAAAAATTAGTGTTCTGAAAAATAGGTTTTGCCATTCAAAAGGGACAGGCGATGCAACTTATTTCCCGCCTGCCTTCTTTTTCATTGTAATTGAACTGTATTTTCTTCTAGTCATTTAAATACATGTTTTAAGAAAACCAAAAATCCAGACTAATGTGACATTTTTGAATTAAAAACTATATTTTACACGAGTCCCTTGTAAAAGATTGTGATTAGGGTAGTATGGTCATCCATGATTTTAAACTTTGTACAAACGTTGGTGGCGCATGATTGAGTTTTTACAAGATGAAAATCACATTTTAGAATAGAAAAGTATACCAAGCAATGTGGTGCACCTTTACAGTTACAAATATAATATCAGATATTTATAAAAAAATGGGGATGTAGGACGGCTGCCCATCAAAGTCACATTATTGACCGACTTATACGCACACATTTTATTCTACTGGTAACACGATTAATTAATTGAGATACGGTTGTGGTTAGCCAAAAATAGTAGTCCTAAAATACCATATTAGCAAGCAGTAAACTTTTACACATTTTTCACAATTATTTGCGATTATCTCACTAGGATTATCTACCAGACTAATTTTACGCAGTGGCTCATCTTAGATACATGACCGTGGTGAAACTAATTGTGATGCCAAATGGGGCTCATGTCCCGTTGCAATTGGCAAATCACGTGCTCTACCCCGAGCTAGTCATGTATCATATTATTGCTAATATAAATTTTATATTTCTTTATACAAGTTTCCACCACATAAGATTTTGCTTTGTAAAATATTCAGTACACTCAGCCGGGCATGCATTCATGATTTGACACTACAAAAATCAGTCTGGTGAAAAATCCAATACTATATATTGTAGATAATCGGAGAAATATAGCAAACAACTAATACATTATCAATCGGTGGCTTGTTACAAAACATAACATTTAAGCATCTTGCGGCTGAATTTTAGTCTTGTTTGACGGCTTGAATTCCACTAAACACGTTGCCCGATAACGTCATAATTACTTAAGCATATCCATCGGCAGTCTGTTTGGTTATCCACTACCAAACACCACTTCTTTACTTAAAAGGACTATTTTATCAATGCCCATATATCGTGTTAAATACTTGACAACTTGTTAATCCTCTGCGCTGTGGTCCTCGGCTGACGGATGGGGCTGTAGTATAAAAAGCCCAAACAAATAAATGCACGGAAGAGAGAAGGGAACGGAGTTCCGGTCTCGGTACTGATAGAGGAAGAGACGTAGGGACGCCTGGCCACGCGGCGCCCAGACAGTCCCGGAGCAGCGTGCTCCTCAGTCTACCAAGGAACAACAAATCTGCGCGGGTTTGGTTATCCACTACCAAACGCCACTTCTTTACTTAAAAGGACTGTTTCATCAATGTCATATATCATGTTAAATACTTGACAACTTGTTAATCCTCTGCGCTGTGGTCCTCGGCTGACAGATGGGGCTGTAGTATAAAAAGCCCAAATGAATAAATGCACGGAAGAGAGAAGGGAACGGAGTTCCAGTCTCGGTACTGACGGAGGAAGAGACGTAGGGACGCCTGGCCACGCGGCGCCCAGACAGTCCCGGAGCAGCGTGCTCCTCAGTCTACCAAGGAACAGCAAATCCGCGCCCCTCTTCCTTCTGTTCCCACCCCACCAACTAATGAGAAACGGACGCCTCACGCTGTTCACGAGCAATCACGACACTTGCGCGAGCGAAAACGCAGCAAACAAGCCAAACCCTCCTCTCCGATACGATGACCTGGCCCTTTTTATTATACTAGTGAAAATACACGTGCACATGCATGTACAATGATAAAAGATGTATAATATATATTAAGTACATTTAAAATAGTACAACATAAAATATGCATAGTTTGTATTAAATATATTAAAAATCTAAAACCCATTGAGAAATGTATGAAAAAAACATGTTCGACATGTAGTGTAATAAATTAAAAAACAATTATGTCATTGCCATATAATTGTATGTTATAAGTAGATTCTAAAATGAGTTCGACATGTAGTATTCCTAGTGGAAAACAACAATATTCCACATGATAAGACAAATGCTACTTTTATTTATCATGTTAAGAAAACATAGATCAATGGAAAGTAGAGGTTCATCACTTTATATCATATCACAAATAATAAACATAAATTTCTCTATAATATAGGAATGACTTTAGCTCAAGATCATATGCTAAGTAATGTGGTGACATATGTCTTTTAGAGAAAAAAGAAGTCAAAATAAACTTAGTTAACTAAAATTCTTCTAGGATAAATGAATAATAAATATAATTTTAAGTCTTACTTTATTGAATAGAATATGTTCATCGTTTGATGATTTCATATCTTTTTTCTGAAAGTTGAAATATAAAAATACTGTGAACTAACATATGGATAATTAACTTGCATAAGTTTTGCAGCTGTTATAATGTTTTGAAAGAAATTCTAATTATATATTAAATGAAATTGTGACAAGAAAAAAATAACTTCTCTTCTAAAACCATCAAAATGTCATCTAGGGGTTATTCCGACATGAACATGTAACATTATGTATTTTAATCATAGAATTGAATAAGCTTAGCCAAAAGTAAATAATCATTGATATCTAAAAAGTTGTTTGTTTCGTATCTTCTATAATATTATATAATAATTGTTAATAATTAAAATTTTGATTTTTTCTTGAGAAAACAATCCTTCCTTATAAAAACCACACTGAATTTATTTTCTGAAAACAAAAATAAAATGTTGTATACAATTCAGCTCAAAAGGTTATCATCGATTAGATCAAGTTGTTACATGTATGTGTATATGTCGGGACGTGGCCAAGAGAAATCTACTATTATTAAGCAAAGATAACTGCTAAGTTTAGTGCTTAACTAACATTTACAACATGAAAACGTGGTAAACTATTATAGATCCAGGAATTCCAGTTAAAGAAGAGAAGATTGGGAATTAGAGAAGAAAAGATAATCCACGAAGAACGGATTATAGGGATCCCGTGAACAGCATTTGTAGTTTCTATAAAGTAAATAGATAATTAAAATTTTATAAAAATATAGATGAGGAAATATGGAAAATGTTACATTAACTAAATGTTCGGAGAAGTAATAAGCGAGTAGTTAGGGAAAGCAGGTATAGATTTAGGAAGTTATTGACAGAGATCAAAATTGGATGACATTGTTTAATGAAAAGTTACCTGGCTTAAAGAAAGAGAAAATATATTTTTATAACTGAATAGGAAACACAATGAAGAGGAGAGAATAACTAATATAGAATATAGTCAAAGGTGAAACAGAGAGACTAAAACCATTTTAAGGGGGTGTGTGGGAGGGAGGGAGAGAGAACTATATATCAAGGTAGAGAGTGGGGCATACGATAGGTTGGTAGGATTGGTTGATTAGGTAAAAGGAGGAAAATATATTAATAAAGAGAATAACCTTAAAAAAAAATAAAGAGGATCCTTTCTAGAGATGGTTGGGTGTGAAGGAAATTGTGTAACATGAACTATTAAGAGGTTATGTGGTTTAGAAAGTGGAGAGAAAAGTACGGAAAAAGAAATAAACGTAAAATAAAAAAATGAGAATATAAAGAAGTTAAAGAAAATAAAGAAGAATTTGACAGAGTGTAAGGAAAACATGGTGAAACCATTTTTATTAGAATGGGGATAGAGAGAATCAGAAACTATGGGATAGAGTGGACGAATGAGGGTGATGTGATTATTTGTTTTTGTGGAAAGGAAGAAAGATGTTTCAAAAAAGTAAAATCTTTGAAAAAAGAGAGAGAAGAGAGAGAAAAAGTTAAGGAGAGTGAGGCACTTTATATAATAGTATAGACATAGATGTATAATCTAGATAGAATTTATAAATCATATAATAAATTTTTGTAGCTATACCTTGCTTGGTCTTCTTGCTTAATTAATGTGCTGAATATGTATCCAAAGCTGGTCATTCTGGGTATAAAGATTCACCTCCTCATCTCTTATCAATATCCGCTGAATTGTAGGCGGCTCATGTTACATCAAATTGAAACCATTATAATATCTTCAACCGCCGGTTGTTCTCTGACTGCTTTCTCCTGTGTGGAATACACTCTTAAATTATAGAGTACAATAATAAGTGAAAAGTGAATGAATTAGTGAATAGAAGAGGGATACAGATAGTTTTATGAACCATTGTTTGTATATGTTGCAAAAGAGCAATTAATAAATCCATAAAAAAGGGAAGATTAAATTAAGCTTTAACTGAATGTCATCTCTGAATGATCGAATTCTATGATCACGTTGTGTGGAGAGATTCCTCTCGTGATGCCTCTTGGCTTGTTTACTACTACGTCAAATTGATCTGTTAGACAATTATCTGAGCTAGCAGAGCCTATACCGGACTCCTCGCTGTCAGCACCTGCAGTAAACAAAAACGCTACCACGTCTATAAATAGCCCTTCCTTGACGCAAGCTGCCGATCCTAATTCTTAGGATTTCAGTTAGTTGGTTTCAGTCACGTTTCTTTGTAATATATCTATATAAGCATGAAGCACCTGTACTGTATACGAAAGAATGAATGCAATACAACAGCTAAACCATTGCTTCTCACAAACTTGGTCATTTCCTTGGTACGGCTGAACTTCATGATTATGGATGGACTGTTCGGAGGAGATTTACTGGGAATACACAAAATATGAACTGAGAGGCAGTTGTGAACGTGCTTAATATAAGAACTGAGAAAGGCAGTTCTGAACATGCTTACCATCAAAAGCTTCTTGACAAGAGGGCCTCATTAATTATGAGTCACTGTAGCCTACGGTAATGTGGCCGCATGGACATATATGGTAGACATAGAGTAAGTTTGCGGCAGGTGGATAGCACGGTTTCTTGCTCCTGCTTATACTGAACACTAATGAATTGCATACAAACACAAGTTATTGTCGATGAAGAACACATGGTTATGTGAATGCACATAAACCATATTGTAGTTAATTTGAAAATAATAATCACAGATACATGTTAAGCATATAAAGACACTTAGTTTCTGGATTCAGACTTTCGGAGTCAATCAACTCATGTTTTCTTCTCCATAATGCATAGAAGTAGCGTGAACTGTCCTCCGGACCTCGTCCGCTTCTGGAACTGTCTCACTGATGCACTCACCACCTTGATGCAGCCCTTGGGAGTGGCTATATATAGCATACCTAACACGATAGTCCTCAGAGTTTCTTTCATCTTTTTCCCAAATTTCCCTCCCTCACGACAGTGACTCGCTGCTGCTTCTTCTTTTTGGATCTTCGTGTATCCGCCGACCGTCCGTTCTTTATGAAAGGGTAGGAGCCGGACACGGACATTGGGATCCCCTGCTATGTCACAGCATCACCAGAGATCAGATTCCGTCTGCCCGCAAGGAGCCCGAGCGCCGAGACGTGAAGGATCTTGCTTAGCAGTTCCTTTGACATGACTGGAACAAGGTACTCCTAGCGCCTCAAGACTCTCTAGTCCAGAAAGCATGGGTGGGTTCAACTTCCGCTGTCGTATGTAGGGTGAGTGGTGGTGATGGTTGTGAAAGTGGGAGGGGTCGGCTGTGGTTGCATAAGTTGTTGCGACTTTCGTGGGGAAACCTGTGAGGAAAAAAAGTAAAAAAACAATATTAATGCTAAAAAACCCAATTATCCTTAATGATGTTAATCCGTTTTAGGGTACATAAAGAGAGTGGGACATTAAAAGCGAGAAATACATTGACTGCGGTGGTTATACACACAAGGGAACGACCGAAAGTGGGAGACGAACATTAAGGAGCAGTTAGTAGATGAGAGGAAGAGGAAAGGAGAGAAAGAACAACAAAAAAGAGAGAAGGCGAGTGGGGCGCCATAGTGGGTATTGTTGTGGAGGGAAAACCCACGATGGAGAAAAAGAAGAACAAAAGGTTAGAAATCTAAGAAAAAGGAGAGAATTGAGAGAGTTAAGGAGAGGAAGGTATTTCAAAAATGGAGAGATCTGATTGGTCAGTGGCATAACTGTGAATTGAGAAAAAGATTCACTTTTTTTATAGTAGTATAGATATATAATAAAGTAAAAACAAAGGTCTTTCCCATCGTTCAGGTACACGCTACTAGGAAAGGAATGATTCAATCACCCCGCATCTTTAGCTATCATGTCTATTGAAGTTTTTCCTTTAAACAATGAGGTTTGCTATAAAATGAACCATAAATGGAAACCATTTGTCATCTTGTATGAATAACAACAAAAAAACAAAAATGGTAGTCTAAATTTGTTGTTTCAAAACGTTGTTGCGGGCGTGTTATAATCAATCTAGGCCATTATCGCACCCTATTAATTTTTTTAGGGGTGGGGTTTTGGGTTAAATATGCAGTTAGGATGCTCTGGAACAGCAACTCGTCACAGCAGATTTGAGAGACAAAAATAGAGGAGGAAAGTATTTTTGTTATTATGCATGCAAGATGACAAATGGGATTCCATTTCTGATTGAGCTTCTGTTACATGTAACATTTCTCTTAAACAATACAGTCTTCTCACTAACTTGCTTGAAAGTCGTATATCACTTGAATTGTCATACAAACATGTATATTCATGACAGCCTTGGTTTTGAATTTTAAATAAGAGTTTATATTTTCTTACAATTCCTTACATTGTTATGGGAAAGGAAAATTGTTAAAGTGTGTTGTTTACTAACATGTGTATGGGAAAATTCTTATTAATATTATTTGTTACTTAGATATAGTAACGGGGGGGGGGGGGGGGTTTCTACAAAAAATACTCTATGAGTATGAATCTTATTTATTTGAAAGTTTTTTGTATATGTGTCTAAATAAGTAATGGAATTTTGAAAGAAATTTTTTTCCCATGACTCACTATGATTTTCTATGAAGACAAAAGTGTCCAAATTTCTTTCCATAGTAATCCATGGATATCCTTATAATTTATGAAACAATACGTTTGATACTCATAAAGATATGCAATAAATGCTAGTGAGAATATCTAGTGTTTTACGGACATACCCTTTAAATGAGTATGCACACACTCATAGATGGAATATATACCAATCGGAATTCAAGTTTTTATCTAGTGTTTTACGGACATGCCCATTAAATGAGTATGCACACACTCATAGATGGAATATATATCAATCGGAATTCAAGTTTTATATTCAAATGTTTTCATTTAAATTTTTTTATATTTAAACTTAACTTTAGTTTTTGTTTTTTATTTTATTGTGTCATATTTTGTGCAAGCATTATACTCCTATGTTTGAGGTAATATAATAACATTTTCAACATGGTGTTTATTATTATTATTATTATTGTTGTTGTTGTTATTGTTGTTAATATTGTTATATTATATATGTATCTTAGATCCCATGTGTTGTATTTAATGTTACATTATATCAAATGTAAATGAGCAACTTGAAGTGTAACGTTTCAGGATTTGAGGCCTTGGATAAAATGATCTGAAAAGGAATATTTGACTACTCATATCATCAAGGTGCACCTCCTTTTCAGAGAGTCCATCACTAAATAACTTTGTGGTTAAGCATGCTCACTTAGAGTATTACTAGGGCGGCCAATGAAGTGGCACCCTTGTGGTAAAATTGATGATGTAAGATCGAGAGGTCATGAGTTCAAACCCAGGTGACGGGATGAATGAATCATCATTTTTTTAAAAAAAAAGAGTAGTACTAGGATGGGTGACCAATTGGGAAGTTTATCTTAGCTTGCACGTAAGTGAGGACAAAGCGTGCAGTTAAGGCTAGTGGTGGTCTGTGGGGTTAGTCCGTCATTTCTAAAACTCTACTAGAGCCTTGGGCAGTGAGCCCAGGTCTTACAAGATGGTATCACAGTCATAAGCCTTCCATCAGGTGGGGCCCACATGGGCATGTGGCATACCAGTCTTGAGTTGTACGGGAGGACATCAAGAGTCTAACGGGGGGAGATTGTAATATCCTAAGATTTGAGGCATTTATTAAAATGATCTTAAAAGGAATGATTGGACTACCCATATCACCAAGTTCTGCCTTTTTTTCAGGAAGACCATCACTAAAGAATGGGTTGGGTTCTTACATGAAGGGTAAATGAGCAACTTGAATGGTACATTATAGAAACACATGTGTTTGATGAAGAAAGAACCATATATGGATCTAACAATGTTAAATCTACCTTAATTATCTAAGAGATTGTGTATTCAATAAGCTAAAATGAAAAAAATATCTATTTTGTGGAGTCACCAATGAGAAGTTATGAGTACCCAACCATGATCAAAGAGAACCACTAGGCCAATGTCAAATTCTTTCAACAGTTGCGGGTAGGTCTTTTCATTGATGATCTTATGAAGATTTCTAGACTTTGTGTTCAAGTAGTGGGTGGTCATGGAGAAAAGTGTTTTGCTAATGGGACATGTTGACACCCCATTTGCGGTTACTCAACTAATGATATGATCAGATATAGTCTCTAAACAATGATGGAATTTATTCAAGTTTTTTCATATTTTTTGGCTATTTAATCTACCCACATTCACCCTTTACCGCTCACAAAGGGTTCAAAGGATAAAAAATCATTTTGGTAAACATAAAGTTCAATTTTCCATTATAATGAAATTTTTACATGCCTTTTTTAATGAATTTCCCACTTAAATAAAATATTTTATTCTCACTCAAATTGGAAATTGAATTGCCCCTTTTCAAAATTCAAACAAATCCATATCATTTTCATAAAGAAAGAAAAAAAACTTAGCCTTCAAGATTTGTATCTCTCCTTTAAGTTTTATTCCTCAATGGAAAAATCTAGTACCCAAAATGAATTTCTTATCTGATACATCGCCATCAAAAATCACAAAAGTGAATATGACAAGACATCTATTTCTTGTAAAGGAAGACCTGATAGAATGTGATGTTTGCATAGGTGCCACATGGTGAAATGCAACATTTCATGAGTGGAAAACCCTTGAAACATATAATTCCGCCAAACTTCATCCCCGAGGCACAAATATCAATTCTTTTAGTTTCCTTTTCTCTAAATATGACATGGATTTGTTCTCAAAATTTCTTTTTAGCATGTTGAACCCCCAAGACCTAATTTAAAAGTATATATGCCAACCATACTCACCATTTGAAAGCATCCCTTTCAATACTACTATAGCCATAGAGTGACTAACTCCCTTTTTACAAGATCTTGTTGCCTAGTGCCTCAAAGTTCCTTCTTCTAGAAGATTAACTCCCCTACATTTAAAGGCTACGTAGACGATAAGAAGGCAACATGTTCATCTTCTTTAGTTTTTAGTTGTCTATCTTGATGTTCACTTGATCTTAACTAAACCTCAACTTGTTCAATCAACAACAACTACCCCTAACTACTTTAATAACTACTTATCTAATAACAACTTCCATGTTTAATTGAAGTAGATATTTAATTATTATTCTAGTCATTATCCAATTTCAAGCTCTTAACTAGATTCTTTATCATGTATATCTAGATTTATTTCTTGTTAATTTTCTTGATCATATGCACAAAAGAATAGATTTTGGTCATATCTTATTCCAATTTCATGGGATGGATCTCCACCATGAGAGATCCTAAGCCAATGGAAGTCCCATTATATACGTTAGAGTTGTAGGGATGATGATAGAAAGTTGCAGTCATCTTGAGTCCTCAAATGCTTGCACAATTTAGTAATTTTTTTATCTCTTTATTTTATTTAGAAAAACCAAAACCAGATGATTTTGAATTGCAATGTCAATTTGTTGGTGACACATGGATTAACATTTTTTTGGTCATAATGGATTAACATTTCAACATCAGTCTTAAACAAGACATAGTCATGATATATTTCTATTTCCACCATTCATGTTCAATAAGCACATAGAAGACTTACAAGGTAGGTCATCATTACATGTATAGGAATTCTCATAATCCTTATTTAGATTAAGGCATATTCGTGCATAAAGATTAACTATCACTAATTTAGTGCAAGGGAAATGAGGAATGGCTATACCTTACGTAGCTTTGAAGAACATTCAGCTCAAGGATTAGTCACAAGGCTATCAATAAGGCTGAGGAGCAAGGAAGGGCCAAAAAAATGCACCCTTATGGTAATAGTATAGAATGCCCTATCTGTAAGAATGAAAGGAGTCACCAAAATTTTCCTCTTCCAAGGCCTACATGATTATTAGGAACATGTATAATATCAACTTAAGGCAAGTGTATTAAACATATATGACAAATATATTTAAACCCTAGGCATTTAACAATCATTTCCCATCACCATAATATTTATTCATTTCATCATCTATTAACTCCATCATAAGTCCTTGCCATCCTCCCAATGATGCCACACATGTCATTGTCCTTAAGGCATCGAACCTAGGATTTACACCATATTCAAGATAGATAGCATATTGTCACCTTTTATACCATTTTTAGTAAAAGATGGTACAAATATAATTTATTAGTAAGCTATTTAAATAAATATGAAAAAGAAGAGATTCAATGCACTTATAAATTAGGTAAGGATTATTAAATGGACTAAGGTCACTGAGTTAAGGATTTCAAGGATGCAATTTTGTAAGATAAAAATTCACAAGAGTAATTAAAATAACAAAGTTGCAAGATCGTACAAAACAATGTTCTCGAAATTATCAATAATTCTATATATCAAAATATAAAGTTTTATCCATTGGCACATTCTATCTAATATATTTTCTTCACTAGAGCTAGGTTTCTAGTGTTCTTTTCTCTATGTGAGAATGACACCTTTAGTTGTGGGTGTATCCGGTACTGGGGGACCTCTATGTCCATTATCCACTGTGTAGAGTTGGGAGACCTCTATGTCCATTATCCACTATGTAGAGTTGGGAAATGGCCCACCAAATCTAGGAGTCATAGCTATATCCCCAATATTCAAAATTTGTGCCAATGTAGCAATCCACATTTATCCAATCATTCAACAACATTCGATATTCAAAGTAGTTGTGGTGACCTTCAAATAGGAAAGACAAGGCTAATAAACAAATTGGGTTCACCACTTGATAAGATTCTATGAATGTAGTTCAAGAGGGATAAAATAACACAATAACTAAAAATAGGAATTCAATACCATGTTCCATTCAAGAATTTCCAATCGCGGTGCACACAAGGATCAAAGATGCCAATTCCTCAAGAATCTAGCAATAAAGAATGTACTATGGTTATTCGATGTTATTTGTATTGGAACACTTCATAGGCTTTTATTAGGTGAAATTACTATTTTTCCACTTAATGAGTAGAACATTTGATAATCACTTTTGTTTGTTATAATATCTCATCATGAAGTCACTAAGTTCATTCCCATTTGTGTAGTTGTCATCTTTGTACATGAGGTCAGATAATTATTACTCATTTAATAAAATATGTAATTCATAAATTCATATTTATTGATCCTTAGGTTAAAATGTCCATTCTAAATGATCATATTCTTATATTGATAATGTTCTAAGAGTAGGATGTATATAAAATAAAGGCATAAAGCTCATTGTATTCATTTTCCCAATTTCATATCCTAACACGCTTATTATTCATTTTTCTCAGCATATATTGTTATCCCCATTATGTAATCAACAAGAAGGATAGTCGAATGATGCTTATTATTTGACGTCTAAGATAGTAGATTATATATACATTAGGAATTATCCAGATTTTTCCTTAGTTTCACGCCATGCCTAATATTATTTCATTTCTCATTTAGGTCACCTATATGCACATATATTGATATAATTGATAGCTAGAGGCAAGTCACCATGTGTATTAAGTATTCAAATCATGACTAGGTGAATGTGGATTAATTTTCACGATGTAAATCATTACAGTTGTTAGATTTTCTACTTTGGTTCATTGATTTATGTCTCTATATTCCTTGGTATCTAATAGCTTGGTCGTTGGACAATAATGGTGAAATAGAGAAGGGATGTCAAGGTACCTTGATGGTGCAAAAGGAGGTGCAGGTGGTCCTATTTGGAAGTTTGGCAAACATTGAACATGACAAATCAGTTGGTTGTCCAAACTAAAGATCCTCATTATGGCAAGGTGATGATGGTGGTCTTGACGCTAGTGGCGGGGTGGGGAAACATGTCATGGCACGACCATAGTACATTGAACCAAGTTTGAAGATTGACCAAGGTGAAAAAGGATTGTGGACCAGTGTCTGTGGATTTGGGGGCAAAGATAAAGCAACCTAGGGTGGTTACATGATGATGTAAGAACTCATAGAGGCGTGAAGTTTGTCAACAAGTCTAATCTTTCTGAAGAAAAAGGTGGAGTTGGTCTCAGTAAGGTATGTGATAACGGAGCAAACAGAGTGTCTGAGAAGCTTCTTGGAAGCATGGCGAAGGTCGTAGAAGTTATACATTATCATTAGGAGGCTCTGAGGATGGAGTCCATGGTCGCGTGTTTGCAGCTTTGATGGCTTTCCTATGGGTTAGGTACGAGTTTATATAGGAGGATCTATGCCAGAGTTTTGGTGTGGTCGACTATGGAGAAGCTTATGGAATATTGTAAGGAAGGTGGCACATCACTTCCTCATGAACCTCCCACTCATTATCGGGTCTAGGTCAACACCTTTAATTACCATCGACAAGTTGCGCCACAATACGTGACATTTATA
This sequence comes from Alisma plantago-aquatica, assembly GCA_963693085.1. NCBI lineage: Eukaryota > Viridiplantae > Streptophyta > Magnoliopsida > Alismatales > Alismataceae > Alisma > Alisma plantago-aquatica. Next base: position 925,748,280 of record OY856411.1, on the reverse strand, counting down.
GGTCATGATGAAGGAGGAAGAAAGTCAAAGGTATTTGAATTGAATGAGGGGGGGAATAGATGACAAGTGAGAAATTTTTCATCGAGGTTGGGGTCTGAGTAACGACCACACAGAGAAGAAAGTTAGGGGTGCGCTGGTTTTCTCAATTTTTTTGACTGGGAATTTATATCAGATTTTGATTCAATTGTTGCATCTTGGTATCATTTTTTTTTAAATATTTATATATTCTAAGTGACCCATCTATTTATCCTAAAGTTTTCACCATGTATGTAATTTGTATAAAACTTAAATTCTAGAAATAGGAACTCATCTACTTATGGTCCAGAGGTCGCTAATAAATTTACTTTGATAATTAATTCAAATATAATTATCAATTAATACAATTGTATTTTAGTGTAATTCTAATGGCAGTAGTCCATAATTGGGTTCAAACATTTAATTCTGATTCCACGGTGACTTGATACGTATGAAGAATAAATTTTGATAATTGAATTTTGATATAATTCAAGGAAGAACAAATAGGAATGAAAATTTAACAAAAGAGAATTTTAGTTTGAAATAATTATGTATAATAGATCAAAATCTAATTTAGTATCAAATTTTGGTATGTTATAAGAGACAAGTATTAGAAATCTTAGAAGTCAAAGAGGAATCAAATATCCTTCATATTGTTTATACATAGCACAACATGTCATTTTCGAACATAAGGGGTTGATCCTTAACGAAGACTAGAAATTTGCTTCCAAGGATATAATTAAATTTGACATTACTTCCATATAAGATTTTGTGGATAAATTTAAAGTATGAAAAATTGATGGTTAAGAAAAGAATGAGTACACACATTCCATTTCTAAATGTAGATGAGCTACCATTAGGTATATAACATAAGTTCAACAAAATTACAACAACACAATAGTTAGAGAAATGTGTTATCCACACCCTAAATGATCATTCAAAAATAAAGGCAGGTTGTACATTTCATTTTCCATCAATATAGTATTCATATTTTCAACATTATGGACAAAGGAAGGCATGCCTAGACACTTTTGGAGAGCATGTAGTACATTGATTGGGAGCTACTTGGTTTCAAGTACAAACATGATCTTATTAGATATGTCCTTTGTGATGTACTTAGACACACAGAAGTTGTTGCCAAGAAAGAGGCACATGTGAATTGTTTGACCGATCCTCATGAAGGGAGATTGACGCTTAGACCAGATGATGTCTTGATTTTTGGCTAGGTTGGAGGTAGACATGCATGTTTATATCTGAATGGAGTCCCCACTAGTGGCCTGGGAAGTGGGTCCTTTTCCACAGGACAGGCTACTCTTAAAGCTACCTTAGTCAAAGTATTAAAGCATGAGAAAGTATGTACTGAGAATCAACATGTTTTTTATTCCTTTCAACTTTGATACTTTTGGGTTTTTAGCACCAGATGTTGTGGAGCTTCTTAAGAGAGTTCAAAAATTTATGCATAGTAATGTTATGGCCCCCAATTCAATGGATGTTGTATTTTAGAGTATAGGTTTTGCCATCCAAAAAGGTTTGACGGAGCAACTTGTTTCCTGTCTACCTTCCATCTCAATGTAAAAAAAATTGAAATATTATTGTATTTTAGTGTACTAAGGAAGGAATATCATTTGTACTAACGTTCATCATTCAAAGTTAGGGCAATATAATGAAAAATTATGATCAGATAATAATTTTACAAAACTATCCATGAAGATTCCACTTTTTGGCACATAGAGCAAGTTCTAGGCAATTAAGACAATATTTAAGCATTTCTCTTTTATTTATCTATGTATGCATGATAATATTATAGATGGAGCAAGAAAACTACTTGGAAAACATGTGGGAAGGAACCTTCACTTAAATACTAAATGTATTATCCTTCAAAATCCCTCCAAAAGATCCATTAAGATAGATCTACCCACATCCAGGGAGAAGGAGAGAAAAGGTGTGATTTTTATCTACAGGGAGATAAAATTATCATAGATGACCATGGATCTCGTCTAAGGAACAACAAGTGGTGAATAAAAGAAAGAATAGATGATCTTACATGGTTTGAACCTCAAAATTAAATTGGAAATCCTAAGATTAAAGGAAGACTAGATCGCCAACATGCATGGACATGCAAGCATATACAATCAAGCTTCTGACCAGAATTATCATGCTCCAAGGTCATATATAGACCTCCAAGAGCAAAATATATAGGCTCTTGGTATCCCTTCACGTTCTATAAGGTGTCTAGGGTTCTGAAAAATGCAAGGGTGTCGATAGGTATGGGTATTATATAGGCATGGGTGAGAAAAAAACAAATCAACCCAACTTAAGTGACTCTATTGAAGGGAAAATAAGGAAGAGAAATCAAGGCTCTTAGCTTCAAGATATCAAAGGTCAACTATAGAGAGTCAATAATATTGATAGTCCTTCCCCACATATTTGTTGAAGCTCATATATGAGGGCTATCAAGGTACAACTCCTTCAATTTATTGAGGTCTTCACTACATGCACCTATCTAGACACCTCCAACTGACCCTATCAAAGTACGAAACTAACCCATAAAGTGGTCCCTGATAGCTTGCCATATATCACCCTCAATAACTATGAAATATAGGGTGGTCAAGGCCCTATTTATCAAGATTTAAGGACCAAGATATCAAGGTCAACCATCTAGCCACTAGAGCCCTAGGTAAGAATCAGGTTTAAGGACCTAGGAAAAACCTTAAAAACCTTACTCAAAATAAGTTCATAAGAATAAAAAATTATCAAATTAAGCATAATTATGAGGTTAAATATTATTTTAGTTGATTTGTAAATATTTAAATGAATTCCCCAATTTTGGTGAAATTTCACATTAGTCCGCAAGCATACAAGAAATTAAAAGATCAAGGCAAACAACGTGCAATTGAAGCCAAATTAAAGTTATATCTGAGTCGATTGTTTCTGAAGCTTAATCAAGCATGAATATGAAGGAATACATAAGTTTGTGCATATTTCACACAGATATAATTAAATCCTCATATAATGGTGAACTTGCAAATACGTCTGCAACTTTGCAAGAAACATGAGATTATGGAAAACAAACTGTTAATTGAGACATATTAGTGATTCCACTTAATCAATTGATTCTGAATCTAAAACAATCATATTAATTAGGACAATCAAGAAATATTAGACTAAGATTAGGGGTAAGATAGGTTCGTGTTCTCACATTTATAGAGGAAGAGAGATTAAAAAAATATTACTTTGTGTCTAGATACATGCTGGAATATGATTAGGATAGGGTGATGTATATTGTGTATGAAGTTTAAGGAGAGAGGTGTAAGGGAGATAGTGGGAAGGAGGGCTTCCTGGTGAAGGGAATAGGTAGGGAGGAGGAATATGGAGAGCTGGTTGGAGAGGTAGGGAGGAAGTTGTAACATAATGAAACCTAGCATCTTGACTCTACAAATTTGAATCCCTTAAATGTGATGATCGCATGCTTAGCTCTTTAGTTTTAGCCAAACAATGATAGAAATAAACCTAAATACACTCCTTTATACCCTAATGGGCATTAATTTCATATATAATTAGTAACTCATGTATAAACCCTAGCTAAGGACTTATAAACCCTCCTATAATGATGAAAATAATATAAGGAACCTAAACCCTAGTTTGTAGTTGGTTAACCTAACCTACCCATGTTTGATACCTCATGTGAGGCATTAGAATCATTAGGTTTAATAATAACCTAAGATATTTTAATATAATATATGCCTAATACACTAAATAATGCATAATCTTTAAGTAATCCCTTTTATCAAGGAATATAAGATTCTTTGTTCACTAATGCATATATAATGGCTAAAATATCACTAACGAGGGGTATAGTGTGCTCAATATATGAATCATAATAATAATTGGAACTTTAATGTAAATGGGTAGGAATAATGCAACATCATATAAGTTAATGTTGATATTTATTGACTTAGTGAGTAATTGAGTAAACTAACCTAATACATGCACAATGATATAAGATAACCCTTTTTATAGATATATGAAGTTAACATGACTCATGAATTTGGATGATAAGGTTATAATATTATAATAAATATAAAGATGATGAGACTAATCCTAATTGTATTAGATCTCATAAAAAGAAATCTCAAAACTAAAATATAAATCCAAAATCATATTTGTTGGGTCCCAAATAGCTTGGGTGCCAAGTTTGAGATTTATTGAGTAACCAGAGATGGATTAATTTCATTAAGGAAAGGAAATATATGTAAAACTCTAAGATAAATAACATAATGAATGAGATCAAAAGTGGAAATTAACAAATGATTTGGATTCTAAATGTCTTAATTATCCTATATGCCAAATCTGGTATTAACATAATAACTTTTAGACTATCAAATTAAATAGGAAAGTAAGACAAAAGTTACTAAATTTGTATCCATTTAATGTTTTGAGTTCCCTAAAGCTCCTTGGATTTTGGATGTAGAGTTGTTTTCCCCTGACTTGGCAAAGTTTGAGTTTATAGGTGTCCATTAGATTCTAATTATGTGGTCTCTCTTTATATCCTACCTTCTGCTTCCAGTTTAGTTTCCTTACGCGTAGAGGCCCAATTTTCTATCCGGTGTACCTCCCTTGTCCCTTAATTTTATTCCATGCACTACTACAGAACCTACCTTTAGTGTCGGTTATTTAAAGCCTTTAGTGTCGGTTTCTAAGCGACACCTATGTGGGCGACACTAAAAGCTCACCCATTAGGTGTCGGTTCTAAAACCGACGCCCAAACTCTTCGCGCGCCACTGAAAACGCGCCATCATGGGACTATAGGCGTCAGTTATTAGATAGGAAACCGATGCCCAAACCCTTCGCGCCACAGAAAGGGCGCCATCTTGGGCACTATCAGTGTCAGTTTTTTACAAATAACCGACGCCATATATCTTCGCGCCACAGGAAATAGACGCCGGTTATTTATATAAAACTGACACTATAACATTGTGTGTCGGTTGTTTACAAATAACCGACGCCTATTGTTTTTTTTTCTGTCAGTCTGCAGACCTGCTGTGGCTGGTCGCAGGATGAGAAACTTGTTCAGTTCAGTTATGAACTGCAGGTTTTACGACATCCATTGATATCAGCCGACAACAGGCCACAAACCTGCAAAATTAACAACAAAAATATTCACACATGCATTTAGCAATGCAACCTGCAGTTCCATTTTATTTTCACACATTTAGAAACATTCATGTAGCTAGCAATCTGTAGTTCCATTCATTCACATTCACACATGTAGAAACATTCATATAGCAACCAACACTTTCATTCATTTTCACTCAGACACATGTAGAAACATCCAGACATGTAGAAACATTCACACATATATTATAATTTAGAAATTCATTTACAAAATATCATTGTTTAGTCATTATTCGCTATCAGGATCCCAATTATATTTTAAAGCCCCCACTATTTGTATGGATGTTGCCCATTCTTCTCCTACTTCATTTAATTCTCCCATCCTATAGGGAGCATTTTCATCTGGTAAGGCCTCTCCTGTAATGGGGTCAGCTTTAAACACCTGTAAAGAGAATGATGTATATATGTAATTAATGAACTATAAATAAGATTGATATATTTCGATCATATTATCTAATGAGACTATATAATACCTGAGCAATACACTCGATATCCAGTGCGGCATGTTTGATAATCATGTGCATATATCGCATGACATAGTATCCACATGCCCATCCGTTGTCTTGTGTAGCACACTATAAATTCAAACATACAAAATATTAAAAAATAAAACTAATTAAGCATTGTTCACATAAATAATATATACATATATTGCAGTCGGGAACTTACTTTCATGTTCTTCCAAATTATTGGCTGGTTCTTTTTCGTGGGGACCTTTCCTCCAACCTTTTTGAACTCCTCAAAACCCCTACATGTTAATGTAACACAGAACATTACAATTAAATAGTAATGTAATAACATATGTTAATGGATATGAAAATGAAATATTTCTCACCGGAATAATGCCATTTTCATTATGTGTCCAAATCTTGTATTCAATTTACTCCCCTTAGGATCTAGATAATACATAGTGAACGTCTTGGGGGCAATAACCAGTAACTCCCAATGCCTACCCCTAGAGGTAAAAAAGTTAAAAATTAATAACTCAAAATCCATAATAAAAATGTAATTTTCTTAAGTCCAAATTATAATAAGCAAAGTAAACTTACTCTACATTGAATGGAGCCATTATCACCGTCTTCTTATTTATAGCAAAATTTGAAAAAGCCTCACAACAACATTGTTGAACTGACGTAGGGTCTTTAGCTACTAGACTAATCAAAGATGGAATAAAAAACCCTACATGTTCGAATCCAAAATCTGCACATATGTTGTCTAAGTAGCTGCAAAATATGTATTAATTACGCATGCATTAATAAATAAGAAACCAGATCACCAGATCATACACAGAGTATATGGATGTATAAAGAATATCTCACCTTATCCATAGCTCTATCACAGATGTATTTAGCCAATCATATCGAAACAACTCCAAAATATCTTGTATAAATAGTTTTGTTTCATATGACTGACCTGTAGAATCTGAATCGGAAGAAACAGTTATAGGGGAGTTTATATCATGTTCGCCTAACCATATTGCCATACCCCTACAGTTAGGACCTAACGGGACAGGTAGGTCTTGTGGAACCCAACTAGGTAATGTAGGAGGTGGAAGTGGAGGCCTAGATGATGTGGGTGTCTTCTTTTTAACCTGTATATATATATATATATATATATATATATATATATATATATATATATATATATATATAATTTCAGATCAACTGCCATCATATACACACACTAACAATTGAACGTAATGTAAATTTACCATACCTTTTCAGTAAAGAGGACATCCGCTTTTAGCCACAATATCACTCCGCCTACTGCCTCACCAAGCGTTTCACAATCTAGGTGGGCGTATGGCAATGGAAGATCCATCCACTGGGAGAATATATGTATCGGGCTCACACGAATCCAACAGCTGGTACTGGAGACCCGTGACACGTTTCCCCTGGTAGGGATGGGTAAGCCGATGCCTCTGCAATGACAAATTCTTTACTTTTTAGATGACATGGCTTCAACCCCTACAAATTTTTGTGTAAAGAATGTTATATACATATATACATATCATCTTTTTTTGAAACGACTACAATTTCATATATACATATCATCTTGAATTAAAAAACTAGTTACTATGTCATAAAAATACTTACAACGGATGTGCTAGGTGGTGGTTCTACAAGATTACTTCCAACCTCTGCAGTAGGAGTAGGAGGAGTAGAGCCTGCAGTAGGTACTATCTGGTAAGTGGTAGTCTGAGATGCCTACCACTTTTTCATTGCTTCTTCTAGTTTCCTATCAACTAGCTTATCTACCTATACATGGATAAAAGAAACGTTAGCTTCTATTTATTGAATTCTCTTTTACAGTAACATTATGAAGAAAGAATATGTTACCTCCTCTTGTGAAAGTCCCGCTTTTGGGACATGTTTGCGCTGGGATGGCCCAAAAAAAGCTTTGATGCCCACACCAGCGCCTGCAGCCCTAACACGTCCAGGATGCTCTGGGTTACCCAGAGCAACTGTCAATTCATCCCTTGTGCCCTCAGGGATGAACTTGCCTTGTTTACTCAGCTCGTGTAGCTCCCGCTAATCGCCAAAACAAAAATTTGTAATTAAGTAAACAACACAAATAATCAATATTCGAATGATTGTTGTAAGAGTTGTATTTTACCATTTTTGCAGCCGCCTCAGCAGTTGCGGCCTTCGTTATTTCTCCCTTGTTATTTTGCCTCCCAGCTATCCAGACATCATGGCGAGGCAGAGGTGTGCTACCTATGGTAGAGGAATCCTGAGTAGCAGCAGACTGAGTAGTAGCCTCAGACTGTAGTCTTTGGCGAATGCCTGCATACCCCTTTGGACCCATTGTGTGGTCATGCACATTCAGTGCACACCTTGATCTTTGTGCCTCACTGAGGGCCTAGTTAGTATGCACATTAATGATTTGGTTAGTAACACTAAATGTTAATATTGAATAGGTAAATACAACATATATTAATTAATGAGATTGAGACTGACGCCTAATACCTTGAATTCATCAGTTTGTCTTGAAGCGACAAACGTGTCCCATTCTTCTTTGTCCAGGAAGTTCCACTGTTCAGTGGCTGTCTTCTTCCTCTTGTCAGCTTCTTTTATGTATTCTCGGGTGAGATTTGTCCTATAGTTCCTTAGGACTCTCCCACAATGTTGCATCACGCATTTACGATGCAGCTTTTCATCCAATTCAAATATACTCTGCAAAATAGAATTGCTATTAACTAGTATCCAAAAATTTAGTAATCTACAAAATAGAATTGCAAATTAATAATAACTCACGCATAAATCCCTCCATATTAAGTCTTTCTTCTCCTTAGAAATGTTATGCCAAGAATCTAAGCGACAACCGCAATGGCTACGAGTAACAAACCCAAGATATGAAACAAATGAATTGCGATTCACACCACATGCATTTCCTGCATTATCAATATCCACAACAAGTTTGGGTCCATTGCCCTTTTGCGCAATTAACTTCTTCATCATAGTGATGCCCCTTCTCTTGTCAACTTTTTGGTGCTTTTGATCAAGTGCCTCAAGTTCTTCAGATGGTACCTGTGCATCATCAACCTAAAATTTGACAAAATAATCACATTTACAAGATATAACTATAAATGGACATATAAATATAAATATATGATATATTTTTAAAACTTACATTGTGAGGCGGCGCATTGATGTCCTCACCCTCACGGTAATCATCAGCACAGTCATCAGGAGAATGGTCAGCCATCTACAAATTCACATTCAAATTGTAAAGTTCACATTGTAAAGTAATTCAAATTGTAAAGCTCACATTTTAAAGTTCACATTATTACAACAAAGTATATATCATAACAAAATTGTAAATCTCTATGATCAAAGAGAAAACAAGTATATATTACATCAAGATTAGGGTCTAGGGTTAACAAATACATGTGATGTCATTCTTATATATAATAAATGTACATGTACCACCTATCTCATCCTTGAACACCTAATCTCACTAGTAAGTGTATAATGTGTATTGGGTTTTCAAGAAAATTTCGGCAGTTTTTCCCCGCTGTTCTCCAAGTACATATGTACTTAGAGAACAAACGGGGAAATGCTGCTGAAATTTTCTTGAAAACCCAATACACATTATACACTTACATCCTAAGCGAGATTAGGTGTTCAAGAACAGTCCCAAACCGGGACTATCCAAGATTTACTCCTAATGAGTAAATCTTGGACGGGTTTCTAGGCCAACAAATAATGTGTTGTCATTCTTATACCTAAAATCCTAGTTCTTCAAGTTAGGGTGATTATTGATGTCTTTAAAAGCATGATTGGCAATTTAGGGAAAAGTTCATCATTTACATTCAAAGCATGTCACATGTGTGCATTACAGTTCATCATTAAGCAAGAAGGGTGATTAGGATTCTCAATATACTCAACAATGAAACAAGTTTCCGAAAGAGGTTTGGTGAAGATATCTATAACTTACTTAAACATTCAATTATGAAGTGAATATACACTTAATTCAGAATAGCATGACGCACAAAGTTGCAGTCAACATCATTATGCTTTGTTCTATCATGGACTATCAAATTGGTATAATGTGGATTAGGGTCTAGGGTTAACAAATACATGTGATGTCATTCTTATATATAATAAATGTACATGTACCACCTATCCCATCCTTGAACACCTAATCTCACTAGTAAGTGTATAATGTGTATTGGGTTTTCAAGAAAATTTCGGCAGCATTTCCCCGCTGTTCTCCAAGTACATATGTACTTAGAGAACAAACGGGGAAATGCTGCCAAAATTTTCTTGAAAACCCAATACACATTATACACTTACATCCTAAGCGAGATTAGGTGTTCAAGAACAGTCCCAAACCGGGGACTATCCAAGATTTACTCCTAATGAGTAAATCTTGGATGGGTTTCTAGGCCAACAAATAATGTGTTGTCATTCTTATACCTAAAATCCTAGTTCTTCAAGTTAGGGTGATTATTGATGTCTTTAAAAGCATGATTGGAAATTTATAGAATGTAAGAATGTATTTATAGATCCTCAAGACCAGGTCTGTTGCTAGCTAGCACACGTATACAATCATAAATCATGTAACAGAATATAGTTATTGACTGTTTCAACACTTATCAAGTTACCAATAAGTAAATAACTTAAAAAAAATAAAAAAACGCCCAGCAGGGCACCTGACGATTTTGCTCCAGGGCACCTGCATGGCTTGACCTAGCCTAGGCGGAGGAAGGAAGGAGGAAGAAGCTGGCATACCTTGAGGGCAGAGGAAGAAGGCTCGACCGGAGTAGAGGAGAGCAGCTGAAGGTGAAGCTGGCAGCACCAGAGCAGAGGAGAGCAGTTGGAGGTGAAGCTGGCAGCGCCGACGGCGAGGATCAGAGGAGAACTGCGGCGATGGCGGCGAGCGGCGACGGCGACGAGCGGCGAGCGGCGGCAATGGCGGCGAGCGGCACGCGAGGAGACGAACGGCGGTGTGGGGAGCCAACCGACAACGACGGCGGGGAGCAATCAGGGAAAATCGCCAGACCTAGCGCATGTCGCAATGAAACAGAGATAATGGGGAAAAGTTCTATTTGCGGGGCTATTAACTGTACCATAGGCGTCGGTTATTCAAAAACACCGACGACTAAAACTAACAGTGTCGGTTCTGCACAACAACCAAAACCGATGTCTATATTCATATACCGATTAAAAAAACCGTTCTCGATTTATGACCATAGTCGTCGGTTTCAACTTCAAACCGACGCTTAAAGGGTGTGAAAAATTCCCCGCGGACAGCGCGGGAAAACTCATAAGCGTCGGTTGTTGTAGTACAACCGACGACCAAAATGTGCCCAATTTCTGTCTCGTGAATAACCTTTAGTCGTCGGTTTTTTATTTATCAACCGAAGCCATATGTCAAATTTTGGAGGTAATTTTTTTCACTGGAAATTTTGGATTTGGCGGGTAATTTTAGGCATCGGTTTTTTATTAAGTAACCGACACTTAATAAAAGCGGTACCCGTGTCTGGTCGCCCTCATAGATTGGATGTCGGTTTATGTTATCAACCGACACTGTAGAGTTTAGATGTCGGTTTATTTATACAACCGACACCTTGAAAAGTGACTTTATAAGCCATTTATGTAGTAGTGATGATTTCTTCATTGTAGACTCAATATGTTATCTCCTTCCCTTGTATCCTTTGTTTATGCCCTGTTCTCCTTTCCCTCCCCATCTTCTAGCCTCCCTAGACTGTCAGACCCCAATAAAACCCTCCCAAATTCTCCACAAACCCCATTCAACACATTTTCCCATCTTGATTTCCCTCATTTCCCCTGGATCATATCTTCCGCACACAAACTATATGTAACGTCACTAGGACTTTCACATGGAGGTCGGGGCCTTCGACACATTGATGACCACTCAACATCACTCCGACCAAGTATGTAAGTGCTTCATGTGGTACCAATCTAGAAAAAATCATGGTGTATCCATATTTCCCCTTTTTAGCTTTGGGTTTTGAGTTTTAGATCTGTATCTACAATGTTGGCTTCTGCTGGGATTTTTCTTAGCTTATCTCCATCGTTGGTTTCGACAAACCATCACTAAGTGCTTTTTGTCTTTGTTTTTGCGTATTCTAGTCTTTGACAGGAGATCCATGTCATGCTTTTGTCTTCTCTCATGGAGGCAGTAGGTCCTTAGGCACTAGACCACCTTAGGACTATTGCCTTGCTCGGTGAGTATGAGGGAGAATAAGGAACTACTTAGTGGTGGTAGTTTTCTAATTCCTCCTAGTGTGTTTGGGATTGATACCTCAAAATATATCTTGACACCTTTGTGTTCTCACGTGGGTGAGGTATAGCTGAAGAAGATGATTTCCAACCCTTTCACTCCTTTGCCCTTTGCTACATTTTATTTTTTCATGTGAAACATGGGTTTGCTGGTCTTTTCCTCCCATGATTCATATTATTTTTTGAGATATTTTTTACACATATTTACTGACAAGTCCAGTCACACATCAATCTTTGATGCATGATGCAGGGGTATTTGTGTAATTGCCAACGATTTTTGAGTAATAAGTTAATAAATCAATTCAACTTAGAAAATTCATAGTAAATAATATATATCTCAAAAAAGTAAGAGAAAATATCTTTCAGATTTAGTACATTATTCTCCACCCAATAATATATAGTTTTTAGGATCATACCCTAATACAATAAATATGTGATTATTAGGATTTTCTAATTAGTGTAAAATTGTAAAATCCATATCTAATTTTATCTATAGCTACAAAAATAAAGAAAAATATGCAATGGAATCATAAAAACATTAGATACACAACAGTAAGGGTTTTATAATCTAATTCATTAATGACAATAAGATGACTTTTAGGGTTTGCGTAATTATTTATATATTAACCCTAATTTCACATATATGCTTAATAGGTTGCTTGAAGCTCAGATGAAGATCTAGGGTTGACTTCATACATACAGAGACTCGATATGAGGTATGTTGCATAGCTTATTAATCATATTGAGCGATCACCTACATTTTTCTATCTCTCCATTTTTTGAGATATATGCCCTACATAGTTCCTCTCTCTTCTAAGAAGTTATATCTTATGAGTGCTTATATTCTAAAATTGAAATCTTAATGTACACTCTAAAGTCATATTTTGTTCATTTTATTTCAAGTTGTACCCTTATTTGTAGACTTGGAACAAGATTGACTCTATTTGTGAAATGGAATCTTATTTTCTAATGTGATAGCCTCTTGTGGTAATATAATGTATCTTAATTGTGGATATGCTTGTATATTTATTTATGGATCCTCTGACCCCACAAGATAAATATTGGATGTTCTCATCCTCTTATTTGATATTGATGGAACTTACTTTGGCATCTACATCGATACACAAGTTAGACTAATATTATTACTAGTAGTGGAACTTGAGTACAACCATCCATATGGAAGTATGTTTTCCACTTGGAGTGTAATTTTCCACTCGTATTATAGATTTTTGATGTTCCTTTCTTCCCAGGGCTCTCCTTTTCACCCAGGGTGCACCTTTTGACCCGACTTATTGACTAAGATCCTATGGTGTCCTAGCCATGCTTTGAATAATCTTATGATTGTGATAGTGATTATGATTGTGATATTTTGTTCCAATATTAATTAAGGAAATAAATATTTTGTTGACTATCTTCTTTTATTTATCTTGACATCCACTTGGATTTTCTACTTCCCTCTTTGTTGGAAGTCTTGCTAAGTATATGTTTTTCCTTTTTCCATAATGTTGTTAAATCCCTATTTGTATGCACATACCAATATTTTTGTGTTGACAATCTCCATCTGTCTTTGTGAGAACCCGTTACACTAAATGAGATTACTCAAAACACAATTACACATCAATTAAACACAAACCTAGATAAAAGGGTAAATTAAAACTGATTTTAACATTTCCCAATTGTTTAGAAACATTTACATAGAAGTCATGCAACTTGTTGTAATCCATATAATGATCAATATCCTTTACCACTGCTCTATAGCCTTAGCTGCAACATTAAATTTACAAAGGAACACTATCAACATATACAAACATCAACATGCTCATATACAAACATCAACATGCTATCAAAAGCTTGATTCAATCAAAACATCATATATAAACTTTTCACTTAGACCTGAGAGTACAGGGATGACTCTAGGACATATTAGACAACTAAACAACCATCTCTAGGGTTCATCACCTCGATATCTCCTTGTTGCCATAGTTTTACTATCACTATTTTTTATCACCTAAAAAGATGTGGTGACCCACGAGGTGAGACCCAGTCCCAACGAGAGATATAACTCTCTCCACAAATATTTATTTCATCAGATTTTAACAATAAATAACTAAGCAGTTAGAGTACTTAATAGTCAATTGAGCAGATTGAACAATTCAAGTATGCTAAATAGGTTAAGCAAATAATCTTAGCAACAAGTATGATTATCAATGTATATATAGGAAACAAATAAGTTCATTTCTTCTATCAGATATCTACTCAGGTTTCATAAGATGCATCTAATAATAATCATCACCATCATTAGTCTAACTATCATCATCTGCCTTCCTAACCGCACAAGCAATCTAGTAACATAACCATTTCCAACATCATAAATTTGTTCCGTAGAATAATAGGGATATCAATATTGGCATGTGTAATAAAGGGAACATAACTACATCATAAGTAGAGCTATCATCATAAGCACAACTAACTGCATAAGTATTATTAGCAACTTAATAATTTCTAGTTATAAAAGCATGCTAAAAGTATTAGACATAGATAGCAGCATAATCTTAACTATCAGTTGTCAGTATACCTAACAACATAAGCATGTTTACAACATAGGCACATTTACAACATAAGCATATCTATTATCTCTATGTAAGGAAAGCAAACCAGGGTTATCATCCAATATGAAGCAGTGTGTATAACCCTAACCAGATATGCTACACGGTTGTATTACATCTTTTATTACGCCCTGGGGAATTCAAATTGTACCATCCAAAGTCCAACCGACCCCTACAAAGGGCTATTCAGTTCTATACAAGATCTAGGAGTGTTAGTATCCTAAGATCTCATCCATCAGTCAGTACAAGTAAAAAGGTAGTGACATATCAATCAATGCTACCACTACAATGACATATAGTCAAGCTGGTAACAACTAGTCCTCCCTTGGTACAAGTCACAACACTAGAGAACAAGCTCACACATGGCCATTCTATAAGAGGCACCTATAGTTATATTGCTGCCTTTTACATTTCACAATATCTGAGGCATGAACACAATCATCCTCCATAAACTACAATTGTGGATGATAAGGATATATCCTCAACTTGCCACCCCCACATACTCAACAGTATGTGCTCTGGGTTTCCCTTAGGAATACTCATTTCACCATCCAACAAGTTCTAACACTGAAGATGGTTCTATGACGCAAGGCACTACATGATTAGAGTTTCACTTGATTAGTTATCTCCAATTGGGTGAATTAAGGTTGCATCAAACAAGTGGACATACAAACCCTAATTCATATCTAGCAAACATTGCTATATAACAACTTCAGAAGATATACAACATATGAGACATAATTTCTCATCTCAACATCACATGGAAGTATTCACTTGCCAATCAAGAGATGATACTTATCATCAAATCATCATCACATGATACTATTATCTTGCCATTCATGAGACTATACTTGTCATCATGCTATCACATGATATAAATCCTTAGCACAATATCATAGGGTATCAACCCTTGTCAACATAAGAAGATTCCACATCATTCATGGCTCAACCATGCCCAAAGGTCATTAAGACCATCATATCATTTCCTACAAGTTCATCATTATCTTTCTATGCCTTATAACAAGGTTCAACAAACATCACCACACATGTGATACACAGGCTCAACATAATTTGTATTGAAGAACTTAAAGATGTTCACATGATAACATTGAAGGTTTACCTTAGCAATTAAGAGCATTCCTTGATTATAACAACATATAAGGAAGCTATATAATTGGCCATCATTATACTTATAGTATACAAGTTTATCATAAGAAATCATAGATCATGAAACTATGATGACCACCAATTAAACCCATTAGAGTTTCAATCAATCATTAGGAAGGATATCCCATAATTATATTAATCATTCTAAAAAGGATAACATGATTAACCACCATTCTCTTCTTATGTTAGGGTTAGGTTTAGCAAGGTAGGTTACATTAAAGTTATAGTTTAACATTCATTCACAAACCTTAACCCATAGCATCTCCATATAATCTTGGATGCATAAAGGCACATCATTATCATCACATTCCATACCATTCTCAAGTATGGATCCACACATAACTCAAGGTGTAACCATTAGGTTGTAGTATACTAGAGTTACACAACAATAAGAGAGTACTCCATGATTGTTTTCGTCATTCAAGGACTATTCATAACCACTTACCAACATTTGGTTATATTAAGACTAGGTATAACAAGCTATACCTCATTAGGGTAACATATCAACACAATATGATCATTTTACCTTCTATTCATATGAGTGCAAAGGTAAGACTACCTTATTAAGGGTAACCCTCCATTGTTTTCATCATCATTCAACCCATATCACCATACCACAACATCACCCAGAACCATTGGATGTTGAAAAGGTAAGACCATTGGTTATATACATAAGTATACAACTTAACAAACCATATGTAAATCCATTGAGTTGTGACCTAGAAAGATTCACTATTAAACTCTAAACATCCCTTATTTAATAACATAAAAGGGGTACCATAGATTGTGGGGTTAAAACCTATCATTAGTTGTATATTTTAAGCAAGTCATCATGTCAACAATGAAGATCCTTAAATTGATCACATGACGGAAACCATCAAATTATAATTATTAGAACTCATATATAATACTTATAGGTTTCAATCCAAACCATTGGATGTTGAATTATCCAATATCAACCATTCATTTAAATCCATTATTCAAAACTATTAGATGAAGAAGTGTTAGATCCTAACCATTGGATCAGGCTCATATTTTAAAACCATCATTTGGAGTATAGGTCTAACCCTTGAATCATTTGACCCAAGAAACTATTGGGTTAGGGCTTAATTGAAGATACATCTAAAGCCTTGACTCACCGTTATTTTTGGTGATATGATCTACCATTGGTTGTGACATCTTTGGTCACTATCGGTTGATAGGATCAACATTGTATTCATGTAACGCCATCAAATATTAAACTAATGACATCATTGATTGATAACATCATTAGAGAATCAAACCATTGCTCATTGAGATTCCAAGAGAACCTAAAATTGACCTAAGGTGTGAATATTGGTTCACACCATCGTTCATAACCCTTTGTCATCACCTTCGGTTGTCATGAAGACCACACCATCGGGTCATGTGTTTAGAGAAGAAAACAACCTAGAAACCCTAATATGGGCCATTGATTATAGGTGCTTAGCACCATAGGTGGAGATACCAACCTGAACTAAGTCATCTCCTTCCTTAGGAAGAATGTGCACATGATTACATGTTCATCTGGAACTGGAAACAAAATAGAAAACACCATAAAAATCGAAATCACAAACAAGCTTAGCTTCTTAATGCTTAAATCACCATTTTTAAGCAAGAACGTGAGCTAACAAGCTTATAGGAAGCAATATGAGTAAAGAGGATTATAAAACTTTCCTCTAATAAGAAGAAAAGATTTTTAGTAGGAAGAAACTTGAGCAAATAAGGCAAGAAAACCCAAGTTTTAGATCTAAACTCGGCCAAGTAGGCACCCTTCTCCACAAGGAAGCAAAACCCTAGAAGAAGAAGCAAGAAAGGTAGAGTCTTGAGTACTAGAGCAACTTCTACCATGGAAAAGCAAGGTTCCAACCTGGATAAAGGTAGGAGGAATAAGAATAGAGAAAGAAACATAGGAAAGAAGGGGATACTTACTTTTTTAGGTCAAGATCACCAAGAAGGAGATTTAGAAATCTAAAGGAAGCAAATCGTAACCCTAGATGAGTCTACCAAGAAGATCCACACCTTCTTATTCCTTAAATAGCAACTCCATGGACAAACAGAAGAGGGAATATGATCTTATCAGGAGGGAAGTGGTAGAGAGCAAATTGTTTGTTTGGTAGCTTAAGGATAGATATATAAAGCTTGGAGGATAAGGTAGAGAAGAAACATGAGGTGTACAAGTAGCTCCCCATGTGTCCATGGGCTTAAACTATTAAGGATATACAAGCAACCACACAAGTAGCTTCCCCACCATTCATTGAGCCTTATTAGGCACCATTTGTTGAATTTCCAAGCCAAGAAAATAAACCATAGGGGTTGATAGCTCCTAAAGGTAGCTCATTCATAAAGGGGTAAACCCTAAAATACCCTTGAAGAAAACACCTCCAAACCAAGGTACAATTGAGCACCCCATGGCTCAAAATTGATCAAGAATGATAAGAGAACATTCAAGGACCATAATGCAAGTGAAAAATTGCAAATAAAACCTCTCAATTGGGTAAATTGCATAAAAGTCCAAAATGTGTATAAAATTACATAACTTACAAAAATAGTTTCCAAATTGGACCAAATTTGAAACTTAAGATTATCACATGATACCAAAACATATCACAAGGTTATATTAGGGTTATAAGAATTCTATTATGGTAATTAACCATGTTCAACCATTTAAGCAAGGTTAGGGGTCTCACGATCTTCTTTTGTGGGATATGCTTTTGTAGAATACCAAGACTTGGGTACTAAATCTATTTTCAGCTATAGTTCCTAATTTTTCCTAAACTAAATCCCATTTACAAATTGGTCCATAAATTGAAGTTCATTTGGATATTTTGTTCAATTGTCATAATCCTTGATATAATAATCTTCCATTGTGTATCTTTTATCTAAATGAGTTGAATCTCCACTCTATAAAAATATTTTCTAAAAGGTCCTTCAATTTACTAAGTGGTCCATTTCAAAAACATTTAGTGGAATTTAAACTATGTGTGCCTAAGTATCTTGATTTTATAGCATTTAGTGCAACTCAAACTATGTGTGCCTCAATACTTTGATTTGGTATCAATATATCACTCTCAATCTCACAAATAATGGCTTTAGAATATGTTAAACATATTAGTTAAATCAATGGATATCAATTTTAGAATGAATTGATGGTTGGAAGACAAATGGGTTTAGTCATAACTTTAATATTGGGAGATGGTATACTCTCTTTGAATTTTTTTGACTAGAAGATAAACCTTTGGAACAATTCTTATATGAAACACAACCCCCATATATTAGATGCACAATTTAGAAAGCAATTTATTGTTTAGCCATCCATAGAAAAATAATAGATAATAACCCCCCAAAACATGAACCTTCCCCTTCCTTTGAAACATTGATGGATGAATGAAGATAAGCACGATCTTGTAACATCCATCCTTGCACAAAGCCCACCGGTTTCACCCAACTCTCCTATTGAGACCCCATAAACCCCATTTATGTTTTCTAGTATCTACACTAATTGGAAACATTGATGATAGTTATATACCTCCCCCTCACAATCCTTGCCAAACATAGACTATTTGTCCAATGCCTTTTACACCCTATACATCATCAAAACCTCAAGAACCCTAACAACCTCGCCTATATCAATCCCTAAACTCCACAATATCAAAGCAACCTAGCCCTAGACAATCAGTGGGAAGTAAAACTCCCTATCCTACTTTGGATCTCACCTACCATTTTGACTCCATATGACTCCGTCATCACCATTGACCCCTCACCTTCTCTTCCACATCCCACCAAATCCTCAGTGACACTGGGCAAGGAACCTATCTCCCATCCTGCCACATGCATCATGACCACCAATGCCACCTTTACACCCAAGACAACTGACAGTCCAAACAACTATGAGAATATTCGACCCAAGCACAGACTTGTCATCCCTCCTTTCTCCCACCTTCATGAAAATTCTAACATGAACACTCCTCTTTTCCTTCATCACACATCAAATCATAGGGTCAATCTCTCCATAGCCTCCTCCCAACATCTACAAAGCTAACACATTCCATCATCAATGTCACGACCTTGATGATCCTCAGAGATTTGAGCCTTGATTTCACCACCATTGTACCTTCCTCTCTAAATGAAAAATCACCCTGACTTTTAGTATTCCATGATATACACCTTCATCATACCACGCTTCCATGCCATATAAGTTGGACTCTATAACATACTAGATCTCATACCCTACCCTAGAAGTTGACATTTTGGACTTAGCCAAACAAGGTTGAAAGTTAGACCTAAATAGATGTTTAGTACAACCCCAATGAACTAATGCATGTATACATCACCTTAATGTAACCTAATTTTCTAACATTAATCTTAGGTTTATAATGGATACATAAAATATGCCACATAACTCATTTTGGTGGTAATATGAAGATAATGAACTTAATTGGATGAATAATTTAGATAATGGGTCATTAATGGGCCATATGACATATTTCATAAAAATAAGTCTCAAAAGTGGAAAAAAACTTCAAATTCTAATTCTACATATCAAAATTAGCCTACATGTCAAATTGCATCTAATTTGGACTACCTTGAAATATTAGGATAAGTTTAGGAGAGAGAAAATGAGTAAAAGGCATAAGTAATGTATAATGTGATTATATAAATTCAAAATATGTAAATAATGGCAAATTAATATTCAACACATCAAATATAACTTGTGGATAAAGTTTGGTCCAATTTAGATGTTGTTTATGCAAGTTATGCAATTTTAGGTACATTCTAGACTTTTCTACAATTTACCCAATTGGGAGGTTTTCTTAGCAAATTGTCACATGCATTATAATAATTATATATTCCCTTACCATTCTCAAGTTTTTGAACCATGGGGAACCTAGTTGCACCTTGGATTGAAGGTGTTTCTTTTCAAGGGCATTTTAGGGATTACTCTCTTTATAAATGAGCTTATCTTTAAAACCTATCAACCAATGAGGTTATTTATTTGATTGGAGGACGGTGGGGATGACCTAGAAGTCTCCATGGGATTTTAGGACCAACATTTGATATTCAAGAAGCCTCAATGAGCTGTCCTCTTGCATGGCCATGAAATCCCTAGGCTAAGGACACATGGAAAGCTCCATGGACACCTCATGCTTGACTTCTTCCTTATCCATAAAGGTTTGCATGTCCATAGGCACCCTTAGCATTGGACACATGGGAAGTAACTTGACACCTCGTGCTTGACTTCTTCCTTATCCATAAATACTTGCATGTCCATGGACACCCTTATACATGACACATGGAAAGTCTCATAGACACCTCATACTTGGCCTCTTTCTTTATGTAGCCATAGCTACCCCTTCCCAACTCCAAATTCGAAAACTCTTGCTCTCCTTTCTTTACCTCTAGCTTAGAGCATCATTCCTACTATATTTTGTCATGAAGGTGTTGTCCCAAGGTAAAAGGAGGTGCCTACCTTGGTGAAGAAGTCTCCTAGGGTTCCAAATTTCCCTATTTAGGATTTCTTAAGCCCGTCCTTGGTGATTTCGACCAAAACTAGTAAGTATCCTCCTTTAATTCGCTATTTTCATGATTTTTAGTCTTCATTCCACCTTCCTCCAGGTTGGAACCATTGCCTTCCATGGTGAAACCCCACCTAGAACCCATAAATAGCTCATCTCCATGTTCTTTTGTTAGGGTTTTTCACCTCTAAAGTGGAGAAGGTGCTTCTTGCTCGCGATAGGAGCTTTGTTGGAGAAACCAACCTCTCTAAGCTTGGGAACCTTACTTATGGGACCTGTACACCTTCCCTATAGGTTATTTGGAGGCCTAGGCTTGGATCTAGTATTGACTTGGACTATTTAGACTCTGAAGTTGAGGTATGATGTATCCCCTATTCTTCTATGTTGAGCAATTCACCTATGCTTATTCATTCTCTTTGTCCTATGGACATTACCCTACACACAATGTATTTTATTTTCAAAATCATGGTTCATGTGAACTACCTTATTTGATATTGATCATGTGATCATGGATATTCTTTTGAACTCTTATCTTATGCTTTGTTCATGATGGAACTCTAAAAGATGACATGTGATGTCTTTTGCCCACTTATGAGGTGGATGTATATGTTGGTCACTTATGTGGTGACTAGTTTATATATTCTGACTATACTTTCTACTTGCCTCTACATTTAACATACTATGTGATTTAGTAGAACTAGAGTAGTGTAATTGCATTAGTTTTTATGGTAGATGTGTTATTTCCTGCCGAGCAGATGTGATATTTCCTACTCTTTTGGGATGGAAAGGAACCTCATACCCAGGGCAAGATGTGTGATTCTTGACCCATGTTTTATATATTTGGGAGATTGGAATTATTCCTTTCTCTATCAGGTTTCAAGTTTATGAGACTTGGCCGCCTTTGTGTTTATATTGTTCTAGGGCTATGTTTATCTCACATGCATGCAGGTTGATGATATGGGGTGTGTGCCCTAATTCTTTACATGTGCTTGTGTGGAACAATATTTATGTTTTATTAATGGCAAGTATTCTTTTTTTATCATATGATTTCAATTCCTTTTCTCTTGATACCTATTTGGGTGGTCCTTATCCTTTTTATGGGAATCCTTTTATATTTGATGTCCTTCACTCCATATATTGCTCAATTTCCTATTTAGTATGCACATACCAGCCTTTGCTAATATCATCTATTTTTTCTTCTTGTTGGGGTATGCTTCTAACCCTAGGTGAAGGACTTGGATGATAAGGCATGAAGTTTTGGACTAGCTTAAGGAGTTAAAGCTTGGAGATAAAGTTGTTATGGTTTAGATTTCCATGTACTTAGATCCTTATGTTGTATCATACATGTAAACCCTTATGGGATATTATGATGTACTTTTGTAACCTTTTGTGAAAATTGAATATAGTCATTATTTGAGTTAAAGCTTGGAGACAAAGTTGTTATGGTTTAGATTTCCATGTACTTAGATCCTTACGTTGTGTCATACATGTAAACCCTTATGGGATATTATGATGTACTTTTGTAACCTTTTGTGAAAATTGAATATAGTCATTATTTTTATTTCTCTGCTATACTTTGGTCTTTTGCATACCATTATAATAAATTTGGAAAATTATACCTATTCCAACATACCTTTGAGTGTGTTTGGAATGGATGTTAATTCTTCAAAAAAAAATTTAGTAAGGGGTGATCCCGCGTCCTTATAGACTCCCACCTGCTTCATCATTTCCACCTTGACCCTTCTCCTACTTGCCATCCCTCTAAATGCATCGATTCCATATCTCAAGGAAAATTGACAACTACAGTGATGAGTCTAATTGGCTCCTTGACAACAGGGATGCCTCAGTGTTTCTAGAAACAAAGCTGACGAGGAGTGTTGCCTCCATCACTGCTCTCGGATCAAAACACCTCAAACTTATCTTGGGGAGGATTTTGACACAATGTGAAGCCTTCACAGATCTCAACTAGAGAGTGTAGTGCCCATATGGCCTAGGCCTCTTCTCTAGCTAGTTGTACCTTGCTGTCGAGAAGTATTTTTGTCTTCCCCTTCATTTTTCATTCTCCTACACTTTATCTAATTGATTGAGAATTGATATAATCATCAGTAACAATACACATATATAATGCCTGATATAATGAATGTAACATATAGAATGAATTCAAGGTTAATGATTCCTCAGTTGATAAATCCAAAACATTCAAACCTTGACATGAACATTGACTTACATTTACTTTATTTAAGGAATAGGATTATACAAGTGACTCTAAGATAATATGGAAAACATAAGGTGTTGTTAGAAACTACAAAAGAAAATTAGGAAAATTTGCAATCATTATAACCCATGATCTGGACTATATTATTCAATAATTGACCTCCAAATTGACTATTCTTATTAATGATTCAAATGTCGGGAATTGCAATCTCACAAAGAGACACATGAACAAATAAGCATGGTAAGATATGAAATTTAGAAAAAGGAATATATTGGACTTTTAGCCTTATTCCATATACATCCTACTTTTAAGAACCTTATAAATGTAAGAATAAATTCCTATGGATCTCACATCTTTAATGAATATTGAATCCTAAGGATGATTTACATATGAATTTATAAATTAGATATGTACTATGAGAAAGAGTAGTGAATAGTACATTATATGTGACTATATGTACTAATATATGACTACAATAAAATGAATGAACTTAATAATTTGAGGATGACACATTACAACTACCAAAAGATTATTATTAAATTCCCTACTAACAAAAGGGAAAAATGGTTATGTCACTTAATAAGAAACTAGGAAGTGAATTCCAAGCTAGGAAACATCAAATAACCCTAGTACATTCTATTTTTATAGATTCATGATAATTTGGATTCTTTGATCCTTGAGGACACATGGATTTGTAAATTATAGATTGGAACATGTACTATATTCTATATTTTGTTATTGAACTATTTTGTTTTTCTCTTGAATTATGTTCAATTGAATTTTGCAAAAGTGGTGAACCTGATTCATTTTTAGCCTTGACCCTATATTGAAGGTCACAACAATTAATTAAATATTGGATATTGATGATAATTGAATAAAATAATTGGATTTCACTTTGCCAAAAAAAATTCAAATATTGGATAAGAGCTTTGGCTCACTAGATTTAGTGGATCATATTCCCCAACCATGCGTAGTGGATAATGGACATAGAGATCCTGCACTATTGGTTACTCCCACATGCAAAAGTGTCATTCTCTCATAGAGGGGAGAATACTAGGCACCTAGCCCTGACAAAGATAATATATTATATTTCTTGTGCTAATGGATAAATCATTTCATTTTGAATAAATTGATATCTAGATATTAATTTTGAGAATCTCTTTATAGTTTTTAGTTACCACTTTGAAATATTTTACCTTTTCAAAACTAGCATGGTCACTAGATCATCGTCTTGTAATTACCATAGTCCACTAAGAAAACTTTCCTATATTTGATTGCCTAAATCTTTATTTTTTTAGCATAGCTGAATAATTGAATTTAGTACCAGCTTTGCTGACTTATGATTCCCTTCTTGGGATCCATGTATGGTTTCATTCCCTCTGGGAATTCATGGACATGTGGTAAAATGAAAACCTAGAAGAGACATGCAAGAGTTGTCCCCTTTTGGAGAGTAGATAAGACTTTTGCATATTCTTAGTTTGTAACCCTATCTATATGATTATGTGACTCTGATATAAAGCATGATTGCAAAAATATATGTTTATATATTCTGATATAAATGTGTAAATATTTGATCAAAAAGATCAGGTCTTTACAGAACAATATCAGATCCTATAAATAATCGACACTCGTGCATGTCTCTTGGATGTTAGAGTTAAATATCTAGTACATTTAGAACTTAGACAAATAGTTTACAACCAACCATAGTTTGTTAGCTCTATATATAAGATAGAAATAGAAACTTATGTGAAATCAAGTTTACTAAAAAAGTTTCCAATACACTGATTAATGAAGAATAACATCTCCATGTATGTGGAATGAGATGAGGTGTCTAAGGTAGGATGTTTAGTGAAGGCCTTGGCATAACTACTTCCGATACACTTAGGTGGTGGTAGGGTTTCCTCACTTTACATACTGACTGGCCAAGATGAGTTATACTACTTGGGAAAATCATAAATCCTAATCAAAATCTCCAACCCAAATTATTATGTCAAAAAAACACGTGATTACAATTACTAAACAAATTAGTATCTAAAAGGTGAATAGAGACTAGAAGCTCCAACTTTGAAATATGTAAATCCCCTTTTGTACAATATATTTCTCCCATATACCCTACTAACCCTTTATTCCATGGAAATCTTAATTTTGCAATTGAGTCAAGTAGTTTAGTATGGTAAATATTGGTAAGAGGTGATTGTGACTTGATTCTCAGATTGATTTTGGCCATTTTCAATTTTTCATCAAAAAGTTTTTCCACCGATAAATTATTTGTTTATAAAAGTATATGTACAATGCAATATAATTTTGTGGAATTTTATCGATTATTTATTGAGCTAAGTCACAATCAAGGAGGAAAGAGAAAACTATAGAAGAAATTCACTTAAACCTAGAGTTTGGTGTAGGGTAATAGTCAATAGAAAGTAAAGAGTAGTATACTATAATTGGCATGCCTATCTAGGTTTCAAATTGAATCCTTTTAAGGGTTGAGAGTAGTCACTGTCTAGATCATGGACATACCAATTTAGAGGACAAAATCATATTTAGAAGGTGGGATTTGTAATATATGAAAGTTTGGGAACAAAATCTATTTTGGTCTATAATTACTAATATTTTCCAAACTTAATCCCATTTAAAAATCAGTCCATCAATTGAAGTTCATTTGGTCATTTTGATCAATTGTCATATTCCTTGATATCATAGTCTTCCATTGTGTTCCTTTTGTCTAAATAAATTGCTCCTCTCTAGGAAAATATTAGCTAAAAGGTCTGTCCATTTTACCTAGTGGATCATTTCAACAACATTTAGTACAATTCAAAGTATGTGTTCCTAATAACCTTGATTTTGTATCGATCTAGCACTCTCAATCTCACAAATAATGGATTTGGAATATGTTAAACATAATTAAGCTAATGGATATCTATTTTATAATGAATTAGTGTTTGGATAACAAAGGGGACTAGTCATAGCTTTAATATAGGGAGATGGTATATTCTCCTCAAATTTGGTTGACTTAAAGATAAATCTTTGGAACAGTTCTTATATAAAATGGAACCCCCATATGTTAGATACATAATTTAGAAAGCAATTTATTATTTAGCCATTAATAGCCAAATAATAGATAATAACCCCTCAAAACATGGACCTTCTCCTTCCTTTGAAATACTGATGAATGACTGAAGATAAGCTCGGTCTGGTAACATCCATCCTTGCACAAAGCCCATTAATTTCACCTCAACTCCTATATAGAGATCCCACAAACCCCATTTCCATTTTCTAGTTCCACATTGATCAGAAATGTTGATGGAAGTTATATCTCTCCCCCTTGCAATCTTGTAGAATTCATAATGTACGTGTAATGCATTCTCCACACTCCACATTATCAACACCCCTATAACCCTAGCAGCCTCACTTATATAAGTCCCTACACTCCAAAATCTCAAAACAACCTAGCCCTAGACAACTAGTAGGTAGTAGAACTTCTGGGCCCACTTTTTCTCTCACCAACCATCTTGACGCCATCTGACTCCCTCATCACCATTGACCCCTTGCCATCTTATCCACATCCCACTAAATCCTTGATGATGTTGGGCAAGGAACATGTCTCCCATCTCATCTCAAGCAGCATGACCATCACTGCCACCTTGGCACCAAAGACAAATGGTGGTCTAAACAACTATGAGAATCTTTGACCCAAGAATAGACTCATGAGCCCTCCTTCATGATAATTATGACCGAGACTCTCCTTTTTTCCTCCATCATGCGTTATATCACTGTGTTAATCTCTCCATCACCTCCTACTAACCTCTATAATGATGAAACATTCCATCACCAGTGTCACGACCTTGATGATCCTCATAGATCTAAAACCTTGGATAAAGCCCTAAGATTTCACCATTGTTATACCTTCCTCTCTAATTTCAAAATCACCCTGACTTATGGTATTCCATAATCTCCTCCTTCATCAGACATTTGATCCTTATACCATGTTGCCACACCATCTAACTTGGCCTCCCTCCTGCTTCATTGTCGCCACCTTGACCCTACTACTTCCTGATGTCATCCCTTTACACGAATCGACTCCAGGTCTCAGGGGAAAATAACAACTGTAGTGGTGAATCTAATTGACACCTTGATAGTTTGGTTTCCTTTAGCCTTTTCAACAATAAAGTCAAAAAGGAGTGTTGCCTCCATCATTGCAAGTGGTTCATAAAATCTTAAACTTGTCATTAGGAGGAGTGTGACATGCCGTGAAGGTTGTACAAACCCAACTAGTGTATAGTTCCGTAACGACCTCTTCTCTGGCTTGTTATGCCTTGATTCCAACATGTCTTCTTCTCTTCCCCTTCACTATTCATTCTCTTACTTTGAATCTAATTAACTGAGAATCAATATCATTTGCAATACAAGTATATAATACCTAATATAACGAATGTAACATATATAATGAATTCAAGGTTAAGGATTCATTAGTTAATAAATTCAAAATATTTACACCTTGACGTGAACAGTGACTTACTGTGATGCTCGACATCACGCAAACAAGATTACTCAAAACAACGTGCACGATAAACAACTAAACCGTCCCATTAATAGAAAAGTAGGTAAATTAAAATCAATATCATATTACCAATATGTGTGGAAACATATTACAACAAGGTCCAACAACTTGTGCAACATCACATACCAGAATAGATATTCACATATGTTTTGTGGCCATCTGCCACAACAAGTGTACAAAAGATATCCTATTTCACATATACATGCCACATATATACAAACTAGGCATACTGCCAAAACATGTGTTGATATACATCATCTACAAAACACATTCCTTCTCGAACTTGAGGTACATGGACGAAAT
The DNA here is from genome assembly GCA_963693085.1 of Alisma plantago-aquatica. Taxonomy (NCBI): domain Eukaryota; kingdom Viridiplantae; phylum Streptophyta; class Magnoliopsida; order Alismatales; family Alismataceae; genus Alisma; species Alisma plantago-aquatica. Next base: position 925,719,955 of record OY856411.1, on the reverse strand, counting down.
TAGAACTCTACTACAACAACAATTAGCAACTATCCAACCTTATGAGGATATTGATTTCCAAGATGATGTTCCTTAATAGTAAGATCCTAACCCCACCACTGACGACCACCTAAAAAGATGTGGTAACCCATGAGGTGAGACCCATGTACTAACGAGAGAGATAACTCTCAACCAACGGTTATTGTTACCATATATATATATTACTATTAAACAGGATGAGCAAATTCAGCTAAATGAATATTAAAATAGATTACACATGTTAAGCAGTTTTAAAAGATTAACAACGAAGCAGATAGGCATAACAAGGCAAATGACTAGAAGGAATACAAAGAACATGTATAATAGTTAATTTCTCTTACTGCATGTTATAACAACTAAGCAATATAAGAAACAAGGTAAGGGTAGACAACCAAAGTGAAGCATGTTTAACCCCAAGAAGATATACTACTCAATTGTATTATGTCTTTTATTATTGCCCTGAGGAATTAAGGTACACCACTCAATTTCAACTAACCATTGCTAAGTAAAAATTAGTGTTGTACAAGATCCAGGAGAGTCAGAGTCCTATGATCATCCACACCCTCGGTCAGTACGAGTCCACTGTAATGACATATAATGTCAAACTGCAAAACACATAGCATGCCTTGGTATATAGGTCACGACGCTAGACATCAGGGTATAAAAAAACTATCACTGAGGTACAATCATCGTCGCCCTCAAAATATCATATATGTAAAACTTTGAGACACGACGAAAACCGTTCTCACACCGAGGCATGACTGTATCCATCCTCCATACTCCTTGAGATCAAGATGATAAGGGCACATAGTCACTTGCACCTCACATACTCAATAGTATGTGCTCTGAGTTTCCCTTAGGAATACTCGTTCCACCATCCGACAAGTTCTGAAACTGGAATTGATCTATGGCACAAGAAAACTACATGATTAGGGTTCCACCTGATTAGTTTAAGCCAATTGGGTGTCTATTAACTACGTCAATCAAGTTACTTACAAACCCTAAAAAGATTATACAAAGGTAAGGGCAGATTGCAAATTTAGAAGATATAAAATGTATGGAGCATAGAACTTGTCACATAATCACGTGGTACCATTCATTTTTGTACATAAGGCCATCATCAATGTCACACCACCATGGGATACCAATCCCTTATCACATTACATAGAGGATATCACCTCGAATAGTGCATAAGACCATGCTCAAGGTCATAGACCTATCACATCATTCCCAGTAAGATCATCATTATAATTCCCTATAAGATCATCATGATCTCTTATGCCACAACAAGGTCATCATCATACACGTGATACATAACTGCTTCAACAAACATTTATGTAGATATGATGCTTTTCTAATAGGAAACTAGGGTTACAACATTAAGAGAGAGAAAGTACTCCATCAACATGCTAATTACTCAAGAAAGCTAAGCATTATCATTATGTGCTTGAAATTAGAGTTAGGTTCAACATTATAATATGAATTAGGGTTTTAAATTAGAAATGAACACTAAACCCTAATTATCATCATCTCCAATAATATTGGAAACAAGAAAGTCAAATACCATCACCATAAGGTCAGCCACATAGAGAAACATAGAGTCCAAGAATCTTCATCGATCGAAGAGAATAGGTCTCACCTTCTTCATCGACTGAAGATGTGAACCACCCTTAGAGACTACCTAGGACAACACATCAATGACCGAAGAAAGAGTTGATGCATTTAAAACCAAAGAAAAATCACAACACTTCATGGATCGTAGAGATCCATGCATCAACAACCCTCAAAATCCAATGTTCGACGACCACTTATAACCATGAAAGATGTCATCGATCGAAGAGAGTCCATAACCAATCAACCACAAGAAAGGAACCTTGGTGACCAAAGAACATAAGTAAAACTCATAGATCGAAGAAGATAGTCACCTCAAAGACCAATTAAGAAGATCCATTCTTATCGACCTAAAAGATATTTGAAACTCATCAATCACATAAACATAGCTTGACAAACATCAAGTGAGAGAAACCTCATCAAACTCAAGATCAAATAGGTTGTTCATCACCATGAAACTGAAAACCTCCAAGGTAAAAACCACAAGAAAGACAACAACTCCGAAACCCTAAATTTGACCACCAACATGAGAGAAAGCAAAACCATGACTTAGAGAGAGAAACCCAATGTTTAACACATGCATGCAAGGATCAAAGACTCCATCACCAAACAAATTAATTATGCACAAGATTAGGGATTCAACAAGAGAGGTTATTATCTACTCAAGATCATCACATAAACATAACCCTAGATCAAGATATCATAACCATTCTACTTATAATCACATTTTAGGGATAGATTACTTGCATGCAACGTAAAAGTCAAAAATAACCGAGGAGAAAGTTATATAACTCATCTTAGATATGAAGAACAACTCCAACAACAAGGAAGCTCTAAGAAGATAGAGGAAAACCCTAGCTTTATTACCACTTGGCCAAGCTAGCACCAGCTCCAAGGAAAGAACAAACCCTAGGTCAAAGGAGTACAAGATATAGCAAAACCCTAGGCTGAGAAGATAAGAAAGAGAAGTTGTTCAACTCAACTTAAGCACCACCATGGAGAACCATGGATTCAACCAATAAGAGAGAATTCCTTCAAGCTCAACTAAAGCTCCACAATGGAAACTGCATGGGTTCGGCCAAGAAGAGGAGGAATAAGAGGGTAAGGAAAGAAAATGAAGGTCATGAGAAAGATCACTTACCCAAACCAAAGAGGAGAAAAGGATCACCAAACGATCACCAAGGAAGGGTTCTCCAAAACCCTAGCTCATATGTAAGGTGGATCAGCCACTTAAGCTCCACCTTCACCACCAAGAATAAGGCGGACGAGCTCCAAGAAAGAAGAGAGAAAGAAAGAGGGTGAAAAGGGTTTAGTTTCATGCAAGAAGAGAGGTTTATATAACTAAGGGTTAGAGAAAAAGGGGGGGTTAGGTGTCATGCATACACATGTCGAGTGTCCACCATATCTCACCCATACAACTAAGATCATGCATGCACCAAGGATGATAAAAACAAGGAAACTCAATGACCAACCTGGCCCACAAAAACTCATCGTTTGAAGGGATATTTGGTCCAAAAGCTCAACGGTCGCAGAGGATCGAAAGCCATCGATCGCATAGAATCAACCCTAGGGTTTCTTGTCTCATCGACCGCCAAGGTCAAGGGAACATACAAAACATCAATGACCTCAGAGATCATGAACAAAGGAAAATCTTGGCGATTTCTAAGATCAAGGTGATCATGTGTCAACACATACAAAGGTCAACCATCAAACTAGGGCATCTATGCAAACCCTAAACATCAACTCATGATGTCGCCACATCAAACCAAGGTGAAACAAAGCTTTGGGGTGCCACTATCTCCAACATTATGTCAAAACATGTGTGGAACAATAAGCATGTGACAAATTGCAAGAAAAACCTAATCATGGGTAAATTGCATTTAGGTCCAAAATCAAGCACATATATAGCATAACTAGCTCAAACCACATCTAAACTGGACCAAACTGAAAACATAATCCTACCACATGTTATCAAAGCACATCATGAGGTTAGATTAAGGTATAAAGCATGTAATTATGCTAAGTAAGAAAGATCAACCATATCTTGGTTAGGGGTCTTACAACTCTAAACCCCAAAGATTTCACCCCCAAAATCTTATGAAAACAAAGATGGGTACTTCCTATGCATCTCATCCTATAACTCCCATGTGGCTTCCTCCATGCCATGGCGATGCCACAAAACCTTAACAAGAACTATATCCTTCTTATTCAACTTCTTCATTCTCCTATCCAAGATCAACACAGGACCCTCAACATACGATACATCCTCCTCCAACTCAACCTCCACTGCTTGCAACACTTGCTCTGTATTCGGATGGCACTTCCTCCACATGGAAACATGGAAGACATGGTGTGTCCTATGAAACTCTGGCGGTAGCTCAAACCTATAAGCCACTTTCCCAACACGTGCCACAATAGGGTATGGTCCCATGAACTTGGGAGCTAACTTACCCTTCTTACCTAACCTCAATAGACCCTTCCAAGGAGAGACCTCAAGATACAAATGATCTCCTACTTAGAAATCCAAAGGCATGCCATGGTTATCAACATAAGACTTTTGTCTATCCTGGGTTGCCTTCAACTGCCACTGTATCACCTTGATCTTCTCTGTAGTTTGTTATACAAGCTCAGGACCCAAAATTTGATACTCACCTATCTCATACCAACAAAGAGGTGACCGACAATGGATTCCATAAAAAGCTTCATATAGTTCCATATCTATACTCTGTTGATAACTGTTGTTGTAGGAAAACTCTATCAAACTCAACTACACATCCCAACTTTCAAGAAACTACAAAACACAAGCTCTCAACAGATCCTCTAAGATCTGAATGGTCCTATCTAGATGACCATCTGTCTGTAGGTAAAAAACTATGCTAAACTTTAATTATGTCCCCATCACTGTGTGAAGACATTCCCAAAAATGATTGGTAAACTGAGGACCTCTATTAGACACTATGGTATCTGGGATACCATGCAGATGGAATATCTCATCAACTTATATCTGAGCCAACTTCTCTATTGTATACATCTTCTTGACTGGCAAAAAGTGTGTTGACTTGGTCAACCTGTAAACTGTCACCCAAAGAGAATCACAACCTTTGGTTGTCCTAGGAAGACCAACCACAAAGTCCACAGTGATATGATCCCATTTCCACTATGGTATTGACAATGGTTGCAACATTCCTACAAGATTCTAATGCCCTGCCTTGACCTGCTAACAAACTAGACATCTGGCCACGAACACTACCACATCACACTTCAACCCAGGCCACTAATACATGTCGTTCAAGCTACGCTACATATTGGTACTACCTGTATGCATAGCATACATCAAGGAATGATTCTCCTCGAGAACCAACTTCCTCAAACCATCAACATTGGGAACCACTTTCTGATTGTGAAGGAAAATTGTACAATCATCTATCTCATGGAAACCACCACGCTTCTTGTTGACAAACTTTGCCTTGATATTTTGTATCACGATATCAATCTACTATGCATCTCTGTTCTACTGTATCAAGGTAGACTTCACCTGTATATATGCTAGAAATCTTGCCAACAGAGAGATCTCCAACTTTACATTCATCTGATGTAATGACACCAACATGTATCACTTATGGAATACCAAAGAACACAATTGTGCCTTATCTGCAAATGATGACAAAGTAGACTTCCTACTAAGCACATTAGTCACAACATTTTCCTTCCCTGGATGGTAGTCTATCGTGCAATCATAGTCCTTGATCAACTCCATCCATCTCCTCTGTCGCATGTTCAACTCCTACTTTGAGAAGATATACTCAAGGATCTTGTGGTCAGTGAAGCTTTGACACTTCTCTCCATAAAGATAGTGTCTCCAAATATTCAAAGCATGGACCACAACTGCAAGCTCCAGGTCATACGTTAGGTAGTTCTCCTCATGTTTCTTAAGCTATCTCGAAGCAAAAGAAATCATGTTCCTCTCCTACATCAGCACACATCCTAAGCCGTTCCTTAACGCGTCACAGAAGATGATGTAGCCTTTCCCTTGCTCTGGCAGGACTAACACTAGTGCACTGGTCAACTTCTCTTTTAGCAGCTAGAAAGAACATTGATACTTGTCATCCCATATAAAAGGTATGTCTATCCTCATCAACTTTATTAGGGGCAACACCACATCACTAAACTTCTTAATGAACCTTCTATAGTATCCTGCCAAGCCTAGGAAACTATGAAACTCCATCAGTGTCTTAGGATGCTCCCACTCTAGCACAGACTCAACCTTCTTTAGATCCACACAAACACTACTAGTAGATTTCACATGCCCCAGAAAAGACACCTCCTTCAGCCAAAACTCACACTTACTAAACTTGGCATACAACATGTGTTGCCTCAACAACGTCAGTGCTTTCCATAGATGTTGCTGACTATCTTTGGAGTCTATCAAGATGTCATCTATGAACACCACCACAAACTGATCTAGATACGGCTTGAACACTTTGTTCATCAGATCCATGAAATTTTTCGACCCGTTTGTCAACCCAAACAACATGACCACAAACTCATAGTGACCATACCTAGTCCTAAAAGCTGACTTGGGTATGTCATATGCCTTAATCCTCAGTTGATGATATCTGGACCTCAAATCTATCTTAGAGAACACTACAACATCTCTCAGCTGATCAAATAGATCATCTATCCTCAGCAATAGGTACTTGTTATTTATTGTGACCTTGTTCAACTGTTAGTAGTCGATGCACAACCTCATAGAACCATCCTTCTTCTTCACAAACAACACAGGGGCACCCCAAGGGGAAGTTCTTGGTCTGATAAATCCCTTCTCTAGCAACTCCTATAATTGCCTTTTCAGCTCTTGCATCTCTGCTGGTGCAATCCTATACGGTGATTGTGCTATGGGATGTGTTCCAGGAACAATATTGATCTCAAAATCAATCTATCTGGGAGGGAGAACACCGAGAAACTCTTTAGGAAAACATCATCAAACTCTCAAACCATAGAAACCTCCTAGATACCAGGACTCCTCCTCTTGGTGTCCACAACATGTTCCAAGAAATCCTCACACCCCTGTCTCATCAGCCTCTCCATTGTGATAGTTGACACCAAGCAGGTCAGAAGAATCTTCCTATCTCCTTAGAAGACCCACACAACATCTCCCTCATAGAACATCAACACCTTGGAACTACAGTCCAAAACCAATCAATACTTCTCCAATGTATCCATCCCAAGGATCATATTGAATCCATGCATGTCAAGTGGCATAAGGTTCACTTAAATGCTACATCCTGAGAAAGAAAGAACAGAAGATGGACACACCTCCTACAATTGACAGAACCAACAAGAGGGGTTTCTAATAAAAGACTATCAGATCTATTACAAACAAGTAGATAAAAAAAATCTATCACCTCTGGTGATAAAAGCATGTGTCGCACCTAGGTCAACTAAACATATATGAAGAAGAAGCAGACAAATCATAATGAAAAAGTTCCATCTGACCTATCACCACCTGTGGGTTGACTATACTCCCGCCGGCTAACTCATAACATATAACTGAGGTGTCGCCTATTATCACCCATGTCCTCTACATGCCTATCCATAGGATCCTACCTATGATGCCTAACCACGTCCTCTACCACCCCCACTACTGAATAGCTACTATTGAGAACCTCAGTGACTCTTCCTTGGTCTTTGTGTCACCTCCTTGTCCTTCATTGGAAAAGAACCTTGTATGTCCAGTATGTTCACACTTATAACATGTTTTAGCCTCATAACATGGCCTAGACGACCCTATCACTGACACTGACACTGTACTACATGCTCTAGCTGGTGGGAAACTACAACTTCTACCCTTTATCGGGGACCACTGTGACGACACCACTGACCTCGGCTCAGAGAAAGTTGATCATTGATGTGACTGAGGTGAAGAAAACCTCGACTTCTTAAATCCTCTAGATGACTATCCTTGAAACTGCACTAGACTCTTTTAGAGTTGGCTTCATGCTTCGCAATAGCAGACCACTCGATCCTCCTCAGGACTCCATAAAGGTAGCAAACTTCTCCTTGTTCTCCAAAGCAGACACCATTGTCATCAGCTTTGTGCTCAAACCCTTATCAATCCTCTGGATCCTCTTCTTATCTGTCATCGCCATGTGAGGGAAAAACCTCAAGGCTCCATAAAACTTGCCTGATACTCATTTATGGACATTGACCCCTGTTGCATCTTCTCACATTGCAATATCTTATCAACCTGATACGTCTCCGGGAAGTATCAACTTCCAATCTCCCGCCAAAACTCCTCCCAACTAATCACAACTCTAGGTTTCTTCTCTTACTCTATGTCCAACACTGCCTTTCAGCAGATACACAACATACTTTACCTTCTCCTCTTCTGGAATATTAAGGATCTTGAAAGCATTCTCAAGCTCCGTCAACCAGATCTCCACATCTGTCTAGTCCTCCGTACTTGTGTACTCCATTGCCCACATCGTAGATGCTCAAATGTCTTCCCAGAACCCTAGGATTTTTCATTGGGGACAGCTACCCTAGCTTGAGGTACGGGCACTCTATCTTCCATATGCATAATTGTGGCCATCAACTATCCAAACATGGACTAGAACACTGGATTGACCATGGTTATTGGGTCGAACTGAGGCACCGTGGGATGCTCCGGCCATGTCTCCTGCACTCTATATTTGTGTGCCCCCTTCCTCACGCCACCTCTTGGCACAACAAGACTACTCTCATCATGTTATTTATACTATCCAAACATATCTTCATAAGCATAAGCTATAATTAGGTATGTTAGATGAAGCAAGAACAGACACAAACCATAGTCCTATGTCCCTGTAGACTCAACGAACCTAGAGCTCTGATACCACCTTACATGTGATGCCCAACGTCACACAAACGAGATTACTCAAAACAAAGTGTGCAATCAACAATAAACCACTCCATTACCAATAAAAAGAATGTAAATTAAAATTGACACCATATTACCAACATGTGTGGAAACATAGTACAACAAGGTCCAACAACCTATGCAACATCACATACCATAATAGATATTTTCATCTATTTAGTGGCCATCTACCGCAACCTGTGTACGAAAGATATCATGTTTCACATTACATGCCACATATATACAAATCGGGCATGCTGCAAAAACACATGTCAATATACATCATCTACAAAACACATCCCTTCTAAATCCTGAGAGTACATGGATGACACTAGGGCTCTACTACTACAACAACAAGTAGCTACCCAACCTTCTGAGGCTAGTGATCTCCAAGCTGCTCTTCCTCAACAACACGATCCTTACCCCACCGTTGACGACCACCTAAAAAGATGTGGTAACCCATGAGGTGAGACCCATATCTCTGTGAGAGATATAACTCTCAACCAACGGTTATTGTTACCAAAAATATATTAGTATTAAATAGGATGAGCAGATTCAGATAAATGGACAATTAAAATAGAGTACATAGGTTGAGGAGGTTTAAAAGATTAACAATTAAGCAGATAGGCATAACAGGGCAAAGGACTAGAAGGAACATGAAGAACATGTATAACAATTAATTTCTCTTACCACATTATATAACAACTAAGTAGCATAAGAAACAAGGTAAGGGTAGATAACCAATGTGAAGTGTGCTTAACCCTAAGTAGATATACTATGCGGATGTATTACATCTTTTATAACTACCCTGAGGAATTGAGGTATACCACTCAATTCCAACTGACCACTGCTAAGTCGAAATTAATGCCATACAAGATCTAGGAGAGTAGGAATCTTATGATCTCCCACACCCTCAGTAAGTATGAGTCGGCCACAGTGACATATAAAGTCAAACTGTAAAACACCTAGCCCTCCTTGGTATATAGATCACAGCACGACACTGGGGTATAAAAAACTGTACCACTGAGGTACAACCGTCGTTTCCCTCAAAATATCATATATGTAAAACTCCGACATAAGATTGTAGCCATTCTCACAATGATGCATGACTGTAGCCATCCTCCATACACCTTGAGATCAAGATAACAAGGACACACAATCACTTGCACCTCACATACTCAATGGTATGCACTCCGAATTTCCCTTAGGAATACTCATTTCACAATCCAACAAATTTTAGCACTAGAATGGATAGATGGAATAGTGCAACTACATGATTAGGGTTCCACTTGAATAATTTAAGCCAATTGGGTGTCTTTTATCTAAATCAATCAAGTTATATACAAACCCTAAAAAGATTTTACAATGGTAAGGATAAGTTGCAACTTTAAAAGATATAAAACATATGGAACATAAAACTTGTCACATCATCACATGGTATTGTTCCCTGCTTTATACAAGGCTATCATCATTGTCACACCACCATGGGATACCAATCCCTTATCACATCACATAGAGGATATCACCTTAAATAGGGAACACGACCATGCTCAAGGTCACAGAGCTATCACATCATTCCCTGCAAGATCATCATTATGTCTCCATGCCACAACAAGGCTCATCATCATATACATGATACATACGTGCTTCAACAACGAATTATGTATATATAATGCTTTTCTAACTACAAATTAGGGTTACAACATTAAGAGAGAAAGTAATCCATCAACATGCTAGTACTCAAGCAAGCTTAGCATTATCATCATGTGCTTGGAATTAGAGTTAGGTTCAACAATATAATCTGAATTAGGGTCTTAAATCAACAATTAACACTAAACCCTAATTATCATCATTTCCAACAATCTTGGAAAAAAAGAAAGTCAAACACTATGACCATAAGGTCAACCACATAGACAAAAATAGAGTCCAGTAATCTTCATCAACCGAAGAGAATAGGCCTCACCTTCTTCATCGAATGAAGAGGTGAACCACCCTCAACGACTACCTAGGCCAACACATCAGTGATCGAAGAAAGAGTTGAAGCATTGATGACCAAAGAAAAATCACAACACTTCATCAATCACAGAGATCCATGCATCAACGACCCTCAGGGTCTAGCGACCACTTATAACTATGAAAGATCTCATCAAATGAAGAGAGTCCAGGATCAATCAACCACAAGAAAGGAACCTTGGAGACCGAAGAACATGAGTATAAGTTATCAATTGAAGAAGATAGTCACCTTGACGACCACTCAAGAAGATCCATTCTTAGCGACCTAAAAGATATCAGATCCTCATCGATTACATAAACCATAGAGAAACATCAAGTGAGTGAAAACCTCATCAAACTCAAGATCAAATAGGTTGTTCATCACCATGAAATTGAAAACATCTGAGGTACAAACCACAAGAAGGAAAACAACTCCCAAACCCTAAAGTCATCCATCAACATGAGAGAAAGAAAAACCATGACTTAGAGAGAGAAAACCGACGTTTAGCACATGCATGCAAGGATCAAATCCTCCATCACCAAACAAGATAATCGTGCACAATATTAGGGTTTCTACAAGGGAGGTTATCTACTCAAGATCACCATATAACATAACCCTAGATCATGATATCATCACCATTCTACTTAATCACTACCATGGAGAACCTTGTGATTACTTGCATGCAACGTAAAAGTAGGCAATAACTGAGGAGAAAGTTAAATAACACATCTTAGATTTGAAGAACAACTTTGATAGCAAGGAAGCTCTAAGAAGAGAGAGGAAAACCCTAGCTTGATCACCACTTCTTGGCCAAGATAGCATCACCTCCAAGGAAAGAACAAAACCAATGTTAAAGGAGAACGAGATAGAACAAAACCCTAGGCTGATAAGACACTAAAGAAAAGTTCTTCAACTCCACTTAATCACTACCATGGAGAACCTTGGATTCATTCAAGAAGAGAGAAGTCCTTCAAGCTCAACTCAAGCTCCACATTGGAAACTCCATGAATTCAACCAAGAAGAGGAGGAAGAAGAGGGGTAAGGAAAGAAAACAAAGGTCAAGAAAAAGATCACTTATCCAAACTAAAGAGAAGACCAAAGGATCACCAAATGATCTTTAAGGAAGGGTTGCTACAAAACCCTAGCTCGCGTGCAAGGTGTATGGGCCACTTGAACTCCACCTTCACCACCAAGAACAAGGGGGACGAGCTTCAATAAAGAAGAGAGAAAGAAACATGGTGCAAAGGGTTCAGTTGCATGCAAGAAGAGAGGTTTATATAACCAAGGGTTAGAGAGACATGGGGGTTGAGGTGTCATGCAGATACATGCCAAGTGTCCACGATATGATGCCCATACAAGCACTAAGATCATGCATGCACCAAGGGTGATAAAACCAAGGAAACTCAATGGCTAACCAGGTCCAGGAAAACTCATCGATCGATGGGATATTTGGTCCAAAAGCTCAACAGTCGCGAGGATCAAAAGCCATCGATCACATAGAACCAACCCTAGGATTTCTTGGCTCATTCACCGCCAAGGTCAAGGACACATAAGAAACATCATTGAATGCATAGATCATGACTAAAGGAAAGGCTTGGAGATTGCCAAGACCAAGGTGATCATGGGTCAACACACACTAAGGTCAACCATCAAACTAGGGCATCCATGCAAACCCTAAACATCAACTCATGATGTCACCACATCAAACCAAGGTACAACAAAGATTTGAGGTACACCTCTGTCCAGCATGATGTCATAACATGTGAGGCACAAAAAGCATGTGACAAATTGCAAGAAAAACCCTGAACATGGGTAAATTGTAATTAGGTCCAAAACAAGCACATATATAACATAACTAGCTCAAACAACATCCAAAATGAAAACATAAGCCTGCCACATGTTACTAAAGCAAATAATGAGGTTATAATAAGTTTTTAAGAATCTAATTATGCTAAGCAAGCAATATAAACCAAAATCTAGGTCAGGGGTCTTATACATACATTTCCTTGATTTAAGACATAGGATTATACACATGACTCTAAGATATGTGATATGGAAAACATAATGTATTGTTATAAACTATGAAAGGAAACTAAGAAAATTTGCAATAACCTAAGGTTTGTACTATATAATTCAAAATTTGACTTCCAATTTGACTATTCTTCATTAATGATTCATATGTCAGGAATCACAATCTCATAAAGAACAACTGAAGAAATAAGAATAATAAGATATGGAATTTAGAAAAATGAATTTATTGGATATTATGCTTTATTCTATATACATCCTACTTTTGAGAACCTTAACAATGTTAAAAGAAATACCTATGGATCTCACATAATGAATAGTGAAACCTAAGGATGATATACATATGATTTATGAATTAGATAGGTACTATGAACATGAGTAATGACTAGTACATGATATATGACTATATGTACGAATATATGACTACAATAAAAGAAATGAATTTAATAATTTGAGGATGACACATTATAACTACCAAAAGTTGTTTATTAAATGTCCTACTCACAAAAGATTAAAATGGCAATTTCACTTAATAAGAACCTAAGAAGTGATTTCTGACCCAAGAAACATCAAATAACCCTACTACATTATATTTTTTAGATTCATGATAGGTTGGCATCTTTTTTTCTTGTGGACATCTTGATTTGGAAATTCTCAATTGGAACAAGTACTACATTCACTATTTTGTTATTGAACTATTTTATTTTCCTCTTGAATTTTGTTCAATAGAATTTTGCAGAAGTGGCGACTCTGATTTATTTTAGCCTTATCTCTCTATTGAAGATCACCAGAATTAGTTGGATATTAGATATTGTTGATAATTGAATAAAATGATTGGTTTTGACTTTGGCATGAAAAGTTTCAAATATTGGCTAAGAGCTTTGTCTCACTAGATTTGGCATGTCATATCCCCCAACCCTATGTAGTGGATAATGAATGTAGATGTCTCCCATTACTGGTTAAAACCACTAGAAAAAGTGTCATTCTCTTATAGAGGGGAGAACACTTGGCACATATCCCTAGAGAAGACAAAATATTAGATTGCTTAATCCAATGGATAAATCATTTCATTTTGAATAATTTGATATATAGATATTAGTTTTGAGAATAGTTTATTTTTTTCAATTACAACATTGAATGGTTGTACCTTTCTGAAACTAGCATGGTAACTAGATCATTTTCTTATTATTTCCATAGTTCAACAAGCAAACTTGCACATATTTGATTACCTAAATCCTTATTTTTTTTTGAAATAACTCAATAATTAAATTTAGTACCATCTTTACTGACTTATGTTTCCCTTCTTGGGGTCCATGTGTGGTTTCATTCCTACTTACAATTCATGGATAGGTGGTACAATGAAGACCTAGAAGAGATGAGCAAGAGTTATCCCCTGTTAGAGAGTAGATTGGAATTCTACATATTCTCACATGTCAAACGAATAGTTCACCTCTGAACTGATTGTTTTGCCATTCGCAAGATGCAAAAATTCATGAAAATTCGTCCTCTTTGACTCCCGCTCAGACTAGGAACCCTAATGTCATGTATGTCTCGTGAAAACAAGATTAACTAATGCGGAAGCGTATTATTAGCAGCGGAATTACTGAAAATCACTAAAAATTAAAACTTTTTGCAAAGAGATCCACAAACTGTAAAACTCTTTCATAAAGAACCAAAGTAAGTTATTTACATTCTGATTCATCAGTACATCTCTGTATCATCTCATCTCGAGAATCACAAACATTGACTGCCCTGTGAAACTGTACATAAGCGGTATACAAAATCTCGAGGCATCAAGCCAAAAATCTCAGATTTATAACAAACCATCTACTGACTCCTAGGACTTGAGAGTATAGAGACGACACATAAGACTCTCTATATACAAAACCTAACAGACAATGTCTCCACCTGAAGATCACTACTATCCTTGTTGTTGCTGCTGCTACTGTGGCTGCTGATGCTGCTCACCCACTGAAGGGTTTCTTCTTCCTCGGCGTCTACCTAAAAAGTTGAATCCCACGGGGGTGAGACAATTGAAAATTGTCCCAGCGAGAGATATAACTCTCTGCTAGAAGCATTGTTATTGTAGATAATAGAATAACACTGAGCGGTAGAATTATAAATATTCAACAGTAGGTAAATCATTGATTAACTATGTAGAGAAGTATTCTCTATACAGTTCAGTTCAGTTATAACTTGATTAAGCAGCAAGTCATTTATTCAATAAGGAATATGAAGAACATGTATATCATTTATCCATCTAGGACATAATATACAATGTATCATCAATCATTGATTCTCATAGTTCAACCCTAAGCAAAGATGCTACACAGCTGATTACATTTTTCAAACACACTTATGCCCTGAGGAGATGAGGTATACCGCTCATACTTCAACTGACCATTGCGAAATCGAAATCGGTACTATACATAGGTCAATAGAAGAGCTGGATTTCTATGACCTCATCCTCCTCAATCAATGTGAGGAACAACATGCAAGACATCTCGTGTCTTTGCCATAATAGCTTTCCAGGGTATGCTGGAAACTTTGCTATTAGACTTACAGTGGCATGCTGTACTCTCTTCGCAATCGAGGGATTTCTTGTCTATCTCACATCGATTCGGCATTAACATCATCATCGGGAGATTAGTGATACATCATCCCAAAATATACATATAATGAAGGATTAAGAGATTTAATGTTTATCTCACATCAATTCCTCCATTAGGGCATAAGGATATCCGCACCCATAACCCCCACATACTCAAAAGTATGCTCTCCAGGAGTTCCCTTAGGAAAACCTGTTTCACCATCACCAAACTACTGACGATGATGGATCTATGGTCAGGGCTCTACATGATATCATTTCACTTGATTATTTAAGTACATTACAACATTCTTTTAGCATCAGGCATGTTTTCAAACATAACCCATTATAACAATTGCCATGAAGATTAAGTACTATTTGTATCAAGTTTATTTCATAGTTTTATTAACATTGGGAACTCAATCCCTTATCATCTCATCATCATGATTCAAGAATATGAGTGTTCAAACCCTTAGATCATCAAAACACATATTACCACTTTAACTGGTAACTTAATTCCATCAAGTCATCTGATAGTGTAAATATGATAATTACAGTGTAGGTATTTCACATGGCTCTTACATCCTATAAACCTTCTTTTTTCACCTTTCATTAGGCAACATAGCATGTCATTATTTACACAGCTCATAAAGTGCTTTCAATAAACAAAGCATCATAGCTCATACCTGGCTATGTTCAATATCTCATAAAACCTGCATGATTAGTACAGATGATAACAAATACATCAATTTCATACCAGCATAATGCAAAACAATTATAACATCACTATTCAAGGGTTACACCACCCTTGCTAAGGTTAGGGTTTCCCTTTTTCAATTCAATTAGGGTTAATCATTCCCTTAGCTCAATTAGGACTAATGACTCATCATTTCATTGTCCAACCTTAGAGCTTCATGCTATAAAGTATAACCCAGAATTAGGGTTTCACATTCACATTGCATCTCCCTAGATTAGGGTTTATGTTCAATGAACCACAATTAGGGTTTACTATTCACATTGTATCTGTTACGACCCCACCTCCTGATAACCCCCAATTAAGGGAGATCGAGAGGTCGAAGCCGCACCCATGACTTCCGGATCAAAGGTTCGGAAATTAACCAAGAATAATTATCAAATTTTAACATACTATACTGAAAGCTGTAAGAAAATAAAATTTTGCATACCTTTTTGAAAACTTGGATCTCTAACTTCTATCCACTTAAGGATTCTACTCTTACTAATCCTCCTTGTATTTTACTTCATGTATTTCACAATATGACGATTTACTATTTGTCCTTTTAGCTTGTACCTAAAACGTCGACAAACAAAACTTCGGTCAGCCGAAGCTGGCATGTGGGGGGAAACAATAAACATGTAATTACGTTAACAATGGAATCATTCAATTAATCATTTAACAACCAAGATTACATTTTAGATATAACTCTGCGATCTAAGAGTACCCTATCCTCTATGTTGTCCTCATTAAACCCCTCATGATCCACCTATAAGTGAACCAATTCCCAGGGTTGAGTCACATGGCACTACTCGTAAGTAGCCCACTCCTTAACTCATGGCAGGCTAATTAGTCTCATGGCACTACACGTAGGTAGCCCAATTTCTCAGTAACCTAGACCTTGCTCTAGGATTACCCCTTTTTTTCTTAGCCTTTTCAAAGCAATAGAGGTGGACCTGGATCTAGTCAGTTATATACACACATTTATAGTGATAATCATAGTCACTTTATAGTTGCATGAAATAAATAAACATCCAACAGTTATTTTCAAGCAACCGATTAAAACGTTCGGGAATCCTCGTGAAACTAGAATGATCATTCATAAGCGTAACCACATACCTGTATTGCAGATTTAGATACCAAATTTAATCAGAACATAGAAATCCCAGTCAAGCAACCAATCATGCACAGAATCCTGAAATAAATATACCAATTTCCTTTTATTAATATTCATTCAATATCATTATAATTCTTAGGATTTCTATTCCAATTTTAGGGTTTCCTTGGGAATTAGGGTTTTGCCTCCATTCTTAGTTATTAAGACCCCTAATTCATCAATTCTTCTTAAAAACTTTAAATTCTCTCCTTTTAATATTCTTAACTATATTAGGATCATCATTTAGTAATTTACTTACTTAATCCGAAACATCATGGTTTTCCTCTTCTTTTACCCCAATTAGGGTTCCCATAAGAATTATTCTTCATTTATGGATTACACCCTAAAACTACCAATTTTTGTATACTAAACGGATGAAAACTCTATATTATTAATCAACAGGTTAATATCTTTCAAATTAACCTATTAGTCTTCAAAGATGTATCCCTTATATTCAATTTAGGGTTTCTAAGGTTTCCTACAAAAACCAAATAATCTTAATTATCTTTATTAAGGATTCTATAATCCAAACTATGATCAAGAATTTTACAATTGTATCATGTTATGGCCACTAAAACTCATATCTACTCAAATTAGGGTTTTTAGTCCATTAAACCATGTTCATGATCATAAAACCCTAAAACCAACTTACTAATCATCTTGTTATGATTTTATCATTCCTTTTATTCATAACATGTTAAGATTGATCAAAAACATATAAAATATTCATCATGTTTGTTTTTACATCATTCTAGGGGTTTTCTATCAATTAATGCATCAAAAGATGTAAAACCCTATACTTTTTGAGTTTCAAGCAGAATTAGGCTTCAAACATAATTTATTTGCATTCCTCTCATTCTGAGGATCAATTTTCATATAAGACTCGCTTTAATCCGAGTTTCCTAGAATAAATTATGATTTTAGCAAGATTTTACTTACTTGGCCAATCAGGGCGCGCCACGTCACCTCTATCTCCATGCACGTAGCGATCAGGAAATATAACCAGATTATGATTCGGCCCTTCACTTAAGTCATTGCTTCTTTATACCCCGGAGGGGTAGAACCGTCCAACAGACCCTTAGGTCGTCTTCAACCTTCGTCCAGCCGCAAGGCCGCCGCGGACGGCTCTTTGCAGGGCTGCTCTGCCCTCTCCAAGGCATGAAACTCCACGCTCTCCTGCGCCCCACCTCCGCCATGGCTGGGCGCACCCTCAACACCCTAAGCATCCGGCCAAGATGGCCAGGGTTGGCAGGGTTTACCCGCCATTGCAGCCACCTTGTGCAGCCGTGCTGCTGCTGTGGCGCACTGTTGAGGGCATGGCGATGCTTGCTGGAGCTTGCTCTGACATCAGGGATGGTGCAGCTTCGTTCACAACCCACCTGGTCTCCTAGTGGTGCCAGGATCACATCGTTTTCCTCCTCTAGGGTTTATGGATGAGAATCATGGAAGAAGAAAAGAAGATGGTGTGTGGGATCTTCGGAACTCGGCCCAAGGCCTTACCCCTTATATAGGGAAGTGTAGGAACGCCCTGGGATGCTTGCCCTCAAAGCAAACAAACTCTCTCTCTCCCAAAAGGAATTCAATTCCTTCATTAGGATGCAAGTTCCACTCTCTTTCCTTATTATTTTGATAAACCATATCTTTTGGTAATTAGGGATTCGAAAATCCCCTTACTTAATCTCTTTTACACTTGCCTTCTAACCAAGAGACACGAAATTCTATTTCCTTTAATAGAAATTACTTCTTTTTAGCAAGATCACCACATTTATTAATAATGTTTCACATTATCCTCTTATTTTGCAATTTAGGTATTTTCTCTTTCTTTTCCTTTTTATTGGGACTCCTTGGATCCCAAGACATTCCATTATTTCGAAATTGTTTTTATTGGATACTTATTATCCTTCTAGATGCATCTTTATGCATTATTTCACATTATCTTGTTTATTTCTCATTAAAATATCTCTTTTTGAGGATTTCTCTTTATTTCTCTTTTATTTTCCTCATTGGCATTCCTTTTATTATTAGAAACCTCATGGATACGAATTTTCACCAAGAAAACTCATTTATGCCTCTTTCCACTCATTTTCCACATTTTATCATTATTTTCAATTTCTTTCTTAATAAAGAAATACTTAATTAAACCTTTCTTTTCTTATTGCCTTCCCTATGCAACTTTGGACTCCTTGGAACCCAAGGAACCCAAGAGGCACGAAATCCTCTTTGGATGTGCCTTCTAGAGGTTTCTATTCCATTCTTTTCTCAAATATTCAATTATTCAATTACTAATTGAATTTTCTTTGTTATTTCCTTGTTATTGGGCCCAATAGCCAATAAAGCCCACAATACAAACATCAAGGCTATTGTAAATGAAATCCATTTATTTGAAGCAAATTATATCATTCTTTGTTCAAATATCTTTAATATGAGAAATTACATTTCTCACCAAATGAACCCAGAAATTGGGGTTGTAACATCCTTCCCCTCTTATAGGAATTTTGTCCTCAAAATTCAAACAAGCAAACAAACAATTTAGAATAAGACTTTTCCATGTCCATCATTGGCCCCTATGTGGCTTTACCATACTCATGGTGCTTCCACAGAACCTTTATCATCACATATTCTTTTCTCTGAGTTCTTTCATCTCGGCATCTATAAACTACACAGGTGACTCAGGCCATGTCAGCCTCCCTTGGGGCTCACTAGGTTCATTGCTTAGCACATGGTCGGGTACCTCACATAGTTCTCTAAATTGGACACATGGAACTCATCACATATTACTTTATCCTGAGGGGTGAATTCAAAACCTAACCATCTCCACCCATCCATCTCTAATGGACCCATGTATCGGGGACTCAGTTTTCTCAGCTACAGCTCAGAGGGGTCGGATTCTCACATATTCTTCCACAGTAACTTGTAAGTCAGTCTACTTTGCATCTGCTCATGACTCTCATCGTCTCTAGGCTCCTTTCAGCCCTTGCACAATCAAAGTGACCTCATCTACACGCACTGTGGTCCCTTTTCTAACCATCATGTGGTTCTTTTCTAACCATCATGTGGTCCTTTCACCAACATCACCCTACTGAAGTGGTGACCGACACAACCTCCCTTACAGAGCTTCTTATAAAACCCGATACTAACTATGGTGGTCATTGTCACAACTTTCATAGGAAAAGAACTGTCTCTAGATATCACCCTGAACGAGCACACATGCCCTCATCAGACCCTTTAGTCTGGATCATACTAACCATAGTTAGGGGTGATAAACTATACTAACATTGAGTTCTTCATGTACCTACTTTCACCTTATGGAAGTGAACCTTTAAGTCATACTCATGAACTTTTGAACTCGCATCATGGTGTAGTTGAACCATCTCTCTCATGGATAGTTCAACCAGATCTGTCCCTTAACAGAACTCTTTCTTTCTCATGTCATTTAGGTAAGGCGACTTACCATAACCCATATTGCATTCCGACCTTCCTTGGTCCAGGGGAGACCTATCACAAAATCCATAGGGTTGAGCTCCCATTCCCTCCCAGGGACTCTTTTGTCCTCTATATCGATATACTGGGTTACTGGGGTTCGTCCTTTACCTCCTGGATTGCATGGAAACATACCACGTGCAACCTCATCTTAAGCATCAAAGTGCTATTGCCCTTTACCACGGTGTATGGTGATCTTCAATCATGATTTCCTATATGTCATGATTCTTCAAGATTGATTCCTCCAAAACCCCAAAACCACTCTAGTCAGGGTTTCATCACCTTCTTTTCCAAAGAAGTGCATATGAGGTTCTACCACCATCCTTTCATGGAATCAAGGACTAGACTGGCTAACCAAACAACCCTTAACTTTTCAACGAATCTTGTTTCCTTTTCAAACTTAGGGTTAGCCAAACAACCTCTTCTAGCTTCTAGTCAAAACAAGTCAGATACATCTTAACCAGAACATTCATTACCACCTCACATCCTTAGGTATTAGGTAATATTGAAGACATACGCTTCCATGTATTTCATTTATCGTCTCACCTCCAACTCTCTGTCTATCTTCATTAAGAACACTCTCAGATTTCATCATCATGGTGATCAAACTCAACCTGGTATAACTTGTAAGTTCTACATAGCTCATGATAAAAACTTCCTCATAAGGTGACTACCTTATTCCTCTTGAGTGTTTGCAAACCATCCATGTATCATTCACTTTACCAGGGTAGGTTATCTTCTCTATCCCCATTTCTCGTGGCAACGTTCCAACCTAAATCATCTCTTATCCTTGGTGTATGGCATGCGTAATGTCCTATCTCTCACCCCCATAACAAGAGGAAATAAGCATTTGGCTGCAGTCCAAATACAAAGTTTCTTCCTATTCCAAGAGTAGAGATGGTACATCCCACCTTGCCAATACACTTTTACATCTCAGTTGAAACGTGCCACATATGTTTCTACATCACAGACATCATGTTATCAAGGTTACCTCCATGGAAAACTAGTCTTGAACCTACTGAGGTTGATATCCTTTGTCATATCCTCTATGTCTATAGGGTACCGACTCTTTTGGGGTCATCCCTCTTCCCTCATGCATCAAGAGAGTGCCCTACTCATCTGCCCTTTGGGTCCCATGAGTTCATGAAGGTGATCAATCTCCTAACCCATGGCCCTCAAACAATGATATATGTTACCTCCCGACCCTATGGTCATGTGCAACTGGGGAATTAGGCAACTCCTACTTTCATCGGTCTTATCCCGACCAGACCCTAGGATAGACTTAGGATTCTCCATTATAGTACATGTTCACTTAGAACCTTACCCAAGTCTCCATCATCACTCTTTCTACATTCATGGGCTGGCTTTCATCCTTTCATGGGGATCATGGCAACCTGCCTACCTTGGTCAAGCCCCATACTGGTTACCTCCATGGTAACACATTCATATGCAATTAGAGATGGATATCTATAAGTCTACATGTTCATTCTCATACCATGTACTTTTCACTTAACTTCTCAAGATCATGTGAGACCTCTTCAGGTTACCTTAAACCAAAAAAACTGATATATACACCCTACCAAAGGGGTCTCTCTCCCAGGATGGGAGGGAAACTATCTCTTGACAACAAGGTCACAAAAGCTCTTAGGTCTAGGGTTTACATCCACATGAGCTTACTTATCCCTAGCAAGCTATTAAGGCACAAGAAGATCACCTACTGTACCATGCTAGGTCATACTTGTCCTCTTTCCTTCATGCTGGATCAAGATCATACCTTTCTTTATCATCATCCTAGATGTGAGGGGTCCATCAAGCACACCTTAAACTTAATGGGCTTCCCCTTTTTCCTCTATACATGAGGAGTACCATGCTCGCTTCTATAGGAACTCAACTTCTCATTATGAGCATTAGGTACACCACTTCCCCTCTTAGGCCTAGGAACCCTAGGTTCACCTGTAGGTGTCCAACCGCATGCTCTATCTCTTAACTACGAACCAAGCATGCAAAAGGCATGACATGCACTTCCTGTCATCCTTCAACTCGAGCAACACTTAGGGTTGGGTCCTCCTTAAGGACAACCAACAAGGTACAAGGCCTCATAACCTGCAACTAAACTTTTCTAGGTCTAAGGAACCCTTCTTCCCACCTTAGAAGGTAAACACCTATACCGTAGGCACATAGGCACCAGATGCTTCATCTTCTCTCTCTAGGGTTTGGTCCCTCTAAAGGAAACCAAGGTATCATCAACTTCCAGGGATCGATCATGAGGCAACCATTATCATCCATTGTTCCTCATATCTCAGGGTTTTAGACTTCCAACCTCCTTGCTGGGTTTCCTGCTCTCTCTCTAGAGCTAACCCTACAACTAACCTCGCCATTATAGGTCCTCTCTCTTCATGAAGGATCAACCTCAAAAGCATCCCCTACAGGGGTGAAGCCTAGGTTCGAACTTATGTTTGCTCAAGATCATCCATAACCCTTTATGCTCCATCATAATTCCTTATCCAGGGTTTCATACTGTCAGCACTATGACGTGCCCTAGGTGCCAGCTATACCCTACTTGCACAAGCCCATAGGGTTTCTAAGGTCCTTCACTAACATCATCATCTAAGGAGCTATCCTTTACCCTAACATGCACGACCCTTCCCAGGGTTGGGTTGCCAAAGGTTCTAGGTCACCTCATGGATCATATGGCATCCCAAAGGCATGTCCTTTCAAACACCTGGTCCAACTAATCTCTCTCTATCCTTCACTTAGGGTTAGTGTTATCATCATCCTCAGAGGATGTGCCAGGTCTCTTCTTGCAATGGAGATCTCTATCTCCAAGACTAACTTATCCTCCTGACAAGAAGGTCTAGCCTCAGGTCTCTTCTGAGGACATGACAACTTATGTCATACGACCTAAGCATGTATCTATTCTTTAGTATGCGCTTAATCTATTAAGCTTATGTCCATGACATCTTATTTACATGCCTTTCATTAATTTGGTGGAGGATTTCTTAAACCTTATTAATCTTACCCATACCTCAAGAGGGTGAGGAGAAGAAAGAGAACCCTAATCCTTTAGGTCCTTATCAGAATTTTGTCATGAGAAGGGATGAATAAGGTGAGAAGTCCTAAAGGTATCTTATGTCGATTCATACCCTAAGACTTTGGCCAGGCAGTCACACGGATCCGGGAGTCCTCGTATTCTGACTAGCGGTGCGGAGGAAAATATTGCCAGCCCCCAGTTGTGATCCTTTTCTAGACACCTCTGTCTTTCGAATAATCCTCTAATAACTCCCTTGGGTTCTATGGAGTTTGTAAAATTTAATAATTATTAATGGTTAACTGAGGAACCCAAGCTCTGATACCAAATGTTACGACCCCACCTCCCGATAACCCCCAATTAAGGGAGATCGAGAGGTTGAAGCCGCACCCATGACTTCCTGATCAAAGGTTCGGCAATTAACCAAGAATAATTATCAAATTTTAACATACTATACTGAAAGCTGTAAGAAAATACATTTTTGCATACCTTTTTGAAAACTTGGATCTCTAACTTCTATCCACTTAAGGATTGTACTCTTACTAATCCTCCTTGTATTTTACTTCATGTATTTTACAATATGACGATTTACTGTTTGTCCTTTTAGCTTGTACCTAAAACGCCGACAAACAAAACGTCAGTCAGCCGAAGCTGGTATGTGGGGGAAACAATAAACATGTAATTACGTTAACAATGTAATCATTCAATTAATCATTTAACAACCAAGATTACATTTTAGATATAACTCTGCGATCTAAGAGTACCCTATCCTCTATGTTGTCCTCATTAAACCCCTCATGATCCACCTATAAGTGAACCAATTCCCAGGGTTGAGTCACATGGCACTACTCGTAAGTAGCCCACTCCTTAACTCATGGCAGGCTAATGAGTCTCATGGAACTACATGTAGGTAGCCCAATTTCTCGGTAACCTATACCTTGCTCTAGGATTACCCCTTTTTTTCTTAGCCTTTTCAAAGAAATAGAGGTGGACCCAGATCTAGTCAGTTATATACACACATTTATAGTGATAATCATAGTCACTTTATAGTTGCATGAAATAAATAAACATCCAACAATTATTTTCAAGAAACCGATTAAAACGTTCGGGAATCCTCGTGAAACTAGAACGATTATTCATAAGCGTAACCACATACCTGTATTGCAGATTTAGATACCGAATTTAATCAGAACATAGAAATCCCAGTCAAGCAACCAATCATGCACAGAATCCTGAAATAAATATACCAATTTCCTTTTATTAATATTCATTCAATATCATTATCATTCTTAGGATTTCTATTCCAATTTTAGGGTTTCCTTGGGAATTAGGGTTTTGCCTCCATTCTTAGTTATTAAGAACCCTAATTCATCAAATCTTCTTAAAACCTTTAAATTCTCTCCTTTTAATATTCTTAACTATCTTAGGATCATCATTTAGTAATTTACTTACTTAATCCGAAACATCATGGTTTTCCTCTTCTTTTACCCCAATTAGGGTTCCCATAAGAATTATTCTTCATTTATGGATTACACCCTAAAACTACCAATTTTTGTATACCAAATGGATGAAAACTCTATATTATTAATCAACAGGTTAATATCTTTCAAATTAACCTATTAGTCTTCAAAGATGTATCCCTTATATTCAATTTAGGGTTTCTAAGGTTTCCTACAAAAACCTAATCATCTTAATTATCTTTATTAAGGATTCTATAATCCAAACTATGATCAAGAATTTTACAATTGTATCATGTTATGGCCACTAAAACTCATATCTACTCAAATTAGGGTTTTTAGTCCATTAAACCATGTTCATGATCATAAAACCCTAAAACCAACTTACTAATCATCTTGTTATGATTTTATCATTCCTTTTATTCATAACAGGTTAAGATTGATCAAAAACATATAAAATATTCATCATGTTTGTTTTTACATCATTCTAGGGGTTTTCTATCAATTAATGCATCAAAAGATGTAAAACCCTATACTTTTTGAGTTTCAAGAAGAATTAGGCTTCAAACATAATTTATTTGCATTCCTCTCGTTCTGAGGATCAATTTTCATATAAGACTCGCTTTAATCCAAGTTTCCTAGAATAAATTACGATTTTAGCAAGATTTTACTTACTTGGCCAATCAGGGCACGCCCCGTCACCTCTATCTCCATGCACGTAGCGATCAGGAAATATAACAAGATTACGATTCTGCCCCTCACTTAAGTCGTTGCTGCTTTATACCCCGGAGGGGTAGAACCATCCAATAGACCCTTAGGTCGTCTTCAACCTTCGTCCAGCCGCAAGGCCGCCGCGGACGGCTCTTTGAAGGGCTGCTCTGCCCTCTCCAAGGCATGAAACTCCACGCTCTCCTGCGCCCCACCTCTGCCATGGCTGGGCACACCCTCAGCACCCTAAACATCCGGCCCAGATGGCCAGGGTTGACAGGGTTTACCCGCCATTGCAGCCACCTTGTGCAGTCGTGCTGCTGCTGTGGCGCACTGTTGAGGTCATGGCGATGCTTGCTGGAGCTTGCTCTGACATCGGGGACGGTGCAGCTTCGTTCGCAACCCACCTGGTCTCCTAGTGGTGCCAGGATCACATCGTTTTCCTCCGCTAGGGTTTATGGACGAGAATCATGGAAGAAGAAAAGAAGATGGTGTGTGGGATCTTCGGAACTCGGCCCAATGCCTTACCCCTTATATAGGGAAGTGTAGGAACGCCCTGGGATGCTTGCCCTCGAAGCAAACAAACTCTCTCTCTCCCAAAAGGAATTCAATTCCTTCATTAGGATGCAAGTTCCACTCTCTTTCCTTATTCTTTTGATAAACCATATCTTTTGGTAATTAGGGATTCGAAAATCCTCTTACTTAATCTCTTTTACACTTGCCTTCTAACCAAAAGACACGAAATTCTATTTCCTTTAATAGAAATTACTTCTTTTTAGCAAGATCACCAAATTTATTAATAATGTTTCACATTATCCTCTTATTTTGCAATTTAGGTATTTTCTCTTTCTTTTCCTTTTTATTGGGACTCCTTGGATCCCAATACATTCCATTATTTCGAAATTCTTTTTATTGGATACTTATTATCCTTCTAGATGCATCTTTATGCATTATTTCACATTATCTTGTTTATTTCTCATTAAAATATCTCTTTTTGAGGATTTCTCTTTATTTCTCTTTTATTTTCCTCATTGACATTCCTTTTATTATTAGAAACCTCATGGATACGAATTTTCACCAAGAAAACTCATTTATGCCTCTTTCCACTCATTTTCCACATTTTATCATTATTTTCAATTTCTTTCTTAATAAAAAAATACTTAATTAAACCTTTCTTTTCTTATTGCCTTCCCTATGCAACTTTGGACTCCTTGGAACCCAAGGAACCCAAGAGGCACGAAATCCTCTTTGGATGTGCCTTCTAGAGGTTTCTATTCCATTCTTTTCTCAAATATTCAATTATTCAATTACTAATTGAATTTTCTTTGTTATTTCCTTGTTATTGGGCCCAATAGCCAATAAAGTCCACAATACAAACATCAAGGCTATTGTAAATGAAATCCATTTATTTGAAGCAAATGATATCATTCTTTGTTCAAATATCTTTAATATGAGAAATTACATTTCTCACCAAATGAACCCAGAAATTGGGGTTGTAACAGTATCACCCTTGATTAGGATTTACTATTCACATCACATCACCCTAGTTTAGGGTTTACTATTCACATTGTATCACCCTTGATTAGGATTTACTATTCACTTTGTATCACTCTGGATTAGGGTTTACTATTCACATCACATCACCCTAGTTTAGGGTTTACTATTCACCCCAAATAGGAGTGAGCATCAAAGTACCCTGAATTAGGGTTTCTCATATCATCATTATGAATTAAGATCATACCATCATTATGTATTAGGATTTCACATATCAATGCATTCAATTAGGGTTATGATTCACTAACCTTCATAGTTAGGATTTCATGATCTCACTATTAAGGATCATACCCTAATTAGACATCCGTTCATAATGAAAGTCCATTACATGATTAACATTCATATAGGAAGTCTTCTCTCTCATGATCCATAAGATAGTACTTACTTCAGCCATGATTAGACTAAATCAACTCAACTTAAAAGGAGAATTGACATCATGAGTTATGTCATTACCATCATGATCATTAAGGCTTATTCATTCAAAGGTAGTAATCACCTTATCTCATTAAGATACAATTACTATAATCATCTTTGATTACATCATGTATTAATCAATTAATCAATTTTTCCTTTAACCACTTTAAGTACCCATGCGGTTTTGGTTAGTTATCCACCAAACGGTCTTGACCAAGTCAGGCCTCAAACAGTCTTGCTCAAACCATGAAACCGTTTGGTAAAGGTGACCCTTGAAACCATTTGCTAAAGGTGCACACTTGAAACCGTTTGCCAAAGTTGACCCCTGAAACCCTTTGCTAAAGGTGGTCACTTGAAACCGTTTACTAAAGATGACCCTCAAGATCGTTTTCCAAAGGTGAAGTTTTGAAACCACATGAACTCAACCGGTTTGGGATCGTTTGGTCCCAAACAGTCTTGAGACCGTTTGGTCCAAACCTCCTCAAAACTGCATGGACCAAAGATGGTCTCAACCAAGCAAATTGAATTAGGTTTTCCAAAGTTGATTCCTTCAACCATTGAATCTATGGAACTAATAATCAAGTGGACCTATCACCATACTTAAATTGAGTTAATTAGGTCATCCTTCAACTGATTTGACCCTCAATTGACCCTCAATTGGTCATCAATTAGGGTTTGAATCAATTGGATTAGGGTTTGGAATCGATGATCCTTCAACATTAACCAATGTGAGATTAGTTACTTTGAAACCATTGAACCTTCATCCAAAATGAACATGACCTGACCCCAAACAGTCTTGACGTCGTTTGTATCACCTCCAAACGGTCTTGATACCGTTTTCCCATCACCTCATCATTAACCAAGTCATTCAATTAGGGCTCGGATCCAAGGATTGGTCACCAAGTCAGCAATTGATTATACTTTAACCTAGTATCTTTGGATCTTCAATTGCTCAACCATACCTAACCCTAGACCTCCAAACGGTCTTGGGTGATCAACAAATGTTCTTGGGACCATTTGGTTGATCCCCAAATGGTTTTGAAACCGTTTGGGTCAATCAACCTAAGTTTCCAACTCAATCACTTATCAAATCAGCACTCAACCCGATTAGGGTTTTGGTGATTGATGGACCTTCAACTCATGAACCAATTAGAACTAATCAATTATAATTGATGGGTCATTAACTTACATTATTTTCAACAGATTTACAAATGGTCAACCCTGTTCAACACCTCCAAACGGTCTTAAACCGTTTGCCCTCATGCGGTTTGGTGAAACTGTTTCCCTTCAAACGGTTTAAAACCGTTTGCTCCCAAACGGTTTGGGAAACCGTTTAGTAAAGTTGACTTGAAACTGTTTGGATAGGGATTCCTTTGGATAAACATCTATGATGATGTCATCATCTTCTTCCTTCATACATGCAAGAACATCAACCATTTTTCATGGGATTTTCAGTAGGGAATCAAAAGAGTACCAAAAGAAGATAATTAACCAACAATTATTGAAGAGAAGGATGCAATTGCAATGATTAAGGGTTTGGGTTATAAAACCCACCTCTAGAACTGATCCCAAGCTCCAAGATCCACGTCTCTAATGGTGTATGGAGTTCCAAAAACTGTCCAAGGTCTGTCCTTGAGCTTTTAGATGAGCAAATTGGCTAGGATTCGAAATCGGGTGAAGAAAACCAATAGTCAAGCATTGATTTAGGGTTTTCACTATGAATCCGAGGTAGAAGATGATCAAAACTCACCAACATGTTATGGTCGTCCTTCTCCTTATCCTGAGCTCTCCCTTGGTCGGCCAAAGCAAGATGAGAAAACAAAACTAAGGAAAAGATCCTTATGTGTATTGGAAAAAGGATATACATAAGGGATTTTCAAGGAAAGAGAAAAAGGAATTATTTTCCTTAAATTACAAAATTATTTCCACCAAATCCCCCTCCATTTCTTGAACATGAAGCCACCTTAATTTTCTTGCAAAACCTATCCATTATCCAAAGATTAATGGAAAAGAAATTAAGCACCTTAAATAGTTTTATATTAATATCCAACCTTTTAGTGGATATTACTTTTTATTATATTAATGTGAGTGGCTTCCACTCAACCAAGATCTTTTTGTTCCCAAGAAAGGCACAAGCTCGTCCAAAACTATTGCAAACACATTATTCAACTTTTGGTTGAGGGGCTCCTTGATTAATTTATTTCTTTTTGCATTAAATTAAATTAAAGTTCCATTTATGCTTAAATCTTGATTATTTTAATACCAAGATTCTCTCTCCTCCAAGATAATTCAAATGAGGCGCTCCTCTCATTTTCCTTGCTCTACTTGATGCCAAGAAACATGAGGGACCCTCAAGAGGTGGTATTTTGCATATTGAACCCTAGGTTTTGGGTAAATTGCACATTACACCAAAATTAGGTTTTAATGCACAAGGATTGCTCTACAAGCTTTATCTTGGTGCCCAAGCTTGTGGAAACCATACCACTACATCATATTCATTCTTATGATGTCTCAACATCAGAGGAACATTTTATCATGTAACATTTGCAATTTAACCCCTCAACTTGGGTAATTTGCACTTTAGTCCAAAATTAACAAAACAATGTTCCAACATTATTCAAAAAGGACTGAAATTGAAATATAAGTTCCTCAAGAGCCTTAATTACTTTTCAAAGGATAAGAGCAAGAATATAATTAAATTTATTAAGCCAAAACACCTAGGGTTAAAACATAACCTAGGTCAGGGATGTTACAAATTATCCACCCCTTATAAGGATTTCGTCCCCGAAATCATTAACAAAACATTTTAAGAGAAAAGAGTAGGGTATTTCCTCCTCATCTCTCCCTCTAGTTCCCATGTAGCTTCTTCAACGCCACGGTGATTCCAGAGGACTTTTACAAGACTTATGTCTTTCTTCTTCAACTTCTTGATCCTTCTATCAAGAATCAACATAGGTCCTTCAACATAGGATATATCATCATTCACTTCTACTTCCATAGGCTGCAAAACTGATCCTGTGTCATGATGAAATTTCCTTAGCATGGAAATGTGGAATACTGGGTGCAACTTTTGCAGCTCGGGTGGTAACTCCATCTTATAAGCTACCTTTCCAATCCGTTCAATGATTGGATAAGGTCCCATAAATCTAGGAGCTAACTTTCCTTTCCTTCCAAATCTAAGAACTCCCTTCCAAGGTGAGATCTTGAGGTACACTCTATCTCCAACCTAGAATTCTAAAGGTCTACGACGCTTGTCAGTGTAAGATTTCTGCCTATCTTGTGTAGTCTTTAAATGTTGTTGTATTATTTTAATCTTCTCGGTGGTCTGTTGCACAAGATCAGGACCTAAAAGTTGATATTCACCAGTTTCATACCAATATAGGGGAGATCTACAACATCTACCATACAAAGCTTCATAAGGTGCCATGTCAATACTGTGTTGATAGCTATTGTTGTAGGAAAACTCTATCAAGCTTAGATGTAGATCCCAACTTCCTGTAAACTGGAGGACACATGCCCTAAGCAAATCCTCCAAGGTTTGTATAGTCCTTTCTGATTATCCATCTGTCTGAGGATGAAAGGTTGTACTAAACCTTAACTGTGTGCCTAAGGCTTTATGAATTCTCTCCCAAAAATGACTCATAAACTGGGGACCTCTGTCAGAAACAATGGTAACTGGGACCCCATGCAGCCGCACTATGTCATCTACATAAAACTGTGCCAGCTTCTCAACAGAAAAGGTCGTTTTGACAGGTAAGAAATGTACTGTCTTTGTCAACCTATCAACTATTACCCAAATGGAATCATGACCTTTGGCTGTTCTGGGTAAACCAACCACAAAGTCCATGGTTACATGATCCCACTTCCACTGCGGTATAGGTAAAGGCTGCATTGTTCATGTGGGCTTCTGGTGTTCAACTTTAACTTGCTGACACACTGGACAGCGCATAACAAACTCAACAACATCATTCTTAAAACTAGGCCACCAGTACATATCTTTCAAGTTACGATACATCTTGGTGCTTCTTGGATGCATAACATACATTGAAGAATGAGCTTCTTCCAAGACTAACTTCCTTAAGTTATCAACATCAGGTACTATCATTCTACCATGATAACAGACTACCTGATCATCTGAGTCATGGAAACCTTGTCGTTTCTCACTACCATACTCTGATCTAATCTGTTGAACTACAACATCAGCTTGTTGTGCCTCCTTAATCTACTGTCTCAGAGTAGGTTTTATGTGCATCTCAGCTAACAACCCGGATAACAATGATACTTTTAATTGTACATTGTCTTACCTTAAAGAGATAAGCATATCCCTCCTAGAGCACACCAAATAATTCAACTGTGTTTTATCTAGGGCTGGTGTTGTTGATTTCCTACTCAAAGCATCAACAACTACATTGGCCTTTCCTGGATGATAATCAATTGTACAATCATATTCCTTGATTAACTCCATCCAGTGGCGTTGCCCCATGTTAAGCTCATGATGAGAGAAGATGTACTTTAGGTTCTTATGGTCTGTGAAAATCTAGAATGTCTCTCCATAGAGATAATGTCTCCAGATCTTCAAGGCATGGACTACAACAACTAGTTCTAGATCGTGTGTCAGATAATTCTCCTTGTGTTTCTTAAGCTGTCGAGAAGAAAAAGAAATCACTTGTTTATCCTGCATTAACACACATCCTAGTCCATTCTTAGAGGCATCGCAGAAAACTATATACCTTTTCCCTTGCTCAGGTAACACCAGCACTGGTGCACTTGTCAACCTCTCCTTCAACAGCTGGAATGATTGCTGACACTTTTCATTCCAGGCAAAAGGAACATCCTTCCTGGTCAACTTAGTTAAGGGTAAGGCTATAGAACTGAAGTTCTTAATGAATCTCCTATAATAGCCTGCCAACCCTAAGAAACTACGAATCTATATCGGTGTCTTTGGCTGCTCCCATTGCAGGACAGATTCTACCTTTTTAGGGTCAACACGTATACCTGAAGTAGATATTACGTGTCCAAGAAAAGAAACTTCTGGTAGCCAAAACTCACACTTGCTAAACTTAGCATATAACTTATGCTCTTTTAGCAAAGTTGGAGCCTGACGAAGATGCTTCTCATGCTGTTGAGCATCTCTACTGTAGATCAGGATGTCATCTATGAAAACAACTACACACTGATCAAGAAAAGGTCGAAAGATTCTATTCATGAGTTCCATAAATGCAGCTGGTGCATTAGTTAGTCCAGACGACATATCTGTGAACTCATAGTGACCATACCTTGTCCTAAAGGCAGACTTAGGTATGTCACCCTCCTTAATATGCAACTGATGGTATCCCGACCTCATATCTATCTTTGAGAAGACAGTTGCACCACACAACTGATCAAAGAGATCATCAATCCTTGGCAAAGGATACTTATTCTTTATTGTTACTTTATTTAATTGTCTGTAATCAATGCACAACCGCATCGACCCGTCCTTTTTCTTAACAAAGAGGACCGGAGCACCCCAGGGTGAAGTGCTTGGTCGGATGAAACCCTTCTCAAGCAACTCTTACAATTGTTTCTTGAGTTCTGCCATCTCAGCAGGCACCATCCTATATGGTGTTTGTGCTATTGGTTGTGTTCCCGAGATTAGATTAATTTCAAAATCAATCTCTCGGGGCAGAGGTACACCTGGAAGTTCTTCAGGAAATACATCTTCAAATTCCCTAACTATAGGAACTTCAGTAGGATTAGAACTCTCCATGGTGATATCTACCACATGGGCTAAGAATGCATAACATCCTTGCCTCATCAGCTTCTCAGCTACCATAGCTGACACAAGGCAGGTTGGAAGAATCTTTCTATCTCCTTAAAAGATCCATGTGTCACTTTCATATGTAAACACAGCTTGCTTGGACTCACAATCTGAGACAACCTTATACCTTTCTAAGGTATCCATCCCAAGGATTATATCAAACCCATGCATCTCAAGTGGTATAATATCCACTTGAATGTGATGTTCAGAAAAGGAAAGAATGCAGAGAGAACACACCTCCTGTAACACCGCAGATCCCATCAAAGCAATTTCTAACAACAGACTATCTGCTCTATGACTTGTAGTCATGTTGTAGTCAAGAATCACTCTTTGAGTGATGAAGGAATGTGTAGCACCCAGATCAATTAAAACAGATACGACTCAGGATATAGACATATCGGAATAAAATAGCTTCATCTGATCTGTCACAACCCGAGGGTTGATTACTGCATCAGGTGGATTCATCACATAGAATCTCGCTGTTGCCTATGGTTGATTCGGTGCTTGATGACTGGGTGCTGATGATCCAGCTTGGGATGCTTGTCCACGTCCTCTAGCACCACCTAGAAACTGTCTCCTTTGGGAACCTTGCTGACTCTGCCTTTGAGGTTGAGTCACACTTGCCTCTCGGGCTCTACAATCCTTCATCAGATGCCCCATCTTTCCACATATGAAACAACTTCTGATACCTGTCTGTGGTCTGGATGGTCCTATAACTGACACGGATGCTGAGCTGTGGGCTCCTTCTGGTGGTAAACTTCATCCTTTACCCCTATTTGACGTCCACTGCATCTAGGTACTGAATCTAGGTGGTGGTGTAGGCACGGAAAACCTCAGTTTCTTGAAACCTTTAGATGAGGATCCTTGGAACTAGGGGTACTCCTTCTTGTTCTTGGTCTGTCGCTTCTTAGTCACATACCTCTCTATCCTTCTAACAGACTCCACAAAAGTAGCAAATCTTTCCCTGTTCTCCAGGGTAGACATAGGGGTGGTCAACTCAACGTTTAATTCCTTCTCAAAATGCCGAATCCGCTCTTCATCCGTGGTTGCCATATGCGGACAGAACCGCAAAAGCTCCATGAACTTAGCCTCATACTCACTAATGTTCATTGGTCCTTACCTTAACATCTCAAAATAAGAGATTTTCTCTTCCAAGAACGTCTTAGGAAAGTATCTGTTGACAAATTCCCGTCGGAAAACTTCCCATTCAATCTCCACACCTGGCCTTTTCCCTTCCTCTATGGTCCACCAGTGACCAACACTCCCCTTAAGAAGGTACACAACATGTCTAACCTTCTCAACTTCTGGGATTTTCAGGATTCTAAAGGCCTTCTCTAACTCAGTTAGACACATGTCAGCATCTACTGGGTCAGATGTCCCAACATATTCCGTGGCTCCAACCCGGCGTAGTCGTTCAAACATCTTGCTGACTCCTTGTCCTTCTTGATGGGTAGGTGCCCTAGGTGCATGTATGGGCATCCTATCAGTCATATGCATCATGGCAGTTATAAACTGCCCAAACATGGCTTGGAAGGCTGGGTTCCCCATGTCAGCTTGATTGAACTGGGGTGGTTCAAGCACAGGTTCCTCCCCTCTTTAGTCTCTTGCACCTCCTTTGGGAGCAGCGACACTACTTTCAGCAACATGTTCATCATGTGATCCAGACATCTTTAGTTTTCTCTTCTCCTCCTATATGAGCAGAAGACACTATCAGATAGACTGGATGTGATAACCTTGATTTTTTTAGGTTTTAATACCCAATCTAGTATTTGAAGACATAATTAGAGTAAAATGATTCAATTATGGAATTGGGGTCTTATTGGATCAATTTGGAAAGTCAATCATTTGTTGATAAGATAAGAGGTTACTTTGATGTATGATTTGAATTGAACATCCTTAAATATCAAGTGGGATAGTTCTAACTTCATGTATCAATTAGGAATATACATGGGCATAAATAGTTGAATAACCAAACAAAGTGGATTGAGTTTTCTTGATTATGGTTTGAGGATTAATTAACTTATATTCAAGGTTTATACAACTATGTGTGAGCTTATTCGATGTATTAAGTTTGTTTGACAAAATTGGAGTTTTAACATGTGACGTTGGTAGAAATTAGGCTAAATGATAATCTAGACATGGTTAAATGTTGATGGAAAAATGATTATCCTACACCATGCTCTAAGATATTGATATTGAAAGTAAATGACTCGTTGAAACATTCATTGAGAACTGTAGTCACTTAAATATCCATTGAGTCCATCTTAGGTATGTCAAGCAGTGCTCGGGCCCATCATCACCCAACTCTGAGGCTTGAGGAGGAGGTGGCCTTCATCGGATGGCTAGTGAAGGAGTCAACAAAAAGGTTTATGGAAGTGTGTGGGCAGAGTGGTTGAGCCCGCCGCACATCCCGGATCTTAATGACCCTTTGCAAGGGTCTCAGTGTCGAGTACAGGGGGAGATATCAAACCCTCGTGTTCACTTCCTTCACTCCAACCATACACAGCGACAGATACAAAGAAGCCACCTAGATCTCGAACTCCAAAACCTGTCATGATAGCACGACTTGGAGGCTCTGATGTTCTCGGTCACAGCCAACCTAGAGCCGGACCTCACGTCGGAAGCAGGCTTGTAGAGAACAAAGTTCTCGCAACAGGCGGCGCCTGGAGGAACTGGGAGAAGGAGCAAAGGGAGAGCAGGCCCACATCGGATGACCGGATCATGGCTGCTTTCCTACTCTATAGAGTGAAGGAGACTGAAGTTTGTTTCTAGATGACGTGATGGTAGGGAAGCCCTGCGATCGGTCGCCGGATCAATCACACCCTTGCGGCGGCATTGCTGTGTCATAGAGAAGTAGAGCAACCCGATCAGGGAGAGGCACATCTCCTCTTTCTCTGTCTGCATCCCCTCTTTTCTAGCCGATGTGAGGGCATGTAGCCCGACCATCGCTCGTCGATCTCGATCACAGAAGCAGTGATGTCGAGCCGTCGAGGTTCTGTTCCACGGCGGCACCCTACTCTACAGAAATAGGAGGAACGTGATACATCATGAGGAAGCAAGAGAGAGAGACCGAATTGTGAAACCAGAGCGGAGGACCAAGCTTCAGAGCTCACGCCAAGACCCTTCCTTTTGGTGAGCGCCTGCGCTCACTAGAACCGTAGAAGAACAGACTAGAGTCAGAAGGTGTGGACTCACGAGACGAAGGAGGAAGATCCAAGTGGAGCGATTGATGCAGATTTACCTATTTTTGGAGGGTACTGGAAACATCCTTGAGCCTCCACATATCTTCTCATAACGTCGGGAGTCAAGCTCGGGAACAGTGCCTTGCCATTGAGATCACAACTCTGCTGCTTCACGCCTCCTCTACCTGGAACAGATGGCCGCCGATGGGCTCAAGTCCCTGAAGAAACAAACTCTCACTGTGTCGTGCAAGTTGAAGGCAGGTACTTCTCGTTTCCCATCGCCGAATCACCTATGTGTGATGGTGCTCATGCTGGTGGTACAACATCATCACAGTGTCATATACTCCTACAGACTACCACGGGGGTGCCCTCTCAAGATGCTCGACCTGGTAGATCTACTGGAGGTAGGAGATCCTCCCTTCCGTGTGGACGAGCGGCCAGAGAAAGTAAAGAGGGGTCAACAATGGGTCGGACATGAATGAAGCTCCTACGTGCTCATGCCATGAAGATAAGGAGGTTCAGGTCGTCATCACTCTCCAAGTCCCTCTTCCGGACGGCGCTCACGCGAGGTCGGAGCGCAGGAGACGCCGCGCAAACCTGGTCACGATCAGGAAGGGAAATCAGATCCCAAGGTTTAAGCGGACCACTTTTGAACCCGGTTCAGACCCCAGACCTACTGGCTCAAGTGCCCTTTCACTGGCCACATGGCAAGTCCAGATAGGCTGCAAAGGTAAATTACCTCAGCAAATGTGCAAATCTTCTTTAAATCGTAGAAAATACATACGTTGGTAGAAAAATACAAACAAAATATCCACAGACTCAGAAAAATGCTCTCTTTATTATGAAATCCCTAGATCAGTCCTTTGATGCACATTTACTAATCCTATATAGTTTAGATGATAATACCCCAATTAGATTTCATTAAATGAAATAAATTGTATACAGTTGACATAAACTCTTAGAAAATTCATATAGAAGCCTAATCATTACTAAAACTAATTTATGGACTATGATCTGAATATTATTTCTAAATATTAGGTCTTTTCCAATTAATGCATAATTAAATGCTTTCAATCTCATTTTAATGCTAGAAAATAGATTAAGCATCAGTAAATTTTGAAATTTTGAACCAGACCATAGTTATGACCTTTAGACCAGTATAAAAATATTAGAGGCAAACTTAGGCCAGTTTAAACCTAGGTTTGGCCTAAACCCTAACTTAGACCTAAAATATCAATGACATAATGGACCATGTATTAATGATGATTAATTTGTTTTTAACCAGGTGATGACCAGATATCTAGATGAGCAAGAATGATTAGAAATCCTTGAACTCAGGTACGTGGGCTTTATCTAAGTATATGACTAGTTTTCTTGTATGCAATAGCTATGATGTATTGCTTGTCTTTATTTGAGAATATTGCTTGGATGTACTATGATTATAGTATCTTTGCCATGTCAATAAGAACAACAAAGAGTATAGATGGTTTATAGATACTAAGTGGATATATGCTCTCTTTCTCTCTCTCTCCCTCAATCCTCTCTCTCTTCCTCTAAATATAAGGTCGGCACTCGGTCCCCATAGCCCAAGGGGCGGGGAAAATGAAGTGTGACATCTCTCTCTCTCCTCTCTAAATATAAGGTCGGCACTCGGTCCCCATAGCCCAAGGGGTGGGGAAAAATGAAGTGCGACACCACTTAGTAGTACAAACGCATCAAAAGACATCTAAACATATGTGTTTACCTGATTATCGCTTTAAACAATGTTTTCTTTTACTCTTTCTTTCTCAAGTTATTTCAATTATGCAAACATATTAGTATGTATTTTTCTACCCACGTACACAACACCTTGTGTGTTGATTCGTTGTTTCACGTATGTTTTAGGTTCAGAACTAGCGTGGGATAAAAGAAAGGAAGTGAGCAGTTGTCCAGGTTGTACCGATTGTGTTAAGATCCTATTAGCATACATGTTCATAAACTTGTAAATCTTCGTTTAATATGTAAATGTTATTCATGTTGTAATAAGTCAACTTGTATTAATATACATGTTAATTGTTGAGAAATGTTATGGTGTATGCCTATGGTTGTATGTTCATGCATGCATATTTCGCTTCCGCATCGCTCTCTGATATGATTGGATGATGTTTTCGGATTCTGACCTCTCATTCCCAATAGGGTATGGAGAAGCCAAAATCCAGGGATGTCACAGTTGGTATTAGAGCATGAACAATAGCTACACCTAGAAATTTCTCACCATGAAATATAAAACTAAATTTCACCTCTCACTTTAATTCTTAGAAACTTAGTAAGTTGTTCTATAGGAATAAGGTTTGACTTAGCCTCTAAGTTAGAACCTAGATGTTCGAGAACTAGGTTAGACAAGTGTCTGAAACCCGTTGCATATAGAGCTCATATGTATTGGGTAGCTACACTAGTCTACACCATGTTCTCACCATTTCACTAGGTTACATGGCACCAGTCTATCTACTGTGTGTTGGACACTCGAGTTTGCTGGTTTGGTTTTGTTTCCCAATCGGCTCGCACCTCGACAGTTTTCTCTGATGCCTTCTTTCTCGGAGAAAAACTATACAATATTTTATTAGATATGTGTAAATATAGAAATGTGTCCCTCACACGGGAGAGTAGTGGGTGTTCATGCAATCTAAGTGAAAGGGAGTGACATCAGTCTAGAAGAGAGAATAGATCTAGATTAGAAGTTTAGAACCTCATAAGGTTATGTGATAGATAGATAGACAAAAGAAAGATGAAGGAAATAAGCATATAGAATCTTATCTAACTTTGATCTATGATGGTATAAGTTTCCTTATTAAGATTTGAGTTTTATATGAGCCGAGTCCACTCTTAGAGAATCTATGCTAAGTCATAATGATGAAAGTACATTCCCTTTTCCTACTTAAGATAAGCTAAGTTAAGATAGAGATGAGTGTGCATGAGCCTCAAGCTCTTATACAAGGAGGATTTCTAGTGGTAGGATGAGATATGTGGTGAACTCTAGAGAGAGTAAGACCGACAGGGAGAAGGTCATAGGACCTAGCCTCCAATATATGAGATATGTGTTAAAAAAAAGTGTCCTACACTATATTACTCTTGAGTGTTCAGTTGAGACCTTATGCATGATTCAAATCTATATGTGAGAATTGGGTAAAAGAAAGGGATGGGTAAATGACCCACATGATAAAGTCAATCCTTTGGCTGAGTTAGGTCCTAGCTGGAGTGACATATTTTGTGAATCTCATCATTAGTTTCAAGTGAGGTAATATATGAACGCTAGTTATGTGAGTATGATGCTTTGTGTAAAAGATACTCAAAATACATGTTCTCCCTTCTTCTTCTCTTTCTTAATATACTATGATAGAAATCTCACTTGAGCTATATAGATGATTTATATATGAGGAGTCACTCATATAGGCTTGACCTAAGCTATATTTTCCCCCTATATCATACATGTAGCACCCAAGATTGAAATCATGATAAGTTTGACTTTAAAATATTCTCTTCCCCTTCATATGAAACATGAAAGATATGACACTGAGATCATGGGATAAACTTAGTATATTCTCTTTTTTTTCCTTCACATAATACATGCAAGACATAAAAATTGAACTCATGAACTTGATATAAAGATATTTTGGATCATATGATATATGATCAAAAATATAGTTTGTAACGTTGATCCTTCTCAATATATGCTTCTAAGTTGAGTATGAATATCACACCATAGGGTGAAACCCTAATGGTCAAGCATGTTACGTAGGCCCTTCTTAAGTAGAAAATCCTAATATCAGGGATGAAGATAAATATCCTCTGATGCTGAAATCATTGCAAGATGTTAATGATGTTAGATTTGAACTATCTGAATATCATGTCATATAAACAAATTCCTCTTGAACTTTAAAATTATGGACAAAACATATACCCTTAGGGGTGATGTAATCCTAAGATATCATAATGTCATGTTATGACTAAGACATTAAGTGATGCTTCAACATATATAAGGTAGGGTGAACACACCCCAGAATCTCTAGACCCTAATCTAACAACTTAGAGTGCATATAACTATGTTGATCTTAGAACCTAAGCAATGATGATGTATATGAAGTTGAACTCCTAAATAGCCTCTTAAGGATGAGATTAGTTGAATTTCGAGGACAAAATTCCAAATAAGGTGGGGTGAATGTGATAACCTTGATTTTTTTAGGTTTTAATACCCAATATAGTATTTGAAGACATAATTAGATTAAAATGATTCAATTATGGAACTGGGGTCTTATTCGATCAATTTGGAAAGTCAATCATTTGTTGATAAGATAAGAGGTTACTTTGATGTATGATTTGAATTGAACATCCTTAAATATCAAGTGGGATAGTTCTAACTTCATGTACCAATTAGGAATATACATGGGCATAAATAGTTGAATAACCAAACAAAGTGGATTGAGTTTGCTTGATTATGGTTTGAGGATTAATTAACTTATATTCAAGGTTTATACAACTATGTGTGAGATTATTCGATGTATTAAGTTTGTTTGACAAAATTGGAGTTTTAACATGCGACTTTGGTAGAAAGTAGGCTAAATGATAATCTAGACATGGTTAAATGTTGATGGAAAAATGATTGTCCTACACCATGCTCTAAGATATTGATATTGAAAGTAAATGACTCGTTGAAACATTCATTGAGAACTGTAGTCACTTAAATATCCGCTGAGTCCATCTTGGGTATGTCAAGTAGTGCTCGGGCCCATCATCACCCAGGTCCGAGGCTTGAGGAGGAGGTGGCCTTCATCGGATGGCTAGTGAAGGCATTAACAACAAGGTTTATGGAAGTGTGTGGGCAGAGTGGTTGAGCCCGCCACACATCTCGGATCTTAACGACCCTTTGCAAGGATCTCAGTGTCGAGTACAGGGGGAGATATCAAACCCTCGTGTTCGCTTCCTTCACTCCAACCATACACAACGACATATACAAAGAAGCCACCTAGATCGCGAGCTCCAAAACCTGTCATGATAGCATGACCTGGAGGCGCTGATGTTCTCGGTCACAGCCAACCTAGAGACAAACCTCACGTCGGAAGCAGGCTTGCAGAGAACAAAGTTCTCACAAAAGGCGGCGCCTGGAGGAACTGGGAGAAGGAGCAAAGGGAGAGCAGGCCCACGTCGGACGACCAAATCATGGCTGCTTTCCTACTCTGTAGAGTGAAGGAGACTGAAGTTTGTTTCTAGATGACGTGATGGCAGGGAAGCCCTGCGATGGGTCGCCGAATCAATCACACCCTTACAGCGGCGTTGCTGTGTCATAGAGAAGTAGAGCAACCCGATCAGGGAGAGGCAAATCTCCTCTTTCTCTGTCTGCATCCCCTCTTTTCTAGCTGACGTGAGGGCACGTAGCCCGACCATTGCTCGCCGATCTCAATCACAGAAGCAGTGATGTCAAGCCATCGAGGTTCTATTCCACGACGGCACCCTGCTCTGTAGAAATAGGAGGAACGAGATAGATCGTGAGGAAGTGAGAGAGAGAGAGAGATCGAAATGTGAAACTGGAGCGGAGGACCAAGCTTCAGATTTCGCACCAAGACCCTTCCTTTTGGCGAGCACCTGCGCTCACTAGAACCGCAGAAGAAAAGACCGGAGTCGGGAGGTGTGGACTCACGAGACGAAGGAGGTAGATCCGAGTGGAGCGATTGATGCAGATTTACCTATTTTGGAGGGTACTGGAAACATCCTTGAGCCTCCACATATCTTCACATAACGTCGGGAGTCGAGCTTGGGAACAGTGCCTTGCCATTGAGATCACAACTCTGTTGCTTCACGCCTCCTCTACCTGGAACAGATGGCCGCCGATGGGCTCAAGTCCCTGACGAAATCAACTCTCACTGTTCCGTGCAAGTTGAAGGTAGGTACTTCTCATTTCCCATCACCGGATCACCTGCGTGCGACGGTGCTCACGCTGGTGGTACAACATCATCACAGTGTCATGTACTCCTACAGACTACCACGGCGGTGCCCTCTCAAGATGCTCGACCTGGTAGATCTGCCGGAGGTAGGAGATCCTCCCTTCCACGTGGACGAGCGGCCAGAGAAAGTAAAGAGGGGTCGGCGGTGGTTCAGACATGAATGAATCTCCTACATGCTCACGCCATGAAGACAAGGAGGTTCAGGTCGTCATCGCTCGCCAAGTCCCTCTTCCGGACGGCGCTCACGTGAGGTCGGAGCGCAGGAGACGCTGCGCAAACCTGGTCACGGTCAGGAAGGGAAATCAGATCCCAAGGTTTAAGCGTACCACTTTTGAACCCGGTTCAGACCCCAGACCTGTTGGCCCAAGTGCCCTTTCACTGGCCACATGGCAAGTCTGGATAGGCTGCAAAGGTAAATTACCTCAGCAAATGTGCAAATCTTCTTTAAATTGTAGAAAATACATATGT
Organism: Alisma plantago-aquatica; assembly: GCA_963693085.1. Taxonomy (NCBI): domain Eukaryota; kingdom Viridiplantae; phylum Streptophyta; class Magnoliopsida; order Alismatales; family Alismataceae; genus Alisma; species Alisma plantago-aquatica. The sequence continues at coordinate 925,676,868 of OY856411.1, read as the reverse complement.
TGGCAGAAAAATACAAACAAAATATCCACAGACTCAGAAAAATGCTCTCTTTATTATGAAATCCCTAGATCAGTCCTTTGATGCACATTTACTGATCCTATATAGTTTAGATGATAATACCCCAATTAGATTTCGTTAAATGAAATAAATTGTATACATTTGACATAAACTCTCAGAAAATTCTTATAGAAGCCTAATGATTACGAAAACTAATTTATGGACTATGATCTGAATATTATTTCTAAATATTAGGTCTTTTCCAATTAATGCATAATTAAATGCTTTCAATCTCATATTAATGCTAGAAAATAGATTAAGCATAAAAAAATTATGGAATTTTGAACCAGACCATAGTTATGACCTTTAGACCAGTATAAAAATATTAGAGGCAAGCTTAGGTCAGTTTAAACCTAGGTTTGGCCTAAACCCTAACTTAGACCTAAAATATCAATGACATAATCGACCATGTATTAATGATGATTAATTTGTTTTTAACCAGGTGATGACCAGATATCTAGATGAGCAAGAATGATTAGAAATCTTTGAACTCAGGTACATGGGCTTTATCCAAGTATATGACTAGTTTTCTTGTGTGCAATAGCTATGATGTATTGCTTGTCTTTATTTGAGAATATTACTTGGATGTACTATGATTATGGCATCTTTGCCATGTCAATAAGAACAACAAAGAGTATAGATGTTTTGTAGATACTAAGTGGATATATGCTCTCTTTCTCTCTCTCTCACTCAATCCTCTCTCTCTTCCTCTAAATATAAGGTCGGCACTCGGTCCCCATAGCCCAAGGGGCGGGGAAAAATGAAGTGCGACATCTCTCTCTCTCCTCTCTAAATATAAGGTCGGCACTCGGTCCCCATAGCCCAAGGGGTGGGGAAAAATGAAGTGCGACACCACTTAGTAGTACAAATGCATCAAAAGACATCTAAAAATATGTATTTACCTAATTATCGCTTTAAACAATGTTTTCTTTTACTCTTTCTTTCTCAAGTTATTTCAATTATGCAAACATATTAGTATGTTTCTTTCTACCCACATATACAATACCTTGTGTGTTGATTCGTTGTTTCACATATGTTTTAGGTTCAGAACTAGCATGGGATAAAAGAAAGGAAGTGAGCAGTTGTCCATGTTGTACCTATTGTGTTAAGATCCTATTAGCATACATGTTCATAAACTTGTAAATCTTCTTTTAATATGTAAATGTAATTCATGTTGTAATAAGTCAACCTGTATTAATATACATGTTAATTGTTGAGAAATGTTATGGTGTATGCCTATGGTTGTATGTTCATGCATGCATATTTCTCTTCCGCATTGCTCTCTGATAAGATTGGATGATGTTTTTGGATTCTGACCTCTCATTCCCAATAGGGTATGGAGAAGCCAAAATCCGGGGACGTCACACTGGAAGACACTAGAACAGACTCAACAACCTTAGTCCTATGTCTCTGAAGACTCAGTGAACCTAGAGATCTGATACCACTAAATTGTGACGTCTGTCTCGTGAAAACAAGATTAACTAATGCGGAAGCGTATTATTAGCAGCGGAATTACTGAAAATCACTAAAATTAATTTTTTTTGAAAAGAGATCCACAAACTGTAAAACTCTTTCATAAAGAACCAAAGTAAGTTATTTACATTCTAATTCATCAGTACATATCTGTATCATCTCATCTCGAGAATCACAAACATTGACTGCCCTATGAAACTGTACATAATAGGTATACAAAATCTCGAGGCATCAAGCCAAAAATCTCAGATTTATATCAAACCATCTACTGACTCCTAGGACCTGAGAGTACAAAGATGACACATATGACTCTCTATATACAAAACCTAACAGACAGTGTCTCCACCTGAAGATCACTGCCATCCTTGTTGTTGCTGCTGCTCACCCACTGAAGGGTTTCTTCTTCCTCGACATCTACCTAAAAAGTTGAATCCCACGGGGGTGAGACAATTGAAAATTGTCCCAGCGAGAGATATAACTCTCTGCCAGAAGCATTGTTATTGCAGATAAAAGAATAACACTGGGCGGTAGAATTATAAATATTCAACAATAGGTAAATAATTGATTAACTATGTAGAGCAGTATTCTCTATACAGATCATTTCAGTTATAACTTGATTAAGCAACAAGTCATTTATTCAATAAGGAATATGAAGAACATGTATATCATTTATCCATCTAGGACATAATAGACAATGTATCATCAATCATTGATTCTCATAGTTCAACCCTAAGCAAAGATGCTACACGGCTGATTACATTTTTCAAACATACTTATGCCCTGAGGAGATGATGTATACCGCTCATACTCCAACCGACCATTGCGAAATTGAAATCGATACCATACATAGGTCAATAGAAGAGCCGGATTTCTATGACCTCATCCTCCTCAGTCAGTGTGAGGAACAACATGCAGGACATCTCGTGTCTCTGCCATAATAGATTTCCAGGGTATGCTGGCAACTTCGCTATTAGAGTTACAATGGCATGCTGTTCTCTCTTCACAATCGAGGGATTTCTTATCTATCTCACATCGATTCGGCATTAAAATCATCATCGCGAGATTAGTGACACATCATCTCGACATATACATATAATGAAGGATTGAGAGATTTAATGTTTATCTCACATCAATTCCTCCATTAGGGCATAAGGATATTCACGTCCATAACCCCCACATACTCAAAAGTATGCTCTCCAGGAGTTCCCTTAGAAAAACCTATTTCACCATCACCAAACTACTGGCGATGATGGATCTATGGTCAGGGCTCTACATGATATCATTTCACTTGATTATTTAAGTACATTACAACATTCTTTTATCATCAGACATGTTTTCAAACATAACCCATTATAACAATTGCCATGAAGATTAAGTACTATTTGTATCAAGTTTATTTCACAACTTTATTAACATTGGGAACTCAATCCCTTATCATCTCATCATCATGATTCAAGAATATGGGTGCTCAAACCCTTAGATCATCAAAACACATGTTACCACTTTAACTGGTAACTTAATGCCATCAAGTCATCTGACAGTGTAAATATGATAATTACAGTGCAGGTATTTTACATGGCTCTTACAACCTATAAACCTTCTTTTTTCACCATTCATTAGGCAACATAGCATGTCATTGTTTACATAGCTCATAAAGTGCTTTCAATAAACAAAACATCATAGCTCATACCTGGCTATGTTTAATATCTCATAAAACCTGCATGATTAGTACATATGATAACAGATACATCAATTTCATACCAGCATAATGCAAAACAATTATAACATCACTATTCAAGGGTTACACCACTATGCCCTTGCTAAGGTTAGGGTTTCCCTTTTTCAATTCAATTAGGGTTAATCATTACATTAGCTCAATTAGGACTAATGACTCATCATTTCATTATCCAACCTTAGAGCTTCATGCTATAAAGTATAACCCAGAATTAGGGTTTCACATTCACATTGCATCTCCCTAGATTAGGGTTTATGTTCAATGAACCACAATTAGGGTTTACTATTCACATTGTATCACCCTTGATTAGGATTTACTATTCACATCACATCACCCTAGTTTAGGGTTTACTATTCACATTGTATCACCCTTATTTAGGATTTACTATTCACTTTGTATCACTCTGGATTAGAGTTTACTATTCACATCACCCTAGTTTAGGGTTTACTATTCACATCACATCACCCTAGTTTAGGGTTTACTATTCACCCCAAGTAAGAGTGAGCATCAAAGTACCCTGAATTAGGGTTTCTCATATCATCATTATGAATTAAGATCATACCATCATTATGTATTAGGATTTCACCTATCAATGCCCTCAATTAGGGTTATGATTCACTAACCTTCATAGTTAGGATTTCATGATCTCACTATTAAGGATCATACCCAAATTAGAAATCCATTCATAATGAAAGTCCATTACATGATTAAAATTCATATAGGAAGTCTTCTCTCTCATCATCCATAAGATAGTACTTACTTCAGCCTTGATTAGACTAAATCAACTCAACTTAAAAGGGGAATTGACATCATGAGTTATGTCATTACCATCATGATCATTAAGGCTTATTCATTCAAAGGTAGTAATCACATTATCTCATTAAGATACAATTACTATAATCATCTTTGATTACATCATGTATTAATCAATTAATCAATTTGTCCTTTAACCACTTTAAGTACCCAGGCGGTTTTGGTTAGTTATCCACCAAACGGTCTTGAACAAGTCAAGCCTCAAACAGTCTTGCTGAAACCATGAAACCGTTTGGTAAAGGTGACCCTTGAAACCGTTTGCTAAAGGTGCACACTTGAAACCGTTTTCCAAAGTTGACCCCTGAAACCGTTTACTAAAGGTGGTCACTTGAAACCGTTTACTAAAGTTGACCCTCAAGATCGTTTGCTAAAGGTGAAGTTTTGAAACCGCATGAACTCAACCGGTTTGGGATCGTTTGGTCCCAAACGGTATTGATACCGTTTGGTCCAAACCTCCTCAAAACCGCATGCACCAAAGATGGTCTCAACCAAGCAAATTGAGTTAGGTTTTCCAAAGTTGATTCCTTCAACCATTGAATCTATGGAACTACTCATCAATTGGACCTATCACCATACTTCAATTGAGTTAATTAGGTCATCCTTCAACTGATTTGACCCTCAATTGACCCTCAATTGGTCATCAATTAGGGTTTGAATCAATTGGATTAGGGTTTGGAATCGATGATCCTTCAACATTAACCAATGTGAGATTAGTTACTTTGAAACCATTGAACCTTCATCCAAAATGAACATGACCAGACCCAAAACGGTATTGAGGTCATTTGGATGACCTCCAAACGGTCTTGAGACTTTTTTCCCATCACCTCATCATTAACCAAGTCATTCAATTAGGGTTTGGATCCTAGGATTGGTCACCAAATCAACAATTGATTATACTTTAACCTAGTATCTTTGGATCTTCAATTGCTCAACCATACCTAACCCTAGACCTCCAAACGGTCTTGGGTGATCACCAAGTGGTCTTGGGACCGTTTGGGTGATCCTCAAATGGTTTTGAAACTGTTTGGGTCAATCAACCCAAGTTTCCAACTCAATCACTTATCAAATCAACACTCAACCCGATTAGGGTTTTGGTGATTGATGGACCTTCAACTCATGAACCATTTAGAACTAATCAATTATAATTGATGGGTCAATAACCTACATTATTTTCAACATATTTCCAAATGGTCAACCCTGGTCAACACCTCCAAACGGTCTTAAACTGTTTTCCCTCATGCGGTTTGGTGAAACCGTTTCCCTTCAAACGGTTTGAAACCGTTTGCTCCCAAACGGTTTGGGAAACCGTTTAGTAAAGTTGAGTTGAAACCGTTTGGACAGGGATTCCTTTGGATAAACATATATGATGATGTCATCATCTTATTCCTTCGTACATCTAACAATAACAACCATTTTTCATGGGATTTTCAGTAGGGAATCAAAAGAGTACCAAAAGAAGATAATTAACCAACAATTATTGAAGAGAAGGATGCAATAGCAATGATTAAGGGTTTGAGTTATAAAACCTGCCTCTAGAACTGATCCCAAGCTCCAAGCTCCATGGCTCTAATGGTGTATGGAGTTCCAGCAACTGTCCAAGGTCCATCCTTGAGCTTTTAGATGAGCAAGTTGGCTAGGATTGGAAATCGGGTGAAGAAAACCAATAGTCAAGCATTGATCTAGGGTTTTCACCATGAATCCGAGGTAGAAGATGATCAAAACTCACCAAAAGGTTATGGTCGTCCTTCTCCTGCTCCTGAGATCTCCCTTGGTCGGCCAAATCAAGATGAGAAAAGAAAAGTAAGGAAAAGATCCTTATGTGTATTGGAAAAAGGATATACATAAGGGATTTTCAAGGAAAGAGAAAAAGGAATTATTTTCCTTAAATTCCAAAATTATTTCCACCAAACCCCCCTCCATTTCTTGGCCACGAATCCATCTTCATTTTCTTGCAAAACCTCTCCATTATCCAAAGATTAATGGAAAAGAAATTAAGCACCTTAAAGAGTTTTATATTAATATCCAACCTTTTAGTGGATATTACTTTTTATTATATTAATGTGAGTGGCTTCCACTCAACCAAGATCTTTTTGTGCCCAAGAAAGGCACAAGATCTTCCAACACTATTGCAAACACATCCTTCAACTTTTGGTTGAGGGGCTCCTTAATTAATTTATTTCTTTTTGTATTAAATTAAATTAAAGTTTCATTTGTGCTTGAATCTTGATTATTTTAATATCAAGATTCTCTCTCCTCCAAGATAATTCAAATGAGGCGCCCCTCTAATTTTATTTGCTCTACTTGATTCCAAGAAATATGAGGGACCCTCAAGAGGTGGTATTTTACATATTGAACCCTAGGTTTTGGGTAAATTGCACATTACACCAAAACTAGGTTTTAATGCACAAGGATTGCTCTACACGCTTTATCTTGGTGCCCAAGCTTGTGGAAACCATACCACTACATCATATTAATTATTATGATTTCTCAACATCAAATGAACATTTTATCATGTAACATTTGCGATTTAACCCCTCAACTTGGGTAATTTGCACTTTAGTCCAAAATTAACAAAACAATGTTCCAACATTATTCAAAAAGGACTGAAATTGAAATATAAGTTCCTCAAGAGCCTTAATTACTTTTCAAAGGATAAGAGGAAGCATATAATCAACTTTATTAAGCCAAAACACCTAGGGTTAAGACATAACCCAGGTCAGGGATGTTACACCTAACCCTAACCCTAACCCTCCTATAAATAGAGGGGTACTAGGGGATTCTTAGACACATCAATTCACTTTGACAATTGTCGTCTTCTCTGATTGTGGTAACCAGGAGAACTCGAGAAAGTCTTATCTGATAAAGGGAGGGATATCAAGGGAGAACAATTGTGAGAGAGTAAGTTGGTGGTAGTATACCAACTAGAAGGGACAACTCCTTCTTGTCTGTTCTTCTAGAATAACAGGAGCTCACAGTAGTCTGTGTGGAATGCTATAGAGGCAAGGAGGATGTTGCCTGCCGCTAGGAGGACAAGGTCAAATGTTTTCCGTGGTGATCAACCAAGAGACTACTGATGACTCTGTCCTGGTATGACTTGAAGAAAGGTGGACGCTGCTGTGAGGGTATTGTCGTTGGACTTGCTTCAGGAACAGGTATAACCTCACAAGCCATCCTTCTCATTACATAGTTACTGACACGATCAACTGTTCAAAGGGGAATATAACAATTAAATTTTTGTTTCTACTGTCTATTTTATCACCATATTTCCCTATACAATGAAGACCTAGAAGAGACATGTAAGAGTTGTCCCCTTTCGGAGAGTAGATAGGATTTCTACATATTCTTAATTTATAACCTTATGTATAAGCTTTGGTGATTCTGATGCAAAGTATGATTGTAAAAAGATTTATTTATATTTCTGATCTAATTTGTAAATATTTGATCAGAAGGATAAGGTCTTTACAGGTTTCTATCTCTTAGATGAAGCACATGATGGACATGACAAGATGACCGAGACTTGGCTTGGTGGAGCTAACTCTTGAGAGATAAAATGAAATAGATTAGATATCCCTCTATTTAGCTCTTGAATTTGTTTCCTTTATATAAGCTCCAAGTGAGAGATTATTGTGTAATGTTGTGAAGTTAAATATAGTTATATTTTACAAAGTTGCTAAATTTGTATGTAGTTCATTTGAGAAATGAAAAAATACATGTATTCCAACATACTTGTTAGTGTGTTCAGATTTATTCATCAAATTGAGTAGGGAGTGGATCCCCTCTTGGGTCTCACTTTTTACAACATGATATAAAGACAAGTAAGGTGGATGTGGGGGCATCAAGGTGGTGGGCTGGTGGGTGGTAGAGGGACAGGACGGGGTGGTGGTGGCGCTGGAGAAGTGGAGGGGAATTGGGGGGATTAGTGGCATGATGGATAGGGATGATGGTAGGGCTAATGGAGTAGAGGGGCAGGGCAAAGTGGTTGCAGGTTGAAGAGGGGATTGGTGGTGGCAAGCCGGAGAGGGTTAGGGAGGGAGGGTTGATGGCGGTAGGCTGGAGCAGTAGGTAGGTGCAACAATGGGTTGGGTTAGGGAGAGAGGGAAGTAGGGTTGATGATACTATAGGAGATAGAACCCATGAGATACCATGTAAATAAATGGATATACTAAGATGACACAGAGCATACAATATACCTATCCATATATATGATAAAAATATATTAAATAAGAGACATCCCAACAATATGAGACCAAAAAGAAGACACTGCACAACATAACAATAAGTAACATATATCACAATATTAAAAATTGAAGATATTAATAGTCTCAAGATCCATGGGTCTGACGTGTATGGTGAGTTACAGGTTGAGCAAGTGGCCGACTTTCACTTGAACGCTACAATTCAAATTAGTTAAGAAAAAAATTACAATAAGAAAACACAGTACCACAACTATATGAAGAACCAATATAATACAGATGCAATAACAAGAACAATATACAACAACTCTAAATATATAGGTTATAACTAGGATATAGAAATGGAAAGAATTAGTAAATTTATATTAACATTTGGGTGAGGTTTTAAATTACCTATTATTAGATATTTTTTCAAGTTTTGTCTCTTTGTAAATTATATTATCCACTTTATTACATGCAACTAACGATTCAATTCTCTTGCAAGTTATTTCATAAAGTTGAGTTATGTTTTATTCTAGTAGTGAGGGGTTGTCCACATACAATACAGAGCGGCACTCATTGAGCCAACTACTTAACCTTTTTTTAATAAGTTACTAAGTTATTTAGAACTTAAGAAGTACAATATTCAACCAGAAGTTTTTTCCCCGCATACCTATTTGGTTTTAGTGTGCTTTTGTAAAGTCAATTATTAATGAGTCCTTCTTACCCACAAGAATCCGCCAAGGGGTGATATTTAGGGCTGTAAATGGGTAGGGTATGGTGCGGGTATGGTCATATCCATAACCGTAACCGTTTAGTTAAGCGGATATGGTTACGGTTAGATACCAACTTTGTCGAAAGCTATACCCGCAACTATCCATATCCGTATAACCGTCGGGTATATGGATGGGTAATTGGGTATACGGTACACTACAAACTTTGAGATACAACAAACTACCACAGTTAAATTGATAGGTTATGGAGAAATATCATTCAAGGTAGAGAGAATAGACGAGCGGAATGAGAGAATAACTTTATGGCCTTCTTAATTAATTGAAATGTGCTTGTGTGGCTATAAATGCGTGTCAATGGATTTGCTCATTATGCCACTGTAAGGTACTTATATGATTAGATTTGAACGCTACAATATGGAACATTACATTCTAATATAAATGTTTACTATTTTAAGGTATATATACTTGTTAGATGTGAGTCCTACAATATGCACCATTACATCTTAATATAAATTATTTATGTAAAAATATAAGTAAATGAGTATATGGGTATACAGGGTATGAGTATATAAATAACCATAATCTTACCATGTAAGAGGTGAGTATGTGGGTATAAGGATAAACGGTTACAAGGTTATAAAAATTTATACCCATGACAAGTTTAATGGGTATGAGTTTGAGGGTATGGTGGTATATCCATGTCCATTTACAGCCCTAATGGCATTAGTCCATTGTGTACTTCCACAGCGGGAACAACCTGGAAAAATCAGGCCAGACGGCCCACTGATTGTGTTTCTAATCCACTGTCGTTATTAAATGGCGCACACTCCTTTCCTCTTCATGGAGCACTCTTACCAGCCGAACACCCCCACCTGTTTTTGTTATGAGGTTTGCTATCTAAATCTATTTTGGAACCCACAACGGAACTCCACTCATTCTCCACCACATATTTGAAGGTATAACAAATAAAATATATACCTTCAAATATGTAGTGGAGACAAATGGGGTTCCATTTTGGATTCCAAAATAGTGTCTACTTAGCATATTTGTTTTATTGTCACCAAAATATCTGCCGCTCATTGTTAACACTCAGATTATTGCAACTTGCTTTACTAAATCTGCAATCCATACGTTTTTTTGATGTTTGTGGTGGTAGGTTGGACGTGGATAAGCGTGGCGTCAAACAAATGGACAGCTAAAATGCCAAGGAAAATGCGTCCGTATTCTATAAGTTGCTTGAAACTTTCCCCCGACCTTTTTCGGGTGTATATCTAACTTTACTCGCAGGGTATACTTTAAATTGCTAATCCACGTCAACTTGGCTCCTGATTTTTCTTAGTGGCCCAACACCTGTTCTTCAGCAAGTGGTCGGTCATGGTATGTCCAGCCCGTGACCAGCCAACATATGATATACTTTTGCTCAATTAAACGTTGTCTGGTTCGCCGGTTAGCTACTAAATTATCCGTATTCAGCCAAATCATTATTTGAAATTAATGGAAGCACTCGTGTTTTATCCTACACTGATACCACTTCGCCTCCGCGGCCCACACCTTCATTGCAATATATCCCATGAATTACATTCTCCTTGGTAACAGTGGGTTTCCACATGTACCTTTGGTGTTCGGTTTGCTTCCGTATCCTATCCCGCAATGCAATGCGCCTCGGTTTTCAGTTTGCTATTTCTTTGTTGACTCTTAATTGTTAAAAGTTGCAAATTAATGAATTGTTTCCTTATGCTTCCATGTGATGTGCCAATGTTTCAACATTTGAACTTATTGGCGCTATGGTGTAGTGACTCGTTAAGTCAGTGTAAACCCCTACTATAGATAGGGGAGATTCTATCGAATTGATCATCTTGTTGTGTGGTAAACCCTTGGTCAGTAGTGACTGATTCAGGTCTTACACATAGGGTTCGGAGTTCGATTGTATACACACACACATATGAGTCAGGTTAGAATACACTTGAGTGTATAGATCACACTATACACCCCAATGGTGTTTGCCTATCTAGACCATAGTTTTCCAAAATATAATCCATTGATCTTCATGGTTACAATAATAACTGGCCACATATAAAATTTGAGCTCATTTGGATGAGTGTAACTCACTCATCCAAAGACAACAACTTCAATGCACAAAACTAATTTGAAATGTATGATTTTTGCCTCCTTTAGATGCACGACCTATAAGTGTCCAAATGAGCTAAATTTTATTATATAGTATGTTCTTAAGATATTTAATAAGATCAATGGTTTAGATTTTTCAAAAAGTTACCGCATCTTTAAAAACGACTGAGGTGTATGGTGCCTCCGATACACTCGAGTGTACACTAGCCAGACTCTCTCTCTCTCTCTTTCTCTCTCTCTCTCTCTCTCTCTCTCTATATATATATATATATATATATATATATATATATATATATATACAGAGAGAGAGAGAGTCAGGCTAGAATACACTCGAGTGTACAGATCACACGAATACCCTCAGGTGTGTTTGCATATCAAGACTATTTTTTGCAAAATGTAAACCGTTGATCTTCACCGTCATACTATAACTAGGCTACATACAAATTTTGAGCCCATTTGGATGAGTGTAAGTCACTCATCCAAGAGCAATAAAATCGATGCGCGAAACTAATTTGAAATACATAATTTTTGCGGTCTTCATAACATGAGCTATACATATCCAAATGTGCTCAAATTTTACGTATGCGTTATTCACGATATATTTAATAAGATCAATGGATTAGATTTTCAAAAAAAATATTGCATCATGAAAAACTACTTGAGTGTATTCCGCTCCGGATATACTCGAGTGTATTCTAGCCTGACTCTATATGAGTCAGGCTAGAATACACTCGAGTGTACAGATCACACGAATACACTCAAATGTGTTTACATATCAAGACTATTTTTTCCAAAATGTAAACCATTGATCTTCACCATCATACTATAACTAGGCTACATACAAATGTTGAGCCCATTTGGATGAGTGTAAGTCACTCATCCAAGAGCAACAAAATCGATGCACGAAACTAATTTGAAATACATAATTTTTGTGGTGTTCATAACATGAGCTATACATATCCAAATGTACTCAAATTTTACGTATGAGTTGTTCACGAGATGTTTAATAAGATCAATGGATTAGATTTTCAAAAAAAATATTGCATCATGAAAAACTACTTGAGTGTATTCCACTCCGGATACACTCGAGTGTATTCTAGCCTGACTATATATATATATATATATATATATATATATATATATATATATATATATATATATATATATATATATATATATATGGAGTCAGGCTAGAATACACTCAAGTGTACAGATCACACGAATACACTCAAGTGTGTTTGCATATCAAGAATATTTTTTACAAAATGTAAACCATTTATCTTCACCGTCATACTATAACTAGGCTGCATACAAATTTTGAGCCCATTTGGATGAGTGTAAGTCACTCATCTAAGGGCAACAAAATCGATGCGCGAAACTAATTTGAAATGTATAATTTTTACGGTCTTTATAACATGACCTATAAATGTCCAAATGTGCTCAAATTTTGCGTATGAGCTATTCACAAGATGTTTAAGAAGATCAACGTATTAGATTTTTGAAAAAAATATTGCATCATGAAAAACTACTTGAGTGTATTCTACTTCGAATACACTTGAGTGTATTCTAGCCTGACTCTATATATATGTATATATGTATATATATGTATATATATATATATATATATGTATATATATATTATATATATATATATATATATATAGATTTTTGAAAAAAAATATTGCATCATGAAAAACTACTTGAGTGTATTCTACTTCGAATACACTCGAGTGTATTCTAGCCTGACTCTCTCTCTCTCTCTCTATATATATATATATATATATATATATATATATATATATATATATATATATATCGCTGCCTGTGCGGGTAGATAAGTGAAGTTACCCGTTCCTCGTTATACATTGCGTTGTATTGATCTGAAATGGTGGCAATAATTGTAAATATGTGCAGCTACTGTACATGCATGGAATGGAATAACGGTGGCACTATTGGTAATTATTTTATAAATAATTATATGTGAATTGAGTGGCGGTGCAAGACTGATCTAAGAGTAAAAATAGTAGGTGACAACCACGTCAACATTGGACACGTACCAACCATTAAATATACTAATGCCCAATGTAACATGTCTAAAATCATTACAGTGGTGTCATTTTGTGGAGACAAATAAACATATGGGAAATAATATAATACTTCAGATTTTATTACGAAATGTCATCCTGTAACATACCGAATTCTAAAATTTTGTCTTTTGACCCTCTTTCCCATCTTTTCCTTTAATTTCTATCCTTATTGGCCTTTCTATTTAATTAGTGGAATTTATAGTGGTTTAGTGAACATTTATTCATTAATTATACCAATGGAAGGTTTATGCACAAAAACCTCAATAAAAGCTTAATTATCATAATAAAGTACTCTAAACCTTAATCTAACTTTTGGATATGATCTGAAAACATAAAATGAGGCTATGTTTAAAATTTGGTTCGATTTGGATGTTATTTTTGCAAGTTATGCAATTTTAGGTACATTCTGGACTTTTATGTAATTTACCCAATTGGGAGGTTTTCTTTGCAAATTATCAATTGTAATCCTTATATATTCCCTTACCATTAAAGAGATTTTAAACCATTGGAGAACCTAGTTTCACCTTAGTTTGATGGTATTTCTTTCCAAGGGCATTATAGGGATTACCCTCTTTATAAAGGTGCTTATCTTTAAAAGCTATCCAATGAGGTTATTTCTTTCTTGAAAAATGGTGGGGATGGACTAGAAGGATCTATGGGCTCTTAGGACCGAATTTTGATATCCAAGAAGAGTCCATGAGCCGTCTTCATTCATGGCCATCAAGCCCTAGGCTAAAGACACATGGAAAGTCCCTTAGACACCTCATGCTTCACCTCTTTCTTTATATAGCCGTGTCTACCCCTTCCCAACTCATAATTTGAAAACTCTTGCTCTCCTTTTCTTTCCTCTAACTTAGAGAATAATCCCTTATGTATTTGGCCACAAAGTTGCTGTCCCAAGGTAATAGAGGGAGCCTACCTTGGTGAAGAAGGCTCATAGGGCTTCCAAATTGCTCTATTAGGGTTTCTAAAGCTCCTCCTAGGTAATTTCGACCAAAACTAGTAAGTTGCCTCCCTTCATTCCCTATTTTCATACTATTAGTCTTCCTTACACCCTATTACAGGTCGGAACCATGGACTTACATGGTGAAACCCCACCTAGAACCCTAAAACACCTCATCTCTATGCTCTTTTGCTAGGATTTATCACCTCTAAGTTGAGAAGGTGATCTTTATCCAAGAAAGGAGCTAGACTTGGAGCAACCAGATCTTCTAAGCTTAGATCCTTACTGTTTGGACCTTCTTATCTTCCCTAGAGGAGAGTTTCATAACCCACTTCTCATATATTGCTTGCTACATGCTTAAAATTCATGCATCTATGTTTAAAATCGATGATTTCCATCTCTATTTACCATGTTCATCTAGGGTTTTGGTTTCTTATCAGTTTACCTTCTATAGAAGATCTAGTTTGGATAACTATTAATCTAAAACCATGATATTAGGTCGAATGGTGTTCCCCCCCTTTGCTTATCTCGTTTGGTTTGATGATGTGTCGATTTCTGATTGGTCGAATTTCAATAATTCATAACTTTTGATTCCTTTGTCCAAAAACTAAAGTAAAATGCGTCCTAAACTCATAAAAACATTTTATTTTCAATAATAATATTTCCAAGTATTGCTTTTGAGTTTTTTCGATGATGGTTTTCTAGAAAATGATTTAATCACTTAAAAATCACCAAAAATACACTCTAATCATCGTAACTCCAAAATATGAAAAATTATATGTTTTATTAATCATAAGAACCTAACTAAGTATATGGTGATGTTTTCATAGTCTAAATTGAGGTTTTTCTAAAAAAGTAAAAATATGGGTTTTCTCTACCTTAATGCATATATATCATTCTAATACATGCATACAAATTGAAAATAGAAAAAATTGATCGTGGACTCAATCAAGTGATGAAAGTGGGTAATATGAATCATAATGAAAGGTATGTGCTATGTATGTGAAATCCCTCTTTATGAATGTGAATTTACACCTTAAGTTGGGAATAATTGTGCCTTAACCTATTTTTCTATAATGTGGCTTTATTAAACCCTATTTCATATACTCTTGAATCTTTTTCTATACTTACCTCGTAAATCAGTTTTGGAACATTATTCTTGGGTCTTGGTACCCCACTACCATGCTTATTGATTCATATGATTATTCTTGCCATGACTACTTTTTCTATCATGTGGATTATGTTCTATTTAATTTAAAGTAGTTGTACTTATGTACAACCACCCACAGAGGGCATGTAAATAATCGCCCTGGGGAATGTCTTCTTCTCCCCATAATATTGTAGGTGACTGGGAATGTCTTATTCTCCCCTCACCTAATGTTATAGGTCTGGTAGGTGCCTCAACCCTACTTAGTTAGGTAGGCATAATTATCTTACATGCAAATCCTTTTTGATATAATTGTTAATGACAAGTTTCTTTTGAATATAGCCTCATACTCTTGTTATCTTCATCTTATGATGAACCTTAGCCTATTTTTATTTGCTTTACTTATCTTGATATCCTAGACTAGTTTTGTGACACATACTTTTCTTCCTTTTCCCTTTTTGTTGGGTGCCTTCCCAACCACCCAGGTGCTGAGCAAGGTGATGGATAAGACAAGGGAGATCTTACCTTTTGACTTGGACTCAGTTGATGGAGATTTTGCTATTTTGCTTGGAGATAAGATTGTAGTAGTCTAGAGTTTCCTCTATATAGATCCTGATTGTGTGTCTTGATGTAAACCCTAATGGGAGATTTTGATGTACTTGTGTAATCTTTTATGAAAGATGAATATAGTCAGTTATTTTTTTATTCCGCTGCTTTCTAATGGTCTTTTGTATACCAATGTTTAATAAATTTGGAAAATTTATGTCCATTCCATCATACCTCTGAGAGTGTTTGGAATGGATGTCAATTCTTCAAATTTTTAGTAAAGGGTTGATTTCACCCTTTTACTCATCCTTAGTTACAAATATTTCTGTTCCAATACAAAATCTATGTTGTCATTACAATATAACAGTAATCCTTACAGAGTTTTTAAATTCTACAAAATGTTACATAAAACCCAACAGTAGGAAGTAAACAAGTGACAATTTGACAACATATAGTGAATTACAACGATAAGTAAAGAAAGATGACATTTTTTAATAAGTAAGAAATGTCCGTAATCAAAATAGATAATTTGTAATGGAAAGGAAATATATGTAATCAAGGATGACATTTTGTAATACAAATTTGAATGCATCAAATTCCATTGTCTAAGAGAAATGATACTTCCAGATTGTCTTACATAAAGTCATTCTTAGTTATAAATTTCTCCTTTCCATTACAGATTCTCTATACTCATTACAACATATTATTTATCCTTACAAAGATGATAATTATAAGAAATAGCAGCAAGTAAACAAGTGGCATTATATCAAAGTATAATAAATAACAATGACAATTACATTTTGTAATGAGAACTGAGAATCCATAATGAGAATGAGAAAGTTGTAATTAAGGATGACAATTGATGAAGTTTATTTCATATTACTTCTTAGTAAGATAATTCAAACTCTTTTTACATATTAGAGTTTATGTCTGTATATTATAACATATCTACCATATGTACAAATTACTCATCTGTATTACATTATTTCCAAACACATTATCAATTGTCCAAATACATTATGGGTTATTCTCTTCAACATTCACTTTTTTATTTACCTAACATGAATGTCTCAATGTCTACAACTATCTTTCCTAGTAGTGCATGCATTCATAATTAATTGTCATCTAGCAAAATAGTGGCATCACATCATGCACTTCTAATGAATTTACGAATAAAAAATATTAACAACGTTGTTCCATGCATACGTAATTGAATTGCACATAATTACAAAAAAATGACACCGCTACTCCATGCATACGTAATTGACGTATGTATAATTACAACAGTTGCCACCACACTCTATGCAATAGCAATTGATATTGATTTAATTACAAATCAAGCCACCATCCTCTTTGCACGGGTATTTATCCTGGCTACCTGTGCGGGCATTCAGTACGTACTCATATATATATATATATATATATATATATATATATATATATATATATATATATATATATATATATATGGTCATTCATTCACTACCCATGTTGTGGGTAACTAAAGTTAGTTACCCGTGGATCTATTTTGTAATAAAAAGCTACCTATTTGTAATGATACAAACAACATTTGTAATGAGATGACTAAATTTGTAATATGAACATTCGTTTTGTATCACTACATAAACTGCTATCATAAACATCATTTTTATTGTAATCAGACGTGTAATAAAAAATGATTATTTGTATTACAAATTTGGTCATCTCGTTACAAACGTTGTCTGTCTCACTACATATACGTACCTTCTCATTACAAAATAGATCCACGGGTAACTAAAATTAGTTACCCGTGCGGGTAGTGTGTGTATATATATATATATATATATATATATATATATATATATATATGGGTATATCTTCGCTACCTGTGAGGATAACTGAGATTCGCCACCCGTACATAAATTTTGTAATGAGATGACACATATATGTAATGAGACAATCAAATTTGTAATGAGAAGACCGAAATTGTAATACAAAGACTCATTTTATATTACAATGTTGTTACAGTAATAAATATATATTTTACTATTTCCAGATAGAGAATACAAACATCACACTATATTTACAAAATGAGTCTGTCTATTACAATTTGGACCATCTCATTACAAATGCTTGCCTTCCTATTACAAAATTGATGCACGGGTAACGAATCTTAGTTACCCGCACGGGTAGCGGAGATATACCCTATATATATATATATATATATATATATATATATATATATATATATATATATATATATATATATATATGATCTTATGTAAATCATGAGATACATCAATTTATCATCTAACAGTTTCTGCAATTTCTGCAACTTACCATTGATTAAAAAATATACAACTTCTTTCATAAGATGATATAAGAATGTCAGATTTAGATGATTTTTGATACACATATTATCTAAGAGGTATATATCACATCCGTAAGGTTATATTACTCAATAGAATTGTGCAACCATCAATATTAAGGATGGATACGTGTAAGATACATGTACACAATATATATATATATATCGGAATCTGATAAATTTTATTCCGAATCCTCTTTAAAAAGACAAGGGGATAAAAGTACAAGTAGTCAACATTACAAGCCCATTACAAAAGACTTAACATAGATATCGAATTTTTCTCTATCAATTTTCATTGTTGTCTATAACTCACTCGTTTACAAATTTTGTTTACTATCCTTCTATTGAATTTAGTCTTTCCTCCAAGCTTTGTTTCATTCCACTATTTCCAGATCTAAATATAAAGTGGTGTCGTTGGGCAAACTTCCTTTGTGTTTGTTGTAGAAAATCAGCTTACTTCTAATATTATGAAAATTTATTTTGATAATGACATTTTATGGAAGCACTCACGCCATACTTTGATAGTGAAATTTTAGCAGTAAAACAAATGACCCAGATCTTTATTTTTGTCACATAGCAAGCAGCCTTCATCTTCCCTCTCATTTCAACTTCTAATCTTGTCTTTAGTTGGCAAAGACGTGGCATCTGATAAGATTAGATAGACTGGCATTACCGAAGGAAGGAGGATTGCAACTGAAGACAACTAAGGAGATTGCAAGATGGGGCGCACTAAAGAGAATCATACATTTTCATGCAGGCAAATCTATGTCGGAAAAATGGATGTACGTTAGATATCTAAGGGATTGGATTTCAGGCCCAATACAAAGGTAGGATACTCACATGCCATAAATGTTTTGACATAATTGTGGTGTGAAGTCAAACAGTTCTTCCACTGGAATGAAACTAAGTCTGAGAGGAGCTACAAGCGACAAAGCGAGTGGGAACTCATACTTAACCGGGCAACAGAAATGAGAATAATGTAGCATATATGGTGGGAGACACAAGTGCCCAAATGGAACTTGATGCCATACGCATTTGAATACCTAATGCTCTGTTGTGTGAACTATGTGAAAAACCACTAGAGGGGGGTGAATAGGGTTTTATAAATATTTTAACAATAATTCAACTCAAGCAACCACAATTGAAACTTGAAGAAGGAGGCAAGGTGTTTAGAGTGGTTCCACCCTTAGCAAAAACTAAGGGAGTCAGTCCACTACCCAATTGTTTCCAATTGGGATTTTGAAAGTATTTAAATTTTATTACCTTGCAAGGATGTTACTTGAATCTTCGGGTATTGGGAAGACTTTTGAGCAGTTTCTCTGTGTTGGAGTGGTGGAGTATGTGGAGATGGTTGATCCGGTAGATGCAGATCTGTGACTGATTGAGCTTGAGAAAGCCTTCAAGATCTAGAGTATCCCCAAAGAGGATAAGGTGAAGCACGTGATGTACCTTTTGAGGGGAACTGCTGGCCATTAGTGGGCCATAGAGGAGGAGAAGAGACCTAGTGTTGTGATCAGTTGGGAGGAGTTCTGACGTAAGTTTGTTAGTCAGTACTTTCTTCGAACGTATCTTGATGAGAAGATCAACCAATTTCATAGGATTTGATAGGGATCCATGATGATCAACGAGTATGAAGCAAGTTTTATGGTGTTGTTGAGGTTCTTTCCTCACATGGCTGCCATGGAGGACGAGCAGATTTGTCATTTTGAGAAGGGGTTGAATGTTGAGTTGTCTATCCTAGCTGATGCCTTGGAGAATTGATTGAGGTTTGCTGTGTTTGTGGAGTCTGTTTGGAGGATAGAATGGTCTGTGAAGGAGAAGAGAGAGGAAAGTACCAAGAAGAGGGTTGCACAGTCTCAGGGGTAGTTATCAGGAGGCTTTAAGAAGCCAAGGTCTTCTACACCACCGACATCACAAAGGTTCACTACTTCGACATAGTGGTCACCAAGTAAGGGCAGAGGACATAGTTTTCTGCCCATAGAAGCCTAGAGTGTTGCAATAGCATTGGTGACGGGGCCATCTAGGCCATGGTATGGGAACTAGGCTTGATACAAGTGTGGGAAGATGAGACATATAAGGCAAGAATGTCTGATGAGAGGTGATGAAGTGACCCAATAACTGAGGAAGAGTCAGCATGGATTACAAAGATAGTAGAACAACAGCACAGGAGGGTGAGGACATGGCCAAGCGTCACAGGCTAGATCGTCTACTCAGGGAAGTAGAGGATAGGGGTGACAAGAGGCAACGCCTAGATTCTACGCTATGAGTCAGTCAGAAGTGATGGTCAATCTGCAAGTGGTGACATGTCAGATGGAGTTATTTCATTCTGATTTATCTTCTTCTTGCTTTCTATTTGTTTTGGTTGACCTGGGTGCAACACACTCTTTTATCACTTATGAAGTGTTTAGTAGTTGTCCTTTGCCTATTAGTCATAAGAAGAATATTTTTTTGTTAGAAACCCCATCAGTCAGTTCTATAGTGTTGTAGGATGTGTGTCCTTCATGTGCTCTCTCCTTTACGGGACACAACATTCAAGTGGATCTCATACCACTTGACATGCATGGATTAGATGTGATTCTTGGAATGGACACCTTGGAGAAGTATAGAGTGGTCTTGGATTGTAGTTCCAAGCAAGTGACGTTTGTTATGGTGGTGAGATGTGGATCTTCCAAGGAGATATGAAGATTGTTCTGACATGTCTTGTATCGGCCATGATAGAAAGCAAGATTTTGAGACAAGGTTGTGAGGAGTTATTGGCACATATGATGGATTCTTAGGCAAGGATTACTAGTATTCATGAGGTGCCAATTGTCAGAGAGTTTAAGGATGTGTTCCCTAAGGAGTTTCTAGGAGTTCCCCCACCCCAAGAGATTGATTTTGAGATCAATCTGGTTCTCATCATGCAATTGATAGCTCAGACACCGTACATGATGGCACTAATAGAGATGACACAGTTGAAGAGACAGTTGTAAAAATTGCTTGACAAAGGTTCCATTATGTTGAGTACGTCACCGTGGGGTGCTCCAATGGTGTTCGAGAAGAAGAAGGATGGGTATATGAGGTTGTGGATAGACTACAAACAGTTGAACAAGGTGACGATAAAGAATAAGTATCCCTTGCCGAGGATAGATGACATGTTCGACCAGTTGTGTGGCGCGACAGTGTTCTCAAAGATAGATTTGAGATCAAGATATAACCAATTGATGATTAAGGAGGATGGCATACCCAAGTCTACCTTTAGAATGAGGTATGGTCACTACAAGTTTGTGGTTATGCCATTTGGGATGACCAATGCACCAATATCGTTCATGGATTTGATGAATAGAGTCTTTCAGACATTTCTTGATTAGTTTGTGGTGGTCTTCATAGATGACATCTTGATATACAGTCGTGACAGTCAACATCATGAACATCATGTTCGTCAGGCATTGACCGTGCTGAGACAACACCAGATTTATGCAAAGTTTAGCATGTGCGAGTTATGGTTGAAGGAGGTTACTTTCTTAGGGCATGTTATATTTGCCGAAGGAGTGAGTATGGATCCTAAGAAAGTGGAGTCTGTGATTGAATGTGAGAAGCCTAAGACGCTGACAGAAGTGTGTAATTTTATAGGTTTGGCAGGCTATTACAGGAGGTTCATCAAGGACTTCAGTGCTCTCTCCTTACCCGTAACTAAGTTAACAAGGAAGGATGTGTTGTTCATTTGGGATGACAAATGTCAATGTGCTTTTTAGAGGTTGAAGGAGAAGTTGACAAGTGCACCATTTCTGGTCTTTCCTATTTAAGGAAAAGGATACATCGTCTTTTGTGATGCGTCCAAGAATGGTTTGGGATGCATGTTGATGTAGGACAAGCAAGTGGTTTCTTTTGCTTCTTGACAACTTAAGAAACATGAGGAATATTACCTGACCCACAATCTAGAGTTAGCAGTAGTAGTCCATGCTTTGAAGATTTGGAGGCACTACATGTATGGGGAGAAGTGTCAGATCTTCACGGATCACAAGAACATGAAGTACATCTTTTCACAACATGAGCTAAATATGAGAAGCATCATTGGATGGAGTTGATCAAAGACTATAACTACACGATTGATTATCATCCAGGAAAGGTGAATGCCATAGAAAATGCATTGAGCAGGATGTCTTCATCTTTGCCTATGAATAAAGCCCAGTTGAGTTCTTTGATGTGCTATAAGCGAGACATGTTAGTCTCCTTGCATCAAATGAATTTTAAGTTGGAGGTTTCCTTGTTATCTGGTTTGTTGGCACATCTACATGTGAAGCCTAAGCTGAGACAATAGATCAAAGAGGTGCAACATAAGGATACTGTGATATAGAGTATTCGATCAGAGTTCGATAGTGAGAAGCGTGATGGTTTCAACAAGTCAGATGATGGGACATTTTGTTACCATGACATGATAGTAGTTCCTAATGCTAATAACCTAAGGAGGATGGTACTTGAGAAATCTCATTTATCCATGTATGTTATGCATCCAGGTAACACCAAGATGTATCATAATCTAAAGGACATGTATTGGTGGCCAGGCTTGAAGGAGGATGTGGTTGAGTTCATTGCAAGATGTGTGGTATGTTAGCAAGTTAAAACTAAGCATCAAAAGCCTATAGGAACATTGCAACCGTTACCTATACCTCAGTGGAAATGGGATCATGTGACTATGGACTTTGTGGTTGGTCTTCCTAGGACAGCCAAAGGCCATGATTCCATTTCGGTGATCATTGACAGGTTGACCAAGTTAGTTCATTTCCTTCCTATGAAGATGATGTTCATAATAGATAAGCTTGATCAAGTCTATGTGGATGAGATAGTGCATTTGCACGGTGTTCCAGCTACTATCATATCTGATAGAGGTCCTCAGTTCATGAGTCACTTTTGGGAGAGATTACACACATCTTTGAGCACACAGATAAAATTTAGCACTGCTTTTCACCAGCAGACAGATGGTCAATCAGAAAGGATCATTCAGACCTTGGAGGATCTACTGAGGGCATGTGTTCTTTAGTTTTCAGGAAGTTGGTATGTACACCTCAGTTTGATAGAGTTTGCCTACAACAACAACTATCAGAGTAGCATTGATATGGCACCTTATGAGGCATTGTATGGGAGACGTTGTAGATCTCCATTATGTTGGTATGAGATAGGTGAGTATCAGCTTCTTGGTCCTGAGCTTGTACAGTAGATGATAGAAAAGATCAAAGTGATACAAAAATAGTTGAAGGCAGCATAGGACAGACTAAAGTCATATGCAGGACAATCGTCATAGACCTTTGTAGTTCCAAGTGGGAGACAATGTATATTTGAAGGTCTCTCCTTGGAAATGTTTTCTTAGGTTTGGGAAGAAGGGTAAGTTTGCTCCCAGGTTTATGGGACCATACCCAATTGTGGCACGTGTTGGGAAGGTGGCTTACCAAGTGGAGTTGGTACCTGAGTTGCACGACTGCATCCAGTATTCCATGTGAGTATGTTAAGTGCCATCCAGATACATAGTTAATGTTTTAGTCTGAGGAGGTGGAGTGTAATGGAGTGGATTTTTGGAATCCTAAAATGTTCAAGGATACAAGTGAAGTCATACATATTGAGTTTCTTTGAGAATCCCAAATGTTTTAGTAAAGTTGGAGTGTTGTTTGAGATTTATATTATGATTAAGATCCATAAGTTTATGCCTATTTGAGGAATTTAATTGATTGGCCTACCAGTTGAGTTTTGACACCAAATTGGTGTACAAGGTACCTTGAGTTATATTGAAGTATTGGTTAAAGTTTAATAATATTTTGATGTTCCTAGAAGGAGGTATATGGGTTTTAATATGGTGAATAATGAACAGTTTGGTGGTTATGTACCTAAGTTTTCTAATTAATAAAGCTTGGGCTTGGATCAATAGTGTACTCGTGCCCTTTTGATTTTTTGGGTAGGCAGTGGGCCGAGTTTTGACTAAGGACATCTAGTCCCTTTGGAGTGAGGGTGCCATGGATTGATGGCGTGGCCTTGTCCTGGCTTTTGGATTCTTTGATCTTATGATTGTAGTTTACCCTGTACTTACAACTAAAATAGAGACGTGGGCTATCTGCGACTACAAGGCAGCAACCCACATCACCACGACCACCCTACGTGGGGCGATAGGAGAAACCAACTGGCTATTAGCCTCGGCATGTAGAGGTAGTTTCATAGACCTTAAACTAATCGTTGTAGCAGAGAGATGAGGGAGAGCTACCTCTCCACCTTGACTGCATCCTCGCTCTACAAACCACAATAGATGACCGAGAGACCTGTAGAGGAGGAGAAGGATGCTTCCATGTCCTTGTCGTGGTGTAGCCTTATAATAGTGAGTATGTGGAGGTAGGATCTAAAGCGATCTGTGAGGAGGAGCGCTAGGTCGTGGGTGCGCAGATGACCGCGAGAAAGAAGAAATGATGGACGAGTGTCGAGGCCTGGTAGTCTTCACGAAGTGGGAAGAAGCTTGGGATATTTCCTGACGACTCAGTAGGTGAGGAGTAGAGAACCATGGGCGGCGGGCTCCTAGCAGGTGAAGTTTGAAGCTGATGAGAAGGACCGAAGGGTAGGTGATCGCTTGCCGGAGTCATGCCCTGCAGCGGCGACCTGTGCAAGGGAGAGAGACGGCGAAGACCTTGGCAGTGAGCCACAACGAGAAGGAGCCTCGGCGGCATCCATGAAATAGTTGTAGATGAAGGAGAATGGAGCATCACTGAACCTTCACTGAGTTCCAGCCTGGGGGAGGCGGCGCTCAAGGCACAACTGGAAAGGCGAGTGACCCCATCTCAGCACGAGGAGGTGGAGGTCCACGCCAGCGGCCAGGAGTGCGGCTCACGCTGGGGCAGCGCAGGAGAACGAGCAAGTGGCTTCATGTAGAAGAATAGAAAGCCCAAAACTGGAGACCCAGCCGCGGCGGTGGCCTGTGCAAGGGAGAGAGAGAGAGACTACAGCCAGGCCCTGCGCTCACGGCGGCGGCCGTGAGAATGAGTCCTGTGACTGATACACTCGTTTGAACACACGAGAGAGAAAGGAAAGCGAACCAGACCTAAACCCAGGAAGAACCAGTCCAGGTGCCCTTGAACCGGCCGGCTCCACCAGCAAGCAGGAGCAACGAGCCACACCCCCAATATGGACACATGGCGACCTCTGATTCGTCGAAAAGGTAAATCTTCTGTTACTATGCAGATCTTCCAAAATTCATAGAAACTAGCTCGCTTATCAGAAAATTACAAACAAGGTATTGTTTTTCTCAGAAAAATGCGTAGAACACATTAGAATGATAATATGAGGCTTTTGATGCATTAGTAACAATGATATCATGTAAGATGTGTAATGCTCATTTAATGGATAATAAATATCAAATGATGATATAAAATTATGGAAAAATGTCAGTAACTCCATAATAATATTTATAATACACCTTATGTCAGTGATGATCATTTTGATGCACGAAATTATGTAATTTGCTTTATATGAATAATTAGGGCTAATAACCCCAATTAATATGCAATATATATATATATATATATACATGCTCAATAAATGATGATATTTACAGAAAACCTTCATATCTGTAACTGGAAGATAATATATAAATCTGAGATCAGTTATATATATGAAATTCATGTTATATGAAGTTGACCTTTAATACATGGTTTAAAACCCTAATCTTGGTTAATGGCATAACCTAGGGTTATTTAATGTGCACAAAAATGCTATGGAAGATAATGTTCAGATAATGAATCATAATCTGGAAAATGACATAAGTATGATAATTCTAAGACAAAAATGCAAGTAATGATGCACATATCCAGATGAGTAAGCAAACCCTAAAATGGACATAACTAGGGTTAAGATGATGAGAACCTGATAGTGATATGTGATCTTGTCTTAATCATGGGTTGACCAAGATATAGATGGCATGGATATATGTGATTAGGATATCTCTTTGGAAGGTATGCCATTACCTCTTACTTGGCTTATTATACAATATGCTTGTGTTATATGTGTAGTAAAATACTTGGCATATGATATTGGATGAAATGATTGTTCTTGTATGATATGTTGCATGATTTTCCTTACTTATTGCTATGAACACATGAAACATAATATATCTATTCCGTTATATATAATCACTTCAACTCTTTGGTAGTAAAGTGTTGGAAAACAAGTACTTCAACTCTTTGGTAGTAAAGTACTTGGAAGTGATCCAACTATTTGGTAGTAGATCACATTGTGAAATGATCCATGTTACAACCCCAATTTTAGGTTCATTTGGAGAGAAATGTAATTTCTCATATTAAATATATTGGAACAAATAATGATATAATTTGTTTTGAATAAATGGATTTCGTTTACAATAGCCTTGATGATTGTGTTGTGTGCTTTATTGGCTATTGGTCCCAATAACATGGAAATTCAATTAATTAATGAATAATTGAGAATTTGAGAAAAGGAAGGTGTGGAAACCTCTAGAAGGCAAAATAATATAATCCAAAGGTGGATTTCGTGCCTCTTGGGTTCCATGGGTCCCAAGGAATCCAAAGGAGCAAAGAAAATGCAACAAGAAAGGAAAAGATCAATTAAGTATTTCATTATGAAGAAAGATATTGAAAACAATGGTAAAATGTGGAAAATAAGTGGAAAGGAGTTTAATTGAGTTATACTTGGTGGAATTTTGTATCCCAAGGATTTATAATGTTAAAAGGAACTCCCATAAGGAAAATAGAAGAGAGATAAAGAGAAATCCTCAAAAAGAGATATTTTAATAAAGAAAAAGTAAGATAATAAGAAAAAGGATGAAAGATAAGGAAAGAGGCTAAAGAATTATTTCCAAGATGGTATTTTGAGCCATTAAGGTTCCTTGAGGATCAAGGAATTCAAAATAATAATTTAATGGCCAAGAAAGAGGAAATACCAAATTAATTTCGCTTAATTTAAAAGATAACTTGCTTATAAAGGAAATACCCTCTTTCTTTAGAATTTGGGTTTCAATTTAATATGTGAGTAGATAATGCCAAGATTGAGTTTCCTATAAATTTTGAGTGACAAATATTGGACGAGGAGAGAGATATGAATTTCACAAGTTTCCTTTTTTAAATACATATTTTCCTTGGTTTTTATGAAATTAGAAACGAGGGGACAATACCAGCCATCAGATCCCCCGCGTGGTCCAGAGGACCACAGATCCTATGGTGGATGTACATCATCCACCTCGAATCCTAGAAGGAAAGGAAGAAGGGGAAACCGAGGATTTGTAATCCTTTTTTCTCGAGGCATACGATACCAACTAGGAATCTGAGACCACAAGGGTCTCTGGGATATGATTCTGCACCCAATGAACCTAGCTTTGAGGGTGTTTCACGTACTATAGAAAGAACACCCCTTTTGGGCAGAAAGAAGGTGTGGCAGCAAGATGGGGGAACCCTAGAAGAACCCCCTAAAGCCTATAAATAGCACACCTATAGACTCCTCACACCTTTGCGAGCACAATCGGCCACTTAGGTTGTTCTCTCGGGCACTGGATTTTTGGATCGTATATGCTCTGGTGAGCTCAGGCTACGGCACCACCGCATAGCCTTCTGTTGGGTTAAGAAAGAAACGAAGTGCAGCTCCCCTTCGATCAGTTTCCATTGTGGACCGAGGGCGCAGATCGACGACCCTGGTCATCCGCAGCTTCAAAGGAGCTTCTAGTGGGCGTGAGCATCGCAGGCTGCGTGATCTTGCTCGGTCAAATATGATTGAGGATCCAATGACTCCTATTTTATCAAAAATATCAAGGTAACTCGCCTCTCTGAACAATATTCAAGAAAAATGTGGGATCTTGTTTAATTCATTAAAAATCATTCCTTTGGCCGAAAAATACGAGTATGTAGTGCTTTTTGATCAGAAAAATATGAGGGATACATTAAAAATGGTTTGGAAGCCTAAATCAGTATAATTTTGTAAAAGTGTATATTTTTAATGGAAAAAGAGTTAATTTGTGGTTAGAAACCCTAATTGTTGATCAAGAATAGATTTAATCTTGCAAGTGTATAAATTCGAGAATTATTAACTGGTTTAATGATATAGATGGATTTTAACCTATTTTGAGAAGGGATTTGCAAGAATTAGGGTTTAAACCTAATTTTGTCATTAATACCCTTAGAAACCCTAAGTGAGGGAAAAGGGGAAGAAAAGATATAATTAATTTGGAAATTAGGGTTTTGTGGTCCAAACCTAATCTTAAGATCTTAATGGAGAATAAATGAGATAATTAGGGTTTGATGGATATTTTGATAAAAATAAAGTAAAAGTGGTAAAAAGGAAGTGAAACCCTAATTACGGTCAAAACCCTAAAAGGGCTATTAACCCTAGGGCACGATTAGGCCTATTAGAATTGAATACCATGATCCATGATAGAAAAATATTGGATGTATATTTCAGGACTGAATTGTGCTTGCTTGCTCGATTCTGGATTACTTGATTGTTTGGATTAATTCTGCAGTTAAGACAGCTTGACAGGTATGTGGTTAATTATGAATAACCGCCTTAGTTTCCCGAGGATTTTCCGAACATTTCCTCACATTGAATGCAACCCAACCAGTTGGATGTTCATACTTGAAAAGTTATAAAGTCACTACGATTATCACAATTATATTATAAGTATGTATTCTCGCACCTACATGCCACCCTGATGGATGATGCAAAGAGGTCAAGCCTAGGAGGGAAGACCCATGGGCACAATGAGTGGTGACCCCAGACACCAAGCTCGGGAATGAGAAGGTGGCCTATGATATTGCATGACTAGAGGACACCATGAGTGGTGACCCCAGGCACCAAGCTCGGGATTGAGAAGGTGGCCTTAAGTCAATGGCAAAAGTGAAACTTGAAAGTGGGTATGTCGGGGTAAGGGAAAAAGCGGTGGAGAATGTCATACTGAAAAAGTGTAAATTGGCTTGTTAATTAACTTGATTGTGATAATTAGATTGTTATCCATATGTTCAAACTTTTAGTTGTCCCCACATACCGGCATATTCTGATATGCTGACCGACGTTTTTTTTGTCGGCGTTTTAGGTACAAGCTTGAAAAGGATAAATAGTAAAGTGGCATATATGAAATTAATTAAGAGTTAAAGTACAAAGGAGGATTAGTTAGAGTAGACTCCTGATGCAGATAGATGTAGATATCCCAGTTTTGAAAAGGTATGGAAAGTTTTATTTTATACCAGTTTCCAGTTTAGTTGGTAAAATTTGTTAATTATTATTGATTATTTGTCGAACCTTTGATCCAGGTTATTAGATAACAGCTCTGATCTCTTGGTCTCCCTTAAGTGGGGGTTATCGAGAGACGGGGTCATTACAATCCAACTCTTTGGTAGTAGATCATAAAGGCCTTAATGCATTCAACTCTCAGGTAGTAAATGCATGGATGATATAATGGAAAATATGCTTAAAATATGTGTTCTCTTTTTTTGATGAACATCTTTGTGCAAGTATACACTTTTCTTATATTCTTCTGTTACTGCCAAGTATTAGTTTTATCTTATTGCCAAGATATGATGAGAGGTATATAAAAGACACGTAGGCGTACTCAGTACAATATTCTTGAATATTGTGCTGACGTGTACTGCATGTAATCTTTTGTTTAGGTTGTGGTCATGTTCTCTTGAAGATCCAGGATAGTTGAGAGTTGTATAGCGAGCTGATGTATAGGTGGACATGTTGTCTTAAGATCCTGTTGTTTAGATGTAGTACATGTATATGTAATAGTTTGATGTTCAATATGTAATATCAAATGTTGTATCAATTCATGTTGTAATTATATGTTGAATGGTGAACATGTGTTGTGGTTTTTATTATTGTTCATGTGCATGTGCTACTATTATTCCTTCTGACTTCCTTGATTTTCTTCTTCTTAGTCTAGTGTGTGGTGTTTCAATTGGGATTCTCACTGAGGTGAGGGTTTCAATTTGGATGCCGCACATCAGATTAAGTTTTAGAAAATCTGGGGATGTCACAGGTGGTATCAGAGCATGAACAATAGCAAAGCCTGACATTTTCTCATTATGCAACTCAAACTAAAGAAAACCTTGAACCTTAATAATCTTTAGGGTTAGATTAGTCATCTTTTGGAGACTAGATCTGACCTAGCCTCTAGGTTAGCACCTAGATGTCTGAGAAGTAGGTCTAGACTGGTGCTTGTTTTGTAGCAAGTCCTTAGATGTCGTTCTTTCCTTGTAGTGCAGTGGTATGGGACGTTGCACTATTTAGAAATGATGTACATCACGGGAAGAGAAACCTTTGACATATGATGCATCTATGTTTTGGGTAGCTACACCAGCCTACACCATGTTCTCACCCCTTTCACTAGTTTTCATGACATTGTACTCTCTACTATGTGTGGGACACTCATTTTTAGGATTTGGTTTCTGATTCCAATCGGATCAAACCTTGATAGTTTTCTCTGACGCTTATTTTACCGGAGAAAAACTATATAATATTTTATTATATATATGTATTACAAAAATGTGTCCCCACACATGTACGAGTAGGAGGTGGTCATGCAACCTAAGTGAAAGTGAATGACATCAGTCTAGAAGAGAGAGTAGATCTAGATTAGATGTCTAGAGCCTTTTTGATATATATGATAGATGGAATAGATGAAATAAGTTTTGATGATATGATGTAGGTCTTATATAGATGATATAAGATAATATATGATGATATATGTTTGTCTTTGAGGACTTAAGTTTAGTTTTGAGGATTTGAGATAAGTTTTGATGATGCAAGTATGCATTCTTTTATGAGATAAGATATGTTAAGTTAAGACAAGTTGTGAGTCAACATGAGCCTCAAGATCTTTTACAAAGGAGGACCTCTAGTGTTAGGACCAGTTTTGGGGTTAGCTCAAGAGAGAGCTAGACCCACATGGAGAAGGTCAGAGAACCTAAACTCCAAGATATGAGAATTCTGAGATATGTAATATGATATGTCCTAAACTAGAATACTCCTGAGTGATTCAGTTGAGTCACTTTATGTATTATTCCTATAGTCTTGTTGAATCCTAGATGTCCTTGGGAAGACCAAACCCTAGAGTCAGAGAGAGGCTGGCTATATGTGCATATGTGAGTAGGAATATGAGTACCTACCATCTGGGTGTGGGAGAGAGCCCAAGACCCTGGAGGAGGTAGCTATGTTAGTTTCTATGAAGCCTCATGCTCGGGTTGGTGGTTTCCCACATAGGAATCTAGTGGTGTGTATATAAGAGAAAGAGAGTTAAGAAATAGTGTTTCATGGGTATATAATCTATGGAGGGTATGTCATGTCATGTTGTGGTTTGGTTTGTGCCTATGTGGCTAGAGCTTAGAAAACAATCACTAGTGCCAATGAGGTAATCCGAGAACCCTAGACTGAGAGAGGGATGATAAAGTATATGCATATGAGATACTCATATGGCTGAGTTAGCTCAGAGAGACTGAGCATGGTATTACCCTCATGATATGGGTTGGGAGAACCTCAATTGGACTAGATGAAGTTTTGATATATGTTTGAGGAGCCACTTGTATAAGTTGGTTTAGTACAACCATGATATAACAAAGATAAAAATGTGGTATGATCTCGAGATGTGATACATAGACATGATATGATGGAAACCTAGAAATGGTTTAATAGATATCAATGTATAAATGGTTAACCACATACATGAATAATGATGATAATATGAAATTCTTGGTTAATCTTATGATGAAATCACTAATAAATGTTCTAATTTATCATGAGCAACGAAATAAGGCATGTGTTAATATTGAACATGTTCTAATAATTAGCTCAATAAAATGTTGATGACACCTTGACATAATCAATCAACTTTAGTTAACTTCTTTGGAACGTGATAGTATGACGTTGAATATTAATGCATGGGAAAAGATAAGGATGCAACCCTAACATATGAGATATGTGATGACATAACCTAAGAATCTAAACCCTTGTTTGAGCCCTCTATGAAGTGAGGTTTCACCTTAGATGTTTTAAAACCTCCTAAAAGTGGTTTGTATATGACTGTGGAGGTTTATTTTTGGATATGTTACACATACGATAGTTTCCTACATATAGAAGAAGACCTTTTGGTTTTTCCTTGGAGTACGAGAATGGCTTAATTTTGAGGACAAAATTTTCTTTTAAGATGTATATGGTGTGACAAAGTGGTTTCTGGCTTAATTCCGAGGACAAAATTTCTTTTAAGGTGTGTAGGATGTAATGGAGTGGACATTTGGAATCTTAAAATGTTCAAGGATACAAGTGAAGTCATACATGTTGAGTTGCTTTGAGAATCCCAAATGTTTTTAGTAAAGTTGGAGTGTTGTTTGAGATTTATATTATGATTAAGATCCATAAGTTTATGCCTATTTGAGGAATTTAATTGATTGGTCTAACAGTTGAGTTTTGAAACCAAATTGGTGTACAAGGTACCTTGAGTTATATTGAAGTATTGGTTAAAGTTTATTAATATTTTGATGTTCCTAGAAGGAGGTATATGGGTTTTAATATGGTGAATAATGAATAGTTTGGTGGTTATGGACCTAAGTTTTCTAATTAATAAATCTTGGGCTTGGATCAATAGTGTACTCATGCCCTTTTGATTTTTTGGGTAGGCAGTGGGCCGAGTTTTGACTAAGGACATCTAGTCCCTTTGGAGTGAGGGTGCCATGGATTGATGGCGTGGCCTTGTCCTAGCTTTTGGATTCTTTGATCTTATGATTGTATTTTACCCTCTACTTACAACTAAAACAGAGACGTGGGCTATCTGCGACTGCGAGTTAGCACCCCACATCACCACGACCACCCTATGTGGGGCGACAGGAGAAACCAACTGGCTATTAGCCTTGGCATGTATAGGTAGTTTCATAGACCCTAAACTGATCGTTGTAGCAAAGAGATGAGGGAGAGCTACCTCTCCACCTTGACTGCATCCTCACTCTACAAACCACAACAGATGACCGAGAGACCTATAGAGGAGGAGTAGGATGCTTCCATGTCCTTGTCGTGGTGTAGCCTTATAATGGTGAGTATGTCGAGGCATGATCTAAAGCAATTTGTGAAGAGGAGCGCCAAGTCATGGGTGTGCAGATGACCGCGAGAAAGAAGAAATGATGGGCGAGCGTCGAGGCCTGCTGGCCTGCACGAAGTGGGAAGAAGCTTGGGATCTTTCCTGAAGACTCAGTAGGTGAGGAGCAGAGAACCATGGGTGGCGGGCTCCTAATAGGTGAAGTCTGAAGCCAATGAGAAGGACCGAAGGGTCGGTGATCGCTTGCCGGAGTCATGCCCTGCAGCAGCGACCTCTGTAAGGGAGAGAGATGGCGAAGACCTTGGCAGTGAGCCACAATGAGAAGGAGCCTCGGCGACGTCCATGAAATAGCTGTAGATGAAGGGGAGCGGAGCAACACTAAACCTTCACTGAGTTCCAGCCTGGGGGCGGTGGCGCTCAAGGCACAACTGGAAAGGCGAGTGACCCCATCTCAGCACGAGGAGGTGGGGGTCCACGCCAGCGGCCAGGAGTGCGGCTCGCGCTGGGGCAGCGCCGGAGAATGAGCAAGTGGCTTCATGCAGAAGAATAGAAAGCCCAGAACCGAAGACCCAGCCGTAGTGGTGGCCTATGCAAGGGAGAGAGAGAGATGACAGCCAGGCCCTGCGCTCATGGCGGCAGCCGTGAGAATGAGTCTCGTGACTCCTACGCTCATTTGAGCACGCGAGAGAGAAAGACAAGAGAACCATACCTAAACCCAGGCAGAACCAGTCCAGGTGCCCTTGAACTGGCCGGCTCCACCAGCAAGCAGGAGCAAGGATCCACACCCCCAATATGGACACATGGCGGCCTCTTATTCGTCGAAAAGGTAAATCTTAAGTTAATATGCAGATCTTCCAAAATTCATAGAAACTAGCCCGCTTATCAGAAAATTACAAACAAGGTACTGTTTTTCTCAGAAAAATGAGTAGAACGCATTAGAATGATAATATCAGGATTTTGATGCATTAGTAAAAGTGATATCATGTAAGATGTGTAATGCTTGTTTAAAGGATAATAAATATCAAATGATGATATAAAATTATGGAAAAATGTCAGTTACTCCATAATAATATTTATAATACACCTTATGTCAGTGATGATCATTTTGATGCACGAAATTATGTAATTTTCTTTATATGGATAATTAGGGATAATAACCCTAATTAATATGCAATATATATACATGCTCAATAAATGATGAGATTTATAGAAAACACTCATATCTGTAACTGGAAGATAATATATAAATCTGAAATCAGTTATATACATGAAATTCATGTTATATGAAGTTGACCTTTAATACATGGTTTAAAACCCTAATCTTGGTTAATGGTGTAACCTAGGGCTATTTAATGTGCAAAAAATGCTATGGAAGATAATGTTCAGATAATGAATCATAATCTGGAAAATGACATAAGTATGATAATTCTAAGACAAAAATGCAAGTAATGATGCACATATCCAGATGAGTAAACAAACCCTAAAATGGACATAACTAGGGTTAAGATGATGAGAACATGATAGTGATATGTGATCTTGTCTTAATTAGGGGTTGACCAAGATATAGATGGCATGGATATATGTGATTAGGATATCTCTTTGGAAGGTACACAATTACCTCTTACTTGGCTTATTATACAATATGCTTGTGTTATATGTGTAGTAAAGTACTTGGCATATGATATTGGATGAAATGATTGTTCTTGTATGATATGTTGCATGATTTTCCATACTTATTGCTATTAACACATGAAACATAATATATCTGTTCCATTATATATAAGCACTTCAACTCTTTGGTAGTAAAGTGCTGGAAAACAAGTATTTCAACTCTTTGGTAGTAAAGTACTTGGAAGTGATCCAACTCTTTGGTAGTAGATCACATTGTGAAATGATCCAACTCTTTGGTAGTAGATCATAAAGGCCTTAATGCATTCAACTCTCAGGTAGTAAATGTATGGATGATATAATGGAAAATATGCTTAAAATATGTGTTCTCTTTTGTTGATGAACATCTTTGTGCAAGTATACACTTTTCTTATATTCTTCTGTTACTGCCAAGTATTAGTTTTATCTTATTGCCAAGATATGATGAGAGGTATATAAAAGACATGTAGGCGTACTCAGTACAATATTCTTGAATATTGTGCTGACGTGTACCACATGTAATCTTTTGTTTAGGTTGTGGTCATGTGCTCTTGAAGATCCAGGATAGTTGCGAGTTGTATAGCGAGCTGATGTACAGGTGGACCTATTGTCTTAAGATCATGTTGTTTAGATGTAGTACATGTATATGTAATAGTTTGCTGTTCAATATGTAATATCAAATGTTGTATCAATTCATGTTGTAATTATATGTTGAATGGTGAACATGTGTAGTGGTTTTTATTATTGTTCACGTGCATGTGCTACTGTTGTTCCTTATGACTTCCTTAATTTTCTTCTTCTTAGTCTAGTGTGTGGTGTTTAAATTGGGATTCTCACTGAGTTGAGGGTTTCAATTTAGACGTCACATATCAGATTAAGTTTTAGAAAATTCGGGGACGTCACATGGAGCTTGATGAGGATATGACCTATGTGGAAGGTTTGGTGTTGATCCTTGATCGAAGAGTGAATAATCTGAAGAGGAAATACCTTGTGCTTGTGAAGGTTCTTTGGCATCATCATGGTGTTGAGGAAGACACATGGGAACTCGAGGAGGAGAAGAGGAGAAAGTACCCCTCCCTTTTCTCTTAGGATTTTTGGGGCGAAATCCCTGTTAAAGGTTTATGACTTGTAAGGACCCTGACCAACGTTTTGGGATAACCCTATTTGTTTTGCTTAAGAATGTCTCTTAGAACCTTGCTCTAATAATATGAGATGTAATTCGGTCATGTTGGAAGCTTGAAGTTTCTTGCTTGAGCTTGTTTGGTTGATGCTTGTGTTTTGTGGTGAGTTTTTGGTGCAAATTGCAATTTACCTAGGATACGGGTTGACGTGCAAGTTTTCCACCTCTAGAGTGTTCCCTCTCTATCTTGGCACCATCTTGAGGTTAGAGAGAGAGATGGATACCTTTATTGGGTCTTGGTTATGTGGTGACATCTTTGGAGATGTTTTGGGCACATGTTTGAGGTGTGCCTTGCACCTAGAAGTGTTGTCTCGGGCTTGAGAGCCTTGGACATGCCTTGTATCATTTGTGGGTGTCTTGAGCTACACCCTATTGGTTTTTGGGTGTCTTAGGTACCACCCTATCGGTTTATGGGTGTGTGGAAATGTGGTATCAGTCATGACCTTGGTAGGTGACCTAGTGGGCGAGACCTTATCTCCATGTTTTGCATGATGTTGTGCATGTGCCTCTTTCTCGTGGACAACTGGCACCTAAGCTCCTAAGGTGGTAAAACCTCTCCCATGATCCCTCTCTCATCCATCTTGTATATATACCCCTTTCTCTCCATACAAGAGAATCCTTTTGGCCATCTTTGCTTTCTCTCTTGGGAGGACAACCTTGAGATAGAAGATCTCTCTTAAAAGCTTGGTGGATGAGTCCCAAGCTTGTGGTGTTCCCTCATATTCTACATTGGTAAGCCATGGTTTCTAGCTCTCTTTCTTTCTTCTTCTCGGCCATGGATCTTGGTTACCTTCTTTCCATCCTGAACGCCCCTAATCTTGGTTCCATATTCTTCCTTGGAGGTGTTGTAGTGACCAAGCTTGGAAGATCATCTTCTGCCTTGAGCTCGTGAAGATTGGAGTTTGACCTTGGATCTTCGATCTTGGTGGTGATTTTTGAGGCAGGTTTTATAACTCTAAACCTTCTTTGTTATTGTCACTCCTTACATGATATCTTTCTCTTTATGTTTTGAACGTTACCTCTTGCATGCTAGTAGTTCTTCTTGATGGCTTTGAGTTCTATTTTGAAGAAAGGAGTAACGTTTAGTTGTTGCCTTATGTTCTACCTTCTGCCTTGCTATAGACGAGTGACCTTAGGTTGAAGATGACTTAGCTGATATGTTGTGTGGGTGGTCATCATGACTTGTGATGCCATGTACCTTCACACCTTGTGACAGGTCGTCACGACCTTGGTTAGGTTTAGGTCGACACGTTCTGATGTTGCTTAGATCGTCATGCCTTGTGTATGAATTGACCAATATGAGACAAGTGTGTTAGTTTTCTTGGTGGCTATTGAATTGATATGGGGAATAGGTTTTGGGTAGGCTAGCCATCACGACTAGAGTATGATACCTAACCGAGACATGTTGCATCTGAGACACATTGCTAGCCGGTATGTTTGTGAAGTGTTAGCCCGTCATGGCATTAGACGTCACACCTTGAGAGGCATTGGTGCCCGACATACCCAACTCATGATGCCTAGCTAACCCTATGGCATGTCACAACATGAGGCATCGACATGTTGATGCTCGTCATGCCTTGGGCTGGCATTGCCCGACACACAAACATGGGTTTCTTGTCACTTTGTGATGCCCGTCACACCATGAGGAAGTGTTGCCCAATAGGCTAGGTAGGCCAACACACTCCCCATAGGTGTTGCTGCCCGATACACTCTCCTTAGATGGTAAACTAATACACTCTCCTTAGATGGTAAACCGATACACCTCCTAAGAGGGTAGCCTGACACCATGTTTATTTATCTGATACATCATGTTGATCTAAAACCAATAAATAATCATTGATGAGGTTGCTCAACACTTAAGGATAATTTGATACACTGTATGATGGACCTAACCAATATCTTGTGATGGTGTCTATAATACATCATGTTGATAATAGAACTACATAATAAGATGTAATACCCTATGGGTCATTGTGTGAGAAGTAATAATAGTTATGTTTATGTAACCTTTATCTTGTGACACACCTTATAATGATGATGAAAGTGATGATCTAAGGGTGGTTGTTGATCCAACCTTGTAAACCCTAATCGGGTAAAGAAAACCCTAACCCTAAAATGTAATATGTATGGCATGGATCTTATAAGATGATAGTGTTGATGTTGTCTTGTCTTTATTGTTACAAGTTTCTAACCATGCAAGTAACATCAGATGATATGCAAAGCCATGTACAAGCTATAATGATTGTAGTATGTTTGAATAATCCTTGTGAGGCACATGTGATATGGTAACATAGAAAGAGGAGTAAATGGTATTATGACCTGATAATGGTTTACTTCTTCATATGAGATGATAATTTCCTAAATGATGAGATGAAGGGTTGTCACCCCAAGATATGTGGTCCTTGTGATGGACACATGTTGAAAGACATGAAGTGATGATGTGATGAGATCACACCTTATATGTTTCATTATGTTTGGTGATGTGTCATGCCCTTGTTTATGTAGAACTTGTTTTGAGTTTATACATTGTAACTTGATTGATGCTAAAAGATACTCAAATAACCTAATTAATCAAGTGGAACCTAATCTTATAGTTTTCCCTGTGCCATAGATCCATTCAGTGCTAGTACTTGCTGAATGGTGAAATGAGTTTAACTCAGAACGCATATGGTTGAATATGTAGGGTGAAAGTTGAGGTATCTCTTTGTGTCTTGAATGTATATATATACACAAGATTGGCTGTGAGACATACCCAGGAAGAGTATGGCTTTGGACCCTAGATTCATGAAATGTAACATAGGATTCATTGCAAGCCATATCCTAGAAGAGTACGGTTGTGAGTCATAGCTCAATTTCACTAGCACCTTGATATGTATCAAGGTGAGATAAACTTCACAGCTAGACTATACATCACTGGAAGTAGTTGACTTATGATGTCATTGCATGTTCACTCGTACTGACTGATGAAGGTGAGGTCGTGGATTCTGACTCTTCCACTAGACCTTGTATGGAACAGATTTGGATTTATCAAGTGGTTGGTTGGAATTGGGTGGTATGACTGAAATCCTCAGGGCATTATAAAATACGTAATCAGTCGTGTAGTATAATTGTATAGGATCAAAATACAAAAACATTGGATGAGGCCTTGCTTGATCTTTATACAATGTTGTTGATAGGAAATATACATGTTCTTCATATTCCTTTTAAATTGTTAAGATGTTTCATAATTCAACAGTAATTGCTCTTCCTATTAATAATGAATACTTGCTTCACATAGTTGTAATTATACTACTTCTTAGTTTATGTTATTTGTGATAATAATAGATTTAGTGAAGAGTTATATCTCCAGCTGAGATATGGAATAACACCCATGGGTTTCCCACACCCTTTTTAGGTGGACAAGCATGAAGACGTAGAGATCGTGTAGTTGAGGTTGAGCAACACCAGGAAAAGCAGTAGTTGACCAGGTTGGATGTGATGTTGGATGTCTTTTGCTTATAGAATCCTAGAGTCGTCCCTGTACACTCGGGTCCTTGGGGATATTTTGTAGACGTTTTGTGGATGTGCTTCCGATACATGTTTGGCTTGTGTACCCTTTTGTATATAGTTATAATGGATACATGTATATATGTTCTAGAATAGGTTCCTTGCTAAAACGTTGGTGGCACACCTAGTAAGCTCTTTGAGCCATGAAAGAACACATATGTAAAGGTTCTTGTTGTTTGATAGTTTAATGAAAACGATTTTAATTTTTAGTGTTTTTCCAGTAATCTGTTTAAAAATCTTCTTATGTGGTTTTGTTTTGAGTAATCTTGCTCTTGTGTGGCGCGGGGCATCACAAGAAATATTGAAGACTAATTTTTAATGAGTAATTAAAAGTGGATGGTTATTCTAATCTCTATTTGGAAGACCCTAACCCTATTTGATTGGGTTTGGAACATGTCATGAAGATCATGTTTTCCTAAGGAATTGGCCTCTATGAGTTCTTACAAAACACAAGGGGAAGTTGAGTCCCAAGTATGTTGTATCATTCCATTTTCTTGAGAATACGAGAGAATGTAAATATAGATGGGAAACACCTCCATAGTATAACTAGATGCACGATATCTTCCATGTTGTTAATTGTAAATATTTTAATGATCTGATTCATATTTCGAATTACAAATCCCTAGATTTTAGGGAAGATCTAGCCTATCAGGAGACACTACTCAAAATTCTATACTCAAAAACCATGGAACCATGGAAAACGAGAATCATCATGGTGAAGGTCTTGAGTAGGAACATAATAAGGATGAAGCAACTTGGAAGTTGAAGTGAGAAATGCATGAGTGATGACCACATATATTTGTGTGGAGGGAAGTTTTGAGGGAAAGGTTTTGTTAGTGAGCCAAGAATGTGACAAAGCAAGTAACATAATTATTCAATAATATTTTATGATCCTTAATGTCAATTGTTTTCATATTTAGAATTTTTTTATCCCATGACTCATTTAGTTCGCAAAATATCCTACTTACCAAACTCAAAACTTAAAGTGATTTATGGGGTTCCTCACGTTTGGTAGCAATCATATATTTTTAACTCATTATGACAACTTTTGAGGACTCTGTATCATTTTGGAATTAAATACACAAATTTAAAGATGATGATGTCTTGAGGATAACTTCATCTATACTGGTTTGTATGATATTAGATTTGGAGGATAGGTGGTATCCTACTAGCATTAATGCACTAGATCCCATCTAAACTTCATAGTTAAGTATGTTTGGCTCATTATAATACTAGGAGGGGCACTCTACACAATCATTTTCTCAAGTTGTGCATGAGTGAGGACAACAGTGCACAACAAAGGCTATTGTTGGTATGTGAGGCCCTTCTCTCAAAATTCTACAAGATCCTTGGGTTGGGAGCATGAATGTTCCACATGCATATAATATCTATAGGGAAATAGGGCATTAGATAGGTAGCAGAAACAAAAGTTTTACTAAAATATATCCTATTAACCAAAAGATCGTGTCAATAACTATGCAATGAGAAGGATGGTTTCACGAA
Source organism: Alisma plantago-aquatica (assembly GCA_963693085.1). NCBI lineage: Eukaryota > Viridiplantae > Streptophyta > Magnoliopsida > Alismatales > Alismataceae > Alisma > Alisma plantago-aquatica. Next base: position 925,635,756 of record OY856411.1, on the reverse strand, counting down.
GAAATACCTGGTCCTAGAGCAAGTCCAGCGAAAATACTCATTGATGTAGTTGCACGCTCTGTCTTGGATGGTGGTTTTGCATCTCCTGGATGCACCAGGACTCGTCTTACTGCTCCTCCACAGACAACAGTATCAGACAACTATTGCAGTGACTCCTCTGATCTCGCCACAGACTGTGAGTCGATATTGCCCTCCTAGCAGTAGCCAAAGGACTCTGGTCTCTAGAGTATTCCACATGAACCAACTAAAACTCCTGTCATCCTACTAGAATGGATAGGAAGGAGTTGTCCCTCCCATTGGTGTACTAGTCACCAACTGACTCTCCTACAACAATGATCCTCAGTTGTTTCTCTCCCTTGGCTATACCTCCCTAGTCGGATAGGGCTTGCCTGGGGTCTTGTGGTTACCACAACTAGAGAGGATAATGTTTGTCAGAGAAACTAATTCTCAATTGTCTTTGTTGTGTTCTGGAAAGCCCATAGTACCCCTCTATTTATAGTAGAGGCCAGGGTCAGGGTTCCCAGTCTATGTGGGAGTGGAAAGGACATGAAGATCTCAAATTTTTGCAACAATTCTAGAAGTTTCACAACTTGCGATAGTTAAGATGGTTGTCTGGCACCCATAGACAGTCGTCTGGTGTGCGAAATGCTTGCCTCACAGTTTCCCAATCACACATAAATTTAGCAATTTGATTCCAATTAATATCACATATTAATTCATTGCACCACAAGTAATGTGCAACTGAAACAAGTTCGGGAAACATCTAGAATCTTCATTCCACCCAATCGAGCCATCTCACCCATGTGAGATGCCCGTCTCACTCAACCAGACACCTATCTCATGAGTTGAGTTGAGCTGATTGGTTCAACAGCTTGAACCGGTCGGTTTACAAGACAAAACTAAGCAATTCATTTTCCAATTAGCCTGATGTCTCAAATGGGCATCCCAACTCTTGATCTGGTCGTCTGGTATTGCAAATGGTCATCACAATCTATGAGATGGTCATCTAGTAGTACAAACAACACATTCAACTAATTTGTTGCATGAATTGAGTACCTAAACACTTTAGTAATCAATCCAAGTATCATTCAAGACAAAACTCCTCTTCTAGATGAGTTCCTATGTGTGTGACCCTATAGGTCCTGTATCACGTTGGCAATGAATGTCCATAACAACTAATGACATCATAAGCGAAGAGTGGTGCCTAGTTGCACATCGGTGGTACCCAAGTGAATGGAAAGTTGGGGAGCAACTTCAACCTACAATTTGTGTATGGTGTTACATTGTTTGTATAGTTCCTTTATCACTGATATCTAGATTGAACTAGAGGCATGGAGCAGTCATCCTCATTATTATTCAATCTTGTTTCTTGAACCAGAGAAGACTACATGAGATATATGTAAGCTTAATATCATATATTGACTTACATGTGTATAGCCATACTTTTCTCAAACTCACTAATGAAGAGGACTAGGGTATCATACTCCTATAGGAGGGACAAATCCCATCTCTATCACTCACATTCAATCTTCATGTGTCAAAGTCACCTAATCATCACCGTTATAACAACCCATGTTTTAGGATTGCGTTTGATGATGTCAAAGTGTACCCAACGATATGTGATGAGTGCAGTGATTTCAGGTCTAACAACCACAACCACCACCATCACTTTGAGAGATGAATATGACTTCCATAATGATGGCTTCCATGTGTCAGTCTCATGGTAGGTCTATCTGATACCCTATTACTTTCATGTATCTGCGTGCTTATTTTGATATCACCATATCACGACTAATAAGACTCTACCATCAACCAACTCACACTGATCTTATGTGTTATTGTCGTCTGTCCACCTTCCACAATAGCAACTAATCATGGACATAAAAAGAATGTATATACTCTTAGCATTCATATGATCTCATTGTTCAGGTCCTCAGCCTGAAGACATGCATCATTGAGTAATATCATTCTCTAAACATTTATTATGTTATTCATTATCTCATAACTGAATATACAAAATAAATTGGAAGGTTTCCTTTGTTATTAATCAAATCATTTACATGTTATGCCATTACAATCATCATATGATTGTCTCTCTGGGCACACATACCAACAAACTCCCACTTGCACTTAGAGCCAATCACCCACAAATCTCTTCCCAATTGACCTAACATGACCATCATGCTTCTGCTACATAAGTGCTTTTATAGTGGGTTTAGCAACATTTGCTTTAAGTTGGTATTTTGAAATGTTCACATCTCTTCTCTATACAAAAACTCATATGTGTCGTAGTATGCTATTCGAGATTCCCAACCTAACTAGTAGCTCCATTATTGTCATTAGTATTTCTACTATGTCAGCAACAGTTGAAACCTCAAACAAGTTCACCCATATGAACTTTTTGATCTATACAATATCCTATGATGTACTTATAACACATGGATACTCAACTTCTTTTATAGATTTGAACAACTTTTATTAGATCAAAACTCTTTCTAGATTACAATTCATTTAATATCATACACTAATTTTAGATTGTGACTCTTTATTTGTCAGTTTGAAAGCTTGCATGGGTGTAACCTTTTACATCCAACTCTTCCTTATTACTATAACCAAGGAACCAATACTTTAAGTGTTTCACAAAAACCTAAGGATGTTCTTTATGGTAGTTCAGTGACTCTCACTGGTATGTGACATATACCAACTTGTCATGTATAATACAAATGAGAGGACTAGGTAGGTATATATATGTCTTCTCATCATGTCAAATACATATCAGATGACTAGATATCCTCTCATCATGTCCAATACATATGAGATTACTGGATATCTTCTCATCATGTCCAACACATACGAGATAACATGATAAGTACATAACATTGCATTCAAGATATATCCAATTGCAAATGCATATGGCATCTATCTATGTGTTCCTATTCTTCATAAGAATTGGGACATTAGGATCATGAGAGACTAACTCCATGGATCATGGACATATTTTCTCTCATTGAGTCATGCATGTTTAACACTTCAACATCTTTCTAATGTATGTGCTCTTACCTAGGTCAAGAAGCTCTCCAGATCTATCTCTATTGACCTTGATCCTTATCTCATAGGATGCATCACCTAAACCCTTTATATAGAAGGTACTTTCCTTGCTAGGTTTTAACATTTGCAAGATAAGGATGTCATTCCCCATCATGATGTGGAATTTAATTTGCTCCCACTAAATCTTTTGTAATCACAAATTCCATCTTTATTCCGACTCAAGTCAAACCCTTTAACTATCTTGCCAAATAGAAGATTATAGCTCTGAGATGCTTACTTCAATCCATAGATTGATCATTGTATCTTATAGACTTTATTTTCATTAATGGATTTATAAAACCATTAGGTTGGGTCATGTACACATCCTCTTAATTATTTAGATTAAGGAATGTGGTTTTAACATCCATATGCCAAATCTCACAATCATACTAAGTTGCAACACCAAGCATGATCCATATGGATTTAACCATGGAAGTGGTGAAAATACTTCATCATGTTCAACATTTTGAACTAGTTTGAAAATCTTTACAACCAATTTACCTTTCCATGTTGGTCTTCTTACAAAAACCCAAATGAATGCTATGGGTTTTACCCCTTCAGGTGGATCCACCAAGGTCATACCTTGTTGGTTGACATGGAGTCCATCATTGATCTAATGGCCTCAAGCCATTTCTCATATTCTGGTCCCTCAATAGTTTCAAGGTAGGTTGTTGACTCATCTCTATGATCAACTTTCCTCCTTCTTGAGTTATAAGATAATCTTTCAAACTCAAGGCCTATTCTACCAGAATATTGAGTTTTGTGTTTGCATAAGGAACTTGAGCTTCCATAACAACTTGTGATTCTCTTTGTTCCAATTGTACCTCTTTAGGTTGTATGTTTTTCTTGTTTGTCTCAAACATTTTGAGTTCTACTTTTACTCCTACTGGTTCCTTTGGAACTAGTTTCCATTTTAGGAATGCAATCATCCAGACTAACAAACACTTTGTTGTCAGATTGGAATAAGAGTAGTATTTAACAAAATAACATTTATGTTATTTTTTGGACAAAGCTTTTAAGAAACAATTTTCTTATATAGGCCTTCAATCCTAATCATTATAAAAGACATATTGGAACATTTCACATGCCATATCTCATATGGTGTCTTTTGAACTAATTTACATGGTACATTATTTTAGTGTAAAGCATGTGCCTAAAAGAAATATTAGAAGGTTAGCTAGATATGTTGATAATTGCACCATGACTTAACACAGTGTGATTCCTTTATTCTGATACACTCTAATGGTACATTATCATTGTGTTTCAGGTGGAGTTCATCATGATACACTATCATGGTCTCCCAAAAGGTCATCAAACTCTTAGTTTATGTATTCAACATTGATCATATCAATGTATCTTAATACTTTTATCAAGTTAGTTACGTACTTCATTTATGATCTTCTTGAACACTTTAACAGATTCATACATGAATTTCATATAAATATCTACTGACCGCATTAATAACTATAATGAGGTACTTGTAACTACCTTTATCATTCATTCTAAAAGGTCTATGTACATTAGTAGGTACTATTCCTAATGGAATAGCTGATCTCCCACTACATCTAGTGAAGATGCTTTTCTCATATTGCACAACAAATAATACTTGGATGTCTCTATTTTGGTTCAATAACCAAAAGAGTCTAGATAATAATCATTTGGATTTTAGAAATGCATTTCTCGTTTATGCGCTCTAGATGACAGATCTATAGGTATTCATTGTTTGAGTTATCACGTCATTCCATATGTGTCATACACATTTGTCTCTATAACTATGAAGTATAGTTTGTGAGAAATAGAGCATTGCCATAAAAGATCATATTTTTTAAAATGAAACATAATGTTCTTGTCATACAGGACATATGATGTTTTCATCAATGTGAGGTACATAATAGCAATTCACTAATCCTATTATGTGCCCATGAATGACAACTCCCAACTATAGAGGCAGCAACCCTTGCTCTACATAGTTCTAGATTACTTATTCTTAGGTCCTGAAGTGGATATCTCTATCTCTATATTCTTCCTGACAAAGGAGGAAGGTTCTTTCCAGTGTCCAGATAGGTGACAATGGTGGAACTTTCCTTTCTTTATCCTTTAAATGAAAAGGGCAGATTCCTTTCCACTTACCCTTCTCCATATATTGAGTGCAGAAGACTTGGATTTTAGCTTAGCCTCAGACACTTCGTAGCCTTGCCTTTTCCTTAGGACTCACTTTTATTGATCACCATCATGGATTTGTCCTTCTTCTTTCTTGTTTTGGCATCAATATGCCAATCATTTGATAAACTGACTATATGATTCATGCAATGCTTGCATAATCATATTCATGGTCAAATCTTGACCTAAGAGAAATCCCAGTCATTCCACATGTTCAATCATATTTGAGAATATGGGGTTCTACTGGACCTCCCTTTGTCAGTTTGCACTCAATTAGTGCTTTGGAGACATTATACCTTCTTTACTTTACATGATTCTTAACATGTGTTACCATCTCAAAAATGTCCATGTGTCCATGTTGTTTATGAAACTCATAGTGTTGGTTAAATTGGACATTATTATAATCCCTTTGTTTTGATGATGACAAACATTTCATTCTTGGGGATCTAACGTGCTACTTGAGTGTTGCAGGAACAAGGTGGATGACTAACCTTTGGAAGATCTACATGCTCAAAATGCTTTACTTTTATGATTGTAAATCAAATGTAAAAACTTGTACAAGTATATAATGTACAAGTACTTAGATATCATGTAAATCAAGCGTTTAGATCTTCCCTAGCCATTCACAAGACATCCCCTATAAAAGTGTCACAACTGCACACTCATACACACTTAGTATTTATCTAGAACCACCAAAATAGAGACATTCTCGGTCAAACTAATTGTCAACCGACACACACTCGATCGAATATCTTCTCGACTGAGAGTCTCCCGAGATAACTCTTCTAATAGGTTCTATAGCCGTTAGACACAGCAGACAAGGTAGTTGGGAGTTGGAATCGAACGTTATATACACTTGCTCCAGACTATCCCTCGGTCGATAAAAACTTCGACCAACAGACTCTCGGTCGATAAACTTCTCGACCGAGAAGAACTCTGTCTGCACTTTTCAGAATTAATAAACTAGTCATTGCTAAAGCAATTAGTGGATACCTAACGGCTAGTTGAGTACTTAGAACCCCCTAGAAAGTGTCTAGAACGTCCTTAAGCATTCATAGGTCATTCCTATAAATAGGACATGCCTTAGGACACCCAAAACACACTTGTGCAATACTTGAGCATACATACTTACAATTGGAAATCCTTTCTTGTGAGAAATTGTGCAACTCCTACACTTGCTAATCTTTCCCATTGCTACAAGCTCGTGTCCTATAGGCTAGAATCTCCTTTCCACCATACTTACACTTGCACACACATTGGTTAGGAGATCAAAACGCTTGATATAGGAAATCAAACCTTGTGCTACAATGGTAATTGTAATTTCCATTTTCCCTTCTTGTTCCTTCTTATTGCTTGTACTCTCCTTGCTACTCCTAGGGTTGGAGGCTACGGATTGGATAGGGTGTGATCTTCTTGGTGGAGAAGGAGGACTTTGGACTACTTCAAGAAGGCTATCTCAATGGGAAGCTACTTTAAGAGGAATGCTACTTCAAGGGGGAGCTTGAAGTTACTTCGAGGAAGGCTACTTCGAGGTTGGTGGGACTACTTCTAGGTGAAGGCTGTCCAAAGGGTGGTGAAAGTATTTGTAATTTTATGTAACATCCTTGTGAGGTAATAAAATTGAAATACTTTCAAAATCCCAATTGGAAACAATTGGGTAGTGGACTGACTCCCTTAGTTTTTGCTAAGGGTAGAACCACTCTAAACACCTTTCCTCCTTCTTCAAGTTTCAATTGTGGTTGCTTGAGTTGAATTATTGTTAAAATATTTATAAAACCCTATTCACCCCCCCTCTAGTGGTTTTTTATTTGGTATCAGAGCAAGGCTTCAAGGAACTCTAACAAAGTCTTGAAGAATGGGTGATGGGGTACTCAACAATCTCAACTTGGAAGGGACGCTCGTGGCTAGACCTCCACCTTTTGATGGCACTAACTACACCTACTGGAAGAGGAGGATGTAGTTATACTTCCTGGGAATTAGCTGGGATCTCTAGAGGATGGTGTCAAATCAATATGACTTTCCTCAAATAGAGTATGCAACTTGGGATGCTAATACGGTAAGATCAACCCAAATGAATGCAAAAGTTGTAAGTATACTCTATTGTTCAATTTCCGTTGGTGAATTCAATAGAATATCAAATTGTGAAATAGCATATGAGATATGGCATAGACTCTCTATAACCTATGAAGGAATTGTTCAAGTTAAGAATTCTAAAATTAGAATCTTAAACAAAAGTTTGAACAGTTTCGTATGGATCAAAATGAGTCTATTAGTGAAATGTATGCAAAATGTTCTTCTAGTGTTAATGGTTTGAATGCTTTAGGTAAAGAAATTAGTGAAGAGGATCAAGTGTCTAAAATCCTTAGGTGTTTGCCTCCAAAGTACAAACCAAAAGTAACTACAATTGAAGAAGCCAATGACCTCACCCAACTAAGGATGGAACAACTCATTGGCAACTTAGAAGAACATGAGGCAACCTTGGAGGAGGAAGAAAGATGAGAGCATGAACTTCAACAAGGGATAAAGAAGGACATTGCATTCAAAGCATCAACCAAGATTAGTCATAACACAAGTGAAGATGATAGTGAAGAAGAAACTCTCATTGTAAATGGTAAGTAGTACAAAAGTTTTAAAACTAACAAAACTTCTAGTATTTATTCTTCCAGGTGCTTTGAATGTGGTAAAAAAGGGACACTTAAAAGGTGATTGTCCCAAACTTAAGAAGGGGAAGAAATCATCTCACAAGAAGAAAGAAAGAACATATAAAGCTGCATGGGATGATTCAAGTGATGATAGTGAAGATGGAAAAGAAGAAGTAGAATGTCTTATTCCTACAACCAATGAAGAAGAAGAGGTAAGCCTTTTTGATTTACCAAAAGAAGATCTAATTGCTAGTCTTCAAGATACACATGAGAAATATATTGATTGAAAAAAGAAACTAAAGAAAGCTACTAAAATTAATGAGGATTTGTATGCTAAAAAAAATAATATTTCTCTTTAAAAGGACAGTATTGTTTCTGAAAATCTTACCTTGAAATCATCTTTAAATGATTGCAATATGAAGTTGATTACTTTAGAAACGAATCATGATCTTCTTTCTCAAGAAAAGGTTGATTTGCTTACAAAACTGCATAATTTTCAGACTCAATCTATCCTATGTAATCATCTAGATTATGATGCTATTATTAAGGGAAAAGATGCTTTATCATCTAATCTAGATCAAGAAAAGATAGATATAAAAAAGAAAATGGATGAGATTACCAAGTTACAAAGAGAAATTAATAGCTTGAGAAACAATGATGTTCTTGATAAAGTTCTGAATAATTCTTCTAGTTATAATGCAAGGAGAGGTTTAGGCTATGTTCTAAAAGGGAAATCCTATCAACCTAAACCTATAAGAACACAAGCACCCAAGGCCAAGATTATGTATGTACCCAAGAACAACTCAACTCCTAGAAAGAGAAATGAGATTGACTTTATTAGTTGTCACTATTGCTTGCATCTTGGACACTACTCTTTTTCATGCCCATACAATAAAAGGAATGATGATCTAATGTGGGTTCCTAAAACTTAGAGATTTGAACTTGATTAATTGAGATTTGACCTAAAACATTTCTTTGATATTCAAATGTCTTATCTCAACAAAAATGAGCTTCAACTTTTATATTCTTACAAAATTGTATTACCTTTTGCTTGCAAATAATTACTGAAAAACAATACAGAAACATACTCAGTCGAGAAAATATTCAACCGAGACATTGTCAGTCGAGAATTAGTCGACCGAGCAGGTTACTATTTTTAAGCTTGCAAAAATCTGATAAAACCTGTACAAACAACAGAATACTCGGTCGAGAAAATCTTCGACCGAGATAAATTCGATCGAAGAAAAGTTCGACCGAATCAAGTTCTGCTGAACCTATTTAATTGATCCAGTTTGCTATCAATTTGCTATAAGTGATTGATTTAATCTGCAAATCAAGAATGAATCTTGGAGACAATTCTTTAAACAGATTGATAAGCTTGCATTATTAATATACTTTGATTATAACATTCTTATTAAACTTGTTACAAAACATGTATACTTTTTGCACACTAAAATTTGACATACCTTCTTGCAAAAATGAATCAATACAAATATAGCATAGATTGCAAGTTCAATTGCTATAATCTCCTACATGGTTTGGCTTAAAACTGAAAATTATGAAGCATGTTGGTTTAACCAAGGAAATTACTATTTTATCATAATTCACATGGCTTGCCTAAAATATTCCTTGGTAAATTTTATGAACCATGTGCCTTAAAGAAAACTTTATTGAACCTATGGATTTGATTCTGTCGGATTGAACAAATATTGCTCTTTCCATCAAGATGATTATAGTAATTCAGCTCATTGGATACATAGATGATGCTATAAAATTGAAATTGCAATTATTGTATTAAGGTAAATTTCTATGGCACAAAATGCATCTCGACACATTATGATTATCTTGTGCTTAGTCTATGGAAAAGATATCATCTTTGTGATGCATGCACATTTTCACTATGGACTTTAAGTTTTATGTTTTGCATATAAAATCTTTTATGAAAAGACAAGCAAGATTATTTGATTTTAATATTTTGCTTAGAACATGAATATTAATGCTTTATCTAATTGTTTGTCTAAAAGCAAAAATATTACAAGTCATATAAATTTGCTTCAAGTCATTAATATTGTAAGAATCAAACCTGTTTTTAAGAAACAAATGTTTCTATACATAAAATCTTTATATTCAATCAAATGGATCATTGTGCATGCTTAAATTGGAAATCTACATAAATTACCTCTCGTTCAAAATCAAGTTTGACCGAGGGGCGCCCTGGTTGAAGTCAAGATCGACAAAAAATAAGCTTGACCAAATGCTTATTTGTAAATCATTTTCTTGCAATCAATCTTAGTATATTAAAAATAAGACTTTAGTGCATAGCTCTCATTAAAGGTTAACTTATTATGCTCTAATACTTATAATGACCTTAGAATCCTTAAATTATCTTGATTATAAGATTAAGGGGGAGTTCACAAAAACTTTGTAAACATCTTAAATAAAATTTGAAATGAGTTATGACCTTAATATTTTTAAGGTAATATTGGCTATGAAAATAAAAGAGCCTACAATATTCATGAATGTGATATATATCTTGTTCTTAATGGAGTTCTCTAAACAAATTTGATCTTAACATCCCATGTATTTGGTTAGAGATACATTCATGTATTATACTATGAGATTAAAGGATTCTCATGTCATTTTCAGGGCTTAACATCCCTTGTAAAATGGATGAGAAATCAAAACACATATGCCATGAATCTAAAAGGACCTCATGTCATTTCAAGGCTTAACATCCTTTGCAAATGATTGAGAAATAAATTGTGGCTAAATTTGACAATAAGTGGTTTGTATCCCTTGCTTTTAAAACTGAATATCTTATTAAGGGGGAGCATCTAATTATCAAATTAAGGGGGAGAATTAACAGACACTTAATGATTATCTTGTTTATCTTTTTGAAATGACAAAAGGGGAGAAATAATATAAAATCAAAAATATAAACTACAATGAGTATAAAATAAGTTTCATAATCTCTCAGCTAGAACACACTTGCAAACAAGAGAATGGCCACAAAAGGTAAACTTCAGGTATGAAACTCATATGATTTATATTTCCTTATTTTATATTTTGGAAATGTTTGTCATCTTCAAAAAGGGGGAGATTGTTGGCTAAATTGGACATTATTATAGTCCCTTTGTTTTGATGATGACAAACATTTCATTCTTGTGGATCTAACGTGCTACTTGAGTGTTGTAGGAACAAGGTGGATGACTAACCTTTGGAAGATCTACATGCTCAAAATGCTTTACTTTTATGATTGTAAATCAAATGTAAAAACTTGTACAAGTATATAATGTACAAGTACTTAAATATCATGTAAATCAAGAATTTAGATCTTCCCTAGCCATTCACAAGTCATCCCCTATAATAGTGTCACAAATGAACACTCATACACACACTTAGTATTTATCTAGAACCACCAAAACAGAGACATTCTCGGTCAAACTAATTGTCGACCGAGACACACTCGGTCGAATATCTTCTCGACCGAGAGTCTCCCGGGTTAACTCTTCTAATAGGTTCTATAGCCGTTAGACACAATAGACAAGTTAGTTGGGAGTTGGAATCAAACATTATATACACTTGATCCAGATTGTCCCTCGATCGACAAAAACTTCGACCGACAGACTCTCGGTCGACAAACTTCTCGACCGAGAAGAACTCTGTCTGCACTTTTCAGAATTAATAAACTAGTCGTTGCTAAAGCAATTAGTGGATACCTAACGGCTAGTTGAGCACTTAGAACCCCCTAGAAAGTATCTAGAACATCCTTAAGCATTCATAGGTCATTCCTATAAATAGGCTAGAATCTCCTTTCCACCATACTTACACTTTCACACACATTGGTTAGGAGATCAAAATGCTTGATATAGGAAATCAAGCCTTATGCTATAATGGTAATTGTAATTTCCATTTTCCCTTCTTGTTCCTTCTTTTTTCTTGTACTCTCCTTGCTACTCCTAGGGTTGGAGGCTGTGGATTGGAGAGGGTGTGATCTTCTCAGGGGAACCGGTGCCCTAGGCTGAGGTGTAAGCATCATGTCCGCCATATGAGTCATAGTAGCCATAAAATGCCCAAAAAGAGATTGAAAGGTAGGGTTTTCAGCCATGGCTGGGTCTAATTGGAGGACTTCAGGCACCCAATCTTCTCATGCCTGGTTCCTTGCACCACCAACTGGTTCAACAACACTACTCTCGGCAGCATGTTCTTTGTGTTCTCTAGACATTTTAAGCTTTCTTCTTCTTCTACATAAGCAGAAGTCACTATAAGATAGTTTGGAGAACACTAGAATAGACACAAACCCTAGTTCTAGGTACCTATGGACTCAGTGAACCTAAAGATCTGATACCAACCTGATTGTGACGCCCCGTGCCACATAAAAGCGAGATTACTCAAAACAAAACTACGGAAGAAGATTAACAAATAAATTACTGGAAAACCACTCAAAACTAAAACCATTTTCATAAAGCTGTCAAACAATAAGAACCTTTACATGTAAGTGCTTTCATGCCTCAAAGAAGTTACTAGGTGTGCCACCAACCTATTACTAGGGAACCTATTTCAGAACATATATACATGTATTCATTATAGTTATATACAAATGGGCGCACAAGCCAAACACGACTCAAAAGCGCATTCACAAAATGTCTACAAAACATCCCAAAGGACCGGAGTGTACATGGATGACTCTAGGAATCTATCAGCAAAAGACATCCAACAACACTTCCAACCTGGTCAGCTACTGCTCTTCCTGCTGCTACTCAACCTCAACTGCACGATCTCTACATCTTCGTGCTCGTCCAACTAAAAAGGGTGTGGGAAACCCACAGGGTGAGATTCCAAATCTCAACCGGAGATATAACTCTCCACCAATTCTATTATTATCACATATAAGATAAACTAAGAAGTAGTATAATTATAACTATGTGAAGCATGCATTCATTATTATCATGAAGAGCAATTACTGTTGAAATATGAAACATCTTAAAAATTTAAAACATTGTATATTTCCTATCAACAACATTGTATAAAGTTCAAGCAAGGCCTCATCCAATGTTTTTATATTTTGATCCTATACAATTATACTACAGGGCTGATTACGTATTTTATAATGCCCCGAGGATTTGAGTCATACCACCCAAATCCAACTGACCACTTGATAAGTCCAAATCGGTGCCATACAAGGTCTCATGGAAGAGCTAAAATCCATGACCTCACCTTCCTCAGTCAGTACGAGTGAACATGGAGTGACATCATTAGTCAACTGCTTCCAACAACATATAGTGTAGATGTGCAGAATTAGCCCACCTTGGTACAGATCACGGCGCTAGTGAAATTGAGCTACGACTTACAACCATACTCTTCTAGGGTATGGCTTTCAGCCAATCTTGTGTTACATTTCATGGATCTACAGTCCAAAGTCGCACTCTTCCAGGGTATGACTCATAGCCAATCATGTGAATATATATACATTCTGAACACAAGGAGATACCTCAACTTGCACCCCACATATTCAACAATATGCATTCCGAGTTAAACTCATTTCACCATTCAAAAAGTACAGACATTCAATGGGTCTATGACACAGGGAAAACTACAAGATTAGGCTCCACTTAATTAATTAGGTTATTTAAGTATTTTTTAGCATCAATCAAGTTACAACATATAAATTCAAAATAAGTTATACATAAATAAGGGCATGGCACATCACCAGAACATACTGAAACATATAAGGTGTGACCTCATCACATCATCACTTCATGTCTTTCAACATGTGTCCATCACAAGTACCACATATCTTGGGGTGTCAACCCTTCATCTCATCATTGAGGAAACTATAATCTCATATGAAGACTAAACCATTATAAGGTCATAAGACCATTTACTCCTCTTTCTATGTTACCATATTAGATGTGCCTCACAAGGCTTATTCAAACATACTACAATCATCATAGCTCATACCTAGATATGCATATCATCTGATGTTACCTGCATGGTTAGAAACTTGTAACAAGAAAGACAAGGCATCATCAACACTATCATCTTATAAGATCCATGTCATACATATTACATTTTAGGGTTAGGGTTTCTCTTTACCCAATTAGGGTTTACAAGGTTGGATCAACAACCTCCCTTAGATCATCACTCTCATCATCATTATAAGGTGTGTCGTGAGATAAAGGGTACAAAAAAATAACTCTTATTATTGATCACACAACCGCTCATAGGGTATTACATCTTATTATGTAGTTCTATCATCAACATGATGTATCATAAACACTGTCACAAGAGATCAGTTAGGGAAACCTTTCATACATCAAATTCAAACTTATACAGATAGGCAAGAGTGTTATTACCTTCCTCCTTATCCTTTCATCTACTATTATATTACATCTTATTATGTAGTTCTATCATCACCATGATGTACCATAGACACCATCACAAGATATCTGTTAGGGCCATCATATAGTGTATCGGATTAACCCTAAGTGTTGGGCAACCTCATGAAGGATTGTTTATTGGTTTTAGATCAACATGATGTATCAGATAAGAAAACATGGTTTTGGGCTACCCTCTGAGGAGGTGTATTGGTTTACCAACCAAGGAGAGTGTATCAGATAGCAACACCTATGGGGAGTGTGTCGGCTTACCTAGCCTATCAGGCAACTCTTCCTCAAGGTGTGCGGGTGTCACAAAGTGACGGGCAACCCATGTTTTGTGTCAAGAAATGCCAGCCGAAGGCATGACGGGTGTCAACATGCCGACGTCTCATGTTGTAATGGGTTGTAGGGTTAGCTAGGCATCACGAGTTGGTTTCGTCGGGCATCAAGGCCTCTCAAGGTGTGATGGACAAAGCCAAGACGGGCTAACACTAGACAAACATACCATCTAGCAACACGTCTCAGATGCAACATGTCTCTGTTAGGTATCATACTCTGGTCATGATGGCTAGCCTACCCAAAACCTATTCCCCATATCAATTCAACAACCACCTAGAAAACTAACACACTTGTCTCATATCAGCCTATTCATACACAAGGCATGACTATCTAAGCAACATCTGTACGCGTTGACCTAAACCTAACAAAGGTCATAATGACTTGTCACAAGGTGTGATGTTTTGTGGCATCAGGAGTCATGATGAAAACCCACATAACATATCTTCCAAGTGGTCTTCAACCTAAGGACACTCATCTATAGCAAGGAAGAAGGTAAAACACACGGAAACAACTAGATGTAACTCCTTTATTCAAAATAAAACTCAAAACAATCAAGAAAAACTACTAACATGCAAGAGGTAACATTCAAGACATAAAGACCAAGATATCATGTAAGGAATGATAATAAAAAAGAAGTTTTAGAGTTATATAACCCGCCTCAAAGATGATCTCCAAGATCCAAGGTCCAAGGTCAAACTCCAATCTTTACGAGCTCAAAGCAGAAGATGATCTTCCAAGCTTGGTCACCTCAACACCTCTAAGGAAGAAGATGGAACCAAGATTAGGGGGTTTCGGGATGGAAAGAAGGTATCCAAGATCCATGGCTGAGAAGAAGAAAGAAAGAGAGCTAGAAACCATGGCTTACCAAGGTAGAAGATGAAGAGAATGCCATAAGATTGGGACTCGTCCACCAAGCTTCCAAGAGAGATCTTCTAGCTCAAGGTCATCCTCCAAGGAGAGAAAGAAAAGATGGCCAAAAGGATTCTCTTACATGGAGATAAAGGGGTATATATACAAGAGGGATGAGAGAGGGATCATGGGAGAGGTGTCACCACCTTAGGAGCTTAGGTTCCACTTGTCTATGAGAAAGAGCCACATGCACAACATCACGTAAAACATGAAGATAAGGTCCCGCCAACTAGGTCACCTACCAAGGTCATGCCCGATACCACATATCCACACACCCATAAACTAATAGGTTGGTACCCAAGACACCCAAATACCGATAGGGTGTATCTCAAGACACCCACAAATTGATGTAAGGCCTCTCCAAGGCTCTCAAGCCGGAGACAACACTTCTGGGTGCAAGGGACACCTCAAACATGTATCCAAAACATCTCCAAAGATGTCACCACATAACCAAGACCTAAGAAAGGTGTCCATATCTCTCTATCCTCAAAATGGTGCTGAGAGAGAGATAGAGAGGGAACACTCTAGAGGTAGCAAACTTGTGCATCAACCCTTATCCTAGATAAATTTCAATTTGCACCAAAACCTCACCACAAAACACAAGAATCAACCAAACAAGCTCAAGCAAGAAACTTCAAGCTTCCAAAATGCCCTAATTACATCTCAGATGATCAGAGAAAGGTGCTAAGAAACATTCTTAAGCAAAACAAATAGGGTTATCCCAAAATGTGTGTCAGGGTCCTTACATTTCTTTTCTTTAAGTGAATGGCACTATGAAAACATCATGATAACCATAAAGACAACATCTTTTTTATGAAATGCATGAAAGGTTACAACAAAATTTGACTTTTACATAAGATAAAGAGTTACTTCATAAAAACAACTTGTACCACATATTACAAGACCTTTTTCATATATCACATTCATTATCAGGATCTAGAATAAGGATAAGAGACCATCTCAATAAAGTAACTATCCATCTCAAAACCTCAACGGATCTACTCCAAACTAACGTCCTCTAGCAAAGCTGATCCCTTGCCTAAAAATACCATTAGGTTGATGAGCTACTGAGTCTATGCATAGAAAATCAACATGGAGTCATGATAAATCAATTTAGATATGTATATTTTTTTGATACAAGTAGGTAATACAAGAAATTGAAAAAATTTATCATATTGTTCAAACATAGCATGAGTATTGATAATATTCAATAATACAAAATCATTATTTATCCATTTCAGTTCTTAATACCATTGATTATTTGCCTTGGACCTGCATGAGATGTAGAATAATATGTGAAAACATCACAACAAGCATGATCTCACTATACAAGACTTACAACAATACTCAAGATATTAAGTCTAAAATCTAGAGCTACTTTGTCTGGAATGAGCCTTACCATGTTTGGCTTTGACGGCTAATGGGAGTATGTGGATAACTAGACTCCTCATCTAAACGTAGGTATCCAGGCAAAGAGTCAAAGAACTTGTCTTACTCCACATCAGTGGTTCTAAAGGGTTAAGAAATTGACCAGTATCACAAGTACCACCAACATCTCCGATTATTGTTGGGTACCACACTACAATGAGTAGTCTTTCCTCACTGGCCTAGACCCATGCACCCTTATCCAGTATGATCCAACTATCTTGATCTAACCTTATCATCCAGTCGGGAAGCATGTTTTCTCCTCACAGCACAAGCCTCCCGTGAAACATTTTATAGTGTTTAGGGTATCTTTCATCTAATGATATTTACTTTGTCCAAATAACATCTCTATTGTTGCTATTGTTTCCCTACCTTTGACTGATAAGTATTTGATATTAATCACATATATCATTTGGATAAAAGTAACTATTAGAATTCTCCCTAATTCACAGTTTAAGATTAAGAGTTACGACAAACTTAGGGTTTCTAGTGCCTTCAAATCCACCATTCAAACCACCAACTAACATAGAAATTCACACAACAATTGAATGTATGAACATCATATCTTGTAGCATACCTGAGAAATTTATTTACATTGTTGTTAAAAACTATGCAAACATATCCTTTTAAGCACATTAGTCAGTAAACAAGATTAAACATATACTTATCATCATTTCAAGTTTATTATTATAACTCAAGACACTTGCATGTTATCTCACTTACCAATCTCAGAGTCAAGCTTGCATGAGTCTGATTTGATCTTTAAACCTCAAGATATCATCCCAAACAGATCACGTAAAAGTGAACAGACCCTAAAGAAGTTGACAAGTTGGGTCTACACCAAAACCATCAACTTTTCCAACTGTCCTTCTTCTGCTTTTTTCTCAACAATGACCGCCTCCAAGATTGCCTCCTTTTCACCACTAAAAAATCATTAGGAGAGAAGAGAAACTAAAATGAAGCTAATAAATCATGTTCCATCAATTTCCAACACATATTTATGGAAATCAAATCTCTCTTTGTGGTTCGATGAGATGGGTAGAAGAAAGGACAAACCTTTGTTTGTTTCTATCAATGGTTTGCAAAATCTTTAGTTTCCTAACCTTTAGTATTCACAATCCTTCTCTATGGAAAACCTTCGGTTGTCGATGTCGATTGTCATGCCTTCATTTGAGGGTTGTTAACGCATCTATTAGTTGCTAGAGTTATCATTATGCTCTACCTTTGGTTGATATTTATTAGTCAAACCATTGGTAGACATCCAACAGATTAGCCTTGGATTGACACTTGCCAATCCATCCATCAGTTGGCGGCACCTAGAGAAACCTTCAAAAGGAACTCCTTGCTAAACCAACAACTTAAGATATCTATGAAACCATTGATATGTGTACTAAGAAAAACCTTTATTTCATAACCATCAAACTAAACATGATTTTGTTAAAATAAGAGAAATCCTTGATCTAAGGATATGCAAAACCTTCAATCTTAATTCTTTGGTTGTCAACAAATGGAAATCCTACTAAAGACTAAAAAGGTTGTGTCTTCTCTTTTTCAACTCTTATTCAGTTCCTTGTAGTTTTTATGGATTTATAGCTTATTTTTCAACATTACTAAGACATTTAGAATATTCAAGATAACAAAAAATTCAAGAGATAATTAATATAGTAACAAGCATAATTAATACTAGGGTTATCTTTTAAATCTATAATTATTAGTTAAGATGTATGTTTTAACAATATCCCCCAATAAAAATTTTGTACCAAGATTCTTAGCAGAGAAAAGGATTATTATTACACTTTTCTGATTCTAACTCCCATGTAGCTTCATCTACTCGATGTCCATGGAACTTTTATTAGGGATATCTTCCTATTTTTAAGTTTTTGAATCCCATGAACCATTTTCTGTATAGGTCCTTCTACATAGGAGACATCTTCTCTTAACTGTATTGGTTATGGGCCTACTCTTCTTTGTACCTGGATGGCACTTCTTCAAAATATATACATGAAACAAATCATGTAAGTTGGGTACCGTAGGAAGTACGTCACTACCAGTCCAATTCTCTGCATGATTGGATAGGGACCCATCTATTTGGGATTTAGTTTGCTTCACTTTCCAAAACTCATTACACCTTCCCATGGTGACACTTCTAAGTAAACCTCATCCCCAACCTCAAACTAAAGCAATCTATTCCATTTCTCTATATAGATTTTTTGGTTGTCCTAAGTAGATTTCAACTATTGTATGATCATAGATATCTTTCCTATTGTCTCCTCCACCAACTATGGACCTAAAATATGTCTCCCTCTAACTTCAGACCAACAAATAAGAGTTCTAGATGTTATCCAATATAGTTCTTCGTAAGGTGTCATACCTAAAATGGAAAGATAACTATTGTTATATGAAAAATCCATAAGACTAAGGTGATTATCCCAACTGCCACTAAATTGTATTACACATTCTCTCAGCATGTCCTCTAGGTTGTGAATAGTCCATTATGACTGTCCATCTGTCTAAGGATGAAATGTAGTGCTAAACTTCATATATGTTCCCAAGGCATGATGTAATTGATTCCAAAATATACATGTGAATTTGGGGTCTCTGTTAGATATATAGTGATAGGTATTCTATTCAATCTAACTATCTCATATATATTAACTTTAGCTACTCTGAGTGCATCCCATGTCGACTTGACTAGAATAAAATGAGAATATTTAGTTAGTTGATCCAAAATTATGCAAACAAATTCAAAACCATGTTATGTTATAGGTAAACTCACCAAAATGTCCATAGTAATGTTCCCACTTCCACATTGGGGTACCGATTGGCTTATGTGTTCGACCTTGACTTTTTGGCATATACCACACTTGGAAACATTCTCGTCTACATATCTCTTTATTCATGACCACCAATATAGTTCGTTGAGGATATTATACATCTTAGAACTTCCTAGATGCATTGCAACAAACAAGAGTGGGTTTCCTAAATAATATGCTTCTTTAACTTAGTGTCATCTGAGACACACATTCTGTCTTGCTGATATAACATCCCCTCATTTGAAAATCAAAATTGCTTCCTCTTTCTTTCTGTCATGTCATGCATAATTTGCTTCAATTCACTGTCATTCTATTGAAGCTCTTTGATTTGATCATAGATTGTAGGTCTAACCTACATCTATGCAATTAAACCACCTTGTTCCAACATACTCAACTCTATATTTATCTCTCTCATTTTGACCAATAAGTCTCTTTTTACACATGCCATAGAAAACATTTCTATAGGTGATGTAGACTTCCTACTCAGAGCATCTACCACAACATTGGCCTCTCCCAAGGTGGTAACTAGTGGTAACATCATAACATTTATTAAGTACTAGCCATCCATGTTTTTGTAGTTTAAGACCCTTTTGTGTGAAAATATACTTTAAACTCTTATCATCAGTAAATACCTTACAAGACTCAAATTAAAGATAATAGCACCATGTATTTAAGGCATTTAATCTGACTTCCATCTCAAGATCATGTATTGGATTATTCTCTTCCATCATTTGAAGTTGTCTAGAAGCATAACCCACCACCTTTCCTTCCTGCATATGAACACATCACAAACCTCTTCTAGACGCATCACAAAAAACCACATAACACTTATATGCCTATGGTAAAATAAAAATTGGTGATGTAACTTCTTCTTTAGTGTTTGAAAGAATTTCTCACATGTTTCATACCAAATAGAGAGCACATCCTTCCTTGTTAAACTTATATGGGTTGTCGCTAAAGCATTGAATTTTCTTATTATATCCTACAATATCCAAATAACCCTAGAAAACTTCAGATCTCAGTAGAAGTTGTGGGTTGCTCCCACAAAAGAATATATTCCACTTTCTTATGGTCTGCGCTAACTCCTTCTCTTGATATTACATGTCCAAGAAAGAATACTTCAAACAAATAGAACTAACGTTTACTAAACTTAGCCTATATATGATGTTGTCTCAACAACTACAAAGCTATTCTCAAATCCTGCTCATGTTGTTTTGCATCTCTGGAATATATAAGAATATCATCTATGAAGACTACTATAAAGTGATCTAGGTACGGTATGAGAACTCTATTCATCATGTCCATAAAAGTTGTAGGGGTATTTCTCATTCCAAACGACATATCTACAAACTCATAATGTCAACATCTTGTCATGAAGGATGACTTAGGTAAATCGGGTGTCTTTATCATCAATTGATGATAGATCGACCAGAGATCTATCTTTGAAAAGATTGTTGGTGCACACAACTGATTAGATATATCAGCAATCCTAGGTAAAGGATATTTTTTCTTGATGGTTATCATATTCAGTTGCCTATAGTCTAATTATAACCTCGTAGTTTCATCCTTCTTTTCACAAAAAGCAGTAGAGCTCCCCTAGATGATGTAATAGGTTGAATAAAACCCTTATCCAATAACTCTTATAACTATGTTTTTAATCCTTTTAACTCTACATGTGGCATTCTATTGGTTGGTAATGCTATTGGGTGACTGTTGGGTGCAATCTATATCTCAAAGTCAACATCTCTCTCTACAGGTAAACCTGGTAACTCATGAGGGAAAACATTTGGCAACTCGCATGCTATTTAGACATTCTCTACATTAACAATACTTTTCTCTACCTTTACATTTATGGCACGTGCTGAAAAGGCTTAACAACCTTTTCTCATCATCTTATCAGCTACAACAGCTGATACCGTGTATGTGGAAAAACTTTCTATCTCTACTAAAGATTTATGAAAAACCACCTTGTTGAAATATAACCTCTATCGTCAAGCAATTCAATTGAATGTGGTATGTCTCAAGGCAATCCATACCTAATATTGTTTGAAAAAAAATATACCTTTAGATGGCGGCATAGAGAAGAAGCATTATGTAGCTCTCCATCTTCCATGTTGTTCTCATTGTCCACTACTAGTATAAGGTAATCCCCCTCTGAAGCCTGAGGCTAATGAAGAACTTTCCCTCCAACTAGAGCCTATCTCTAAGAAGTGTGATTCTATGGTTGTGAACACTATTCAAGTATAATTTGAATCTTTGGTCAACCTCTCGTAATATGCCCCATCTGTCCATAGTAATAGCACACTTGGGTAATAACTCTTCAACACTGACCAAAATGTATCCTACCACAATTTCCACACTCATCTATGTCCTATCTCTGTGGATATGTCACTGATGTTCATGACACTGAAGACCTTGATGAAGGTTCCCACCTAGGTGGTCTACTCCATCTATTGGAACTCAAGCTTCCTCCTCTAAATGAAGAACTAGATCCTTGTCTTCCCAAACAACCAAGACCCCATCCTACCTTAGAAAAGAAGCAACCACATCCTATGTATCCACCACTGCTCTATCCTCCTCCATTGAAATCTCTAGATACTTTACTACCTTTAGACTACTTATCAACATGAACTTAATCTTCTATATTTCTTGCATCCTCCACAAACTCTCCAAATTTTTCTCTTTCCCTTTGTCCAACTACTCATATGTTGTGTCTAATTTATGATCTTAAATGTTGTCAAAATATCCTACACTTTTCTATGTCATCCAGTACCAGTTGCGGAAAAAAGTTAGCCAATCTTGTGAAGTATGCCTAATATTATCTGATTGTCATGCATCTCATATGATAATCTCTACATGCTTAATCTTATCACTCATAAGGTAGGAGGAAAATACTTTAAGTGTAATTCATTCACAAAATTATTCCATGTCATCACTATATTTATCTTCTTATCTTCTACCCATGGCACCATAAATCAACATATCATATGAGTATGTGGATGGTATGGTTGATATAACTCCATTAAGTGGAAAAACAATTCTAGCTATTAGAGCCACACATATGCCATAGGTGGGTCTGTTATTTCAAAAAACTCAGTCCCTTAGAGATTTTTTACCAGTTCATAGGGCCTCCTCATATCCTTGCTAGAAGATGAAACCCTCCTATCCATCTTATATTTCACCTTTGTCTCCAAAAAGATACAATACATCCTAGCTGCCTCATCTATGTTCTCTGCACCCTGAGCCATCGCCTATGGATTAGGGCCCTAATGTCTCTCGGTCTATTCCACACCATGGACACATTCTCTTACTTCCATCCGCATATCCATAATAGAACATATCTGCTAAAAATTGTAGTTCAAAGAGGAAAAAAAATCTATTCTTATTGTTCTCTTACCACGTCTATCCCAAATCTAAACTCAACCTAAGCTTTGATATGAACAGTTGACACTATCCAAACCCACTAACAAGGGTTAGGGTACATCAAAGGGGGATTATACTAATTGTCCAATTTTAATTACTTACTAAAACCATTATGTAATATTTCATTTCTTTAAGTTAATGGTACTATGGAAATATCATTATAACTAGAATGATAACATCTTGTTTACAAAATACATGAAAGGTTACAATAGAGTTTGACTTTTACATAAGAGAAAGAGTTACTTCATAAACACAACTTGTACTACATATTACAAGGCAAGTCTCATATCTAACTCTCATTCTTAGAATCTAATGAAGGATAAGAGACCATGTAACTAAACTATCTTTTCATATCAAAACCTCAACTGATATACTCGTAATGAAAGCTATCTTTTGACTCCTCCTGCAAAGTTGGTTCCTTGCTTGAAAAATGTTTTTGTAGGTTAATGAGTTAATGGCTCAATGTATAGAAAATCAACAGGAAACCATGATAATCAATTAAGAGATATTTACTATTTAGGTAACAACCAGGCTCTACCACAAACTGAAAAAACTATCATATTATTCAAACATAGCATGAGTATTGATAACATCCGATTAGAGTAAATACCTAAATATCCATTTGGTTCTTTAGTCCTGTTACGACCCCACCTCCCGATAACCCCCAATTAAGGGAGACCAAGAGGTTGAGCCGCATCCATTAATCCCGGATCAAAGGTTCGACATATAACCATAAACAATTATCAAATTCTAACAGACTATACTGAAAATGGTAATAAAATTTTTCTTTACATACCTTTTGAAAACTTGGATCTCTAAACTTTTATCCACACTGATACTAATCTATCTAATCCTCCTTTGTACTTTAATTCCCTTTTAGTATCACACGTGCCACTTTACTGTTTGTTCTTTTCATTGTACCTAAAATGCCGACAAACAAAACGTCGGTCAGCCGAAGCTGGTATGTGGGGGAAACAGATAATCGTGCAACTATGATAACCATGTAATCATTCGATTAATCATTTAACAACCAAGATTACGTTTTAATCAAAACTACTCAATCCATCTTTTCACAACTCTGTGTTGTCCCTTTAGGACTTACATGGTACCTCTATAAGGTGACTTGATGGACCTGCCCTCTAGGCAGCCAAAGTCATTCATGACCCTACCCTCTAGGCAGTTAAAGTCATTCATGACCCTACCCTCTAGGTAGTCAAAGTCATTCATGACCTGATGTACCTACCCTCTAGGTAGTCTTTTATCAGGCTCGCCATTATGACACAGAGGGAGTCAAGGATTGAGCTAGATGGCATATACATTAAGTGATAGTCATAGTCACTTTATACTTTGCATAGCAGAAATAAACATCCAAACTGTTTAGTTGCATTCAATGCGATTAAACATTCGGAAAACATCGGGAAACCTAAACGGTTAACCATAAGTAACCACATACCTGATTTGATGAGTCATGTAGATTAATCAACATATACTTCATGTACATTCAATCAAGCCAATCAACATATCCAAGTAAGTAATTCAATCATCACATAATTCCTGAAAAGAAAATGTACTGTACTGTCACACACTTCATCAAGAATCTACTCTATTTACTTGAATTCACTTTCTCGAGTTTTGTGTCTATCTTAGGGTTTCATTATGCAATTAGGGTTTCCTTTTCACCGCATTAAACCCTAATTTTATGCGATTATTCAAAAACCCTAGTTATCTTATCTATTCTTCAATACTAAGGTTATCTCAACAACATATAACCCTATTTCCATATTTCAAAGCACCTTAATCATTAATTAATTTCATTAAACTTCTTTTACAATGAAGATACTATTTTTATCCCTTTTAATTCATGACAAGATCATTATGTGCATCTATCATTAATTCAAAGCTCATTAGGGTCTAATTAACATATGAACTCATTGTTCCATCAATTCTATATTTTATTCATGAAAAGACCCTAATTACTACATTTAGGGTATTTATCAGAATTAAGGACTCTCATATACAAATAACTTTGAACCAACATTTAACAATCATATTTTCACATTATTCACATTAAATATGATCTTTTCCTCTTTTACCCTAAATTAGGGTTTCTAGATGCATTATCATATATTCATGTGTAAAACCCTAAAGCAAGCCAATTATTATCGAAAGATCATCTTTTTCAAATCATATTTTCACTTTCATTAACAACAGGTTAATTTCATCTTGAATTATCTAAATAATTTCATTAAGACTATTTACCATCCAATCCAAGGGTTTTCCCTTAATTAACACCCTAAAGATGATAACTTTATGTTCTTTCCGATTTCAAGCATATAAACTCTAAACTTACTAATTATATGCCAAGTCCATCCTTTTTCTTCCAAATATCCATTTTTATCATTAACAGGCTAATATCAAATTTAATCATTAATTAAACCTTACTAATCACTTTAATCATACCAACATAGGGTTCTTTAAACAATTAACACATTAAAGTTGATATCTTCCATTATTTTTCGAATTTTATAAGGAATCAGGACTCAAACATAATTTATTTGGATTCCTCTCGTTCTGAGGATCAACTTTCATATAAAATTTGTTTTAATCTGAGCTACGGATAATTAACTACGATTTTTGCAAGGAACCATACATCTTGGCCAATCGTAGGGCGCCACGTGGCTTCCTCCATGCAACGTCGCGGGCTTTGTTGAAAACATAACCAAAAGACGCATTTGCCCTCTGGTTAAGTTCCCGGTTCTTCATATTGCGGGAGGGTAAAACAGTCCACAACGCCTTTGTCACCTTCAACCCCGCGAACCCTAAGTTCACGACCTGCTGCACTGACTCGGGGGTTCCTTCCTCACCTGCCCTGCATCCCCAGATCGCTGGTGACGACCCCACGGTTTCCGCCGCCCTCCGCTGCACCAGGGCACACTCAGAGAGCTCCTAACACACGACCAAGATGGCCGAGATTGGCCAGATTTCTTGCAAGAAGCAGCCGCCGTGTATAACCTTGTTGCGGCTAGGGCGTACTCTCTAGGTCATGGCGATACTGGCTAGGTCTCTCTCCGACTTCGGGGCACGTCCAGCCTCCATCTACGTCCCAGTTGGTCTCTTGGCTGTGCTAAGATCACCTAGCTTTACCCTGCTAGCGTTTTGAACGAAAAAGGATATAGAGGAAGAGGGGGATGAGAGAGGAAGGGGTGCAGGGATGTCCTTGGGCTCGCCCCAGACGTCCTATCCTTTTATAGGGGAGGGCAACAAACCCTAGGTGGTTTATCCACGAGCCCAAGAGCCCCTTTCAAAGTAGGAAGTAAATTCCTATAAAAGAAGCAACTCTCACTCTCTCTCTCTCTCTTAGTTTCCTTCGGCAATCCTTCTTCTTCAATATTCTCTCCTTTACCTTTATCTTTATTCTTCAATTTTAACTTATTTGCCACGAAATATATATATATATATTTCCTTAAGTAAATACTTCCTTTTTTTCATAATTAATGGGTTATGTATTCCCATTACCTCTTTATTTTATAATTAAGGTATTTTCTCTTCCTTTTCCTTTATTGGGGATCCTTGGCACCCAAGAAAACTTATTATTTCGAAAACCTTTTCCAAGGATATTTATTATCCTTCTAGATGCATCTAAATGCATTATCTCACATTATCTTGTTTATTTCTCATAAAAAATATATCTTTTTGAGAATTTCTTTTTTTATTTTCCTTCTATTTTCCTCATTGGCATCCCTTCTATCATAAGAAACCTTGGGATACAAAATTCCACCATGAAACTCAATTATACACCTTTTTCACTTATTTTCCACATATTACCATTATTTCCCAATTTCTTTCTTCATAAAGGAATACATAGAATAATCTTTTCTTTTTCTTATTGCTTTTCTTCACAATTTTAGACTCCTTGGAACCCAAGGAATCCAAGAGGCACGAAATCCTCTTTGGATTTGCCTTCTAGAGGTTTCCATTATTTCTTTTCTCAAATATTCAATTATCCATTTACTAATTGAATTTCCTTTGTTATTTTCCTTTTATTGGGCCCAATAGCCAATAAAGCCCACAAATCATACAACAAGGCTATTTTAACGAAATCCAATTATTCTCAACCAAACATATGATTATTTGTTCAAACATCTTTAATATGAGAAATTATATTTCTCACCACTTGAACCCAAAATTTGGGGTTATGACATCCTTCCCCTCTTATAGGAATTTTGTCCTCAAAATTCAAACAAGCAAACAAACAACTCAGGATAAGATTTTTCCATGTCCATCATTGGCCCCTATGTGGCTTTACCGTACCCATGGCGCATCCAAAGAACCTTTATCATCACATATTCTTTCCTCTGAGTTCTTTCATCCTGGCGTCTATAAACTACACAGGTGACTCAGGCCATTTCAGCCTCCCTTGGGGCTCATTAGGTTCATTGTTCCGCACATGGTCGGGGTACCTCACATAGTGCTCTAAATTGGACACATGGAAAACATCTCACATAACTCTATCCTGAGGGGTAGGGTCAAAACCTAACCATCTCCACCCATCCATCTCTAATGGACCCAGGTATCGGGGACTCAGCTTCCTCGACTGCAGCTCATAGGGGTCGGATTCTCACATTATATTCTCCCACAGTGCTGCATGTTAGTCTACTTTGCATCTGCTCACGACTCTTGTCATCTCTAGGCTCCTTTCAGCCATTGCATGATCAAAGTGACTTCATCTACACGCACTGTGGTCCCTTTTCTAACCATCATATGGTTCTTCCACCAACATCACCTTACTGAAGTGGCGACCGACACAACCTCCCTTACAGAGCTTCTTATAAAACCCGATACTGGCTATGGTGGTCATCATCACATCTTTCTTAGGACAAGAACTGTCTCTGGCTATCACCCTGAACGTGCACGTATGCTCTCATCAGACCCTTTAGTCTGGATCATACTAACCATTAGTTAGGGGTGACAAACTGTACTAACATCGAGTCCTTCATGCACCTACTTCCATCTTTTGGAAGTGAACCTTTAGGTTAAACTCGAGTACCTTTGAACTCACTTCATAGTTGAACCATCTCTCTCATGGGTAGTTCAACCAGATCTGTCCATTGACAGAACTCTTTCTTTTTCATGTCATCTAGGTAAGGCGAACTACCATAACCCATATTGTATCTCGACCATCTTTGGCCCAGGGAAGACCTATCACAAAATCCATAGTGTTGAGCTCTCATTCCCTCTCAGGGACTCTTATCGCTTCTATATATCGATTCCTTGGGTTACTGGGGTTCGTTCTTTACCTCCTGGCTTGTATGTCCATAAACCACAAGCAACTTCATCTTAAGCATCCAAAGTGCTATTGCCACTACCACGGTGTATGGTGATCTTCAATCATGATTTCATGTATGTCATGATTCTTTCATGATCAAAACCTCTGAAACCCTAAACCACTCTAGTCGGGGTTTCGTCACCTTCTCTTCCAACGAAGTGTATCTGAGGTTCTACCGCCATCCTTTCATTGCATCAAGGACTAGACTGGCTAACCAAACAACTTTTAACTCTTGAACGCATCTTGTTACATCTGAGTGTTATCCAACCACCTCTCCTTTATAAACTTAGAGTTAGCCAAAAAAAAATATCTTCTAACAAAACAGAGGTATTTCAACCAGAGCATTCATTACCACTTCACATCCTTAGGCATTAGGTAACATTAAAGATATACACGTCCATGTATTTCACTTATCATCTCACCTCAAACTCTATGCCTATTTTCATTAAGAACACTCTCTGATTTCATCATCATGGTGATCAAACTCAACCTGGTATAATTTATAAGTTCCACTTAGCTCAGGATAAAAGAACATCCTCATAAGGTGACTACCTCATTCCTCTTAGTGTTAGCAAACCATCCATTTATCATCCACTTCACCAGGGTAGGTTACCTTCTCTATCCCTATTTCTCGTGGCAACGTTTCAATCGTCTCTTATCCTTGGTGTATGGCATGCGTAATGTCCTATCTCTCACTCCCCTAACAAGAGGAACAAAGCATTTGGCTGCAGTCCAAATACAGAGTTCTTCCTGTTCCAAGAGTAGAGATGGTACATCCCACCTTGCCAATACACCTTTAAATCTAAGTTGCAACGTGCCACATATGTCTCTACATCACAGACATCATGATATCAAACTAGTCTTGAACTTACTGAAGTTTACATCCTTGGTCATCTCCTCTAGGTCTATAGGGTACCGACTCTTTAGGAGTCATCCCTCTTCCTTCATGCATCAAGAGAGTGCCCTACGCATCTGCCCTTTGGGTCCCATGAGTTCATGAAGGTGATCAATCTCCTAACCCATGGCCCTCCGACAATGATAGCTGTTACCTCCCGACCCTATGGTCATGTGCAACTGGGAAATTAGGAAACTCCTACTTTCATCGGTCTTATTCCCACCTGACCCTAGGATAGACTTAGGATTCTCCATTACAGAACATGTTCAGTTAGAACCTTACCCCAGTCTTCATCATCTCTCTTTTTGCATTCATGGGCTGACTCTCATCCGTTCATAGGCATCATGGCAACCTGCCTACCTTGGTCAAGCCCCATATGGTTACCTCCATAGTAACACATTCATATGCAACAAAGATGGATATCTATGGGTCTAAGGGTTCATTCTCATTCCATGTACTTTACACTTAACTTCTCAAGATCCTATGAGACCTCTTTTAAACTAACAAAACTGATATACACCCCACCAAAGGGGTCCCTCTCCCAGGATGGGAGGAAAACTATCCCTTGACCACGAGGTCACAAATGCTCTTAGGTCTAGGGTTTACATCCACACGAGCCTACTTAACCCTAGCAAGCTATTAAGGTATAAGCAGATTACCTACTGAACTATGCTAGGTCATACTTGTCCTCTTTCCTCAAAGCTGGATCAAGATCATATCCTCAACCTAGATGTGAGGGGTCCATCAAACACACCTTAATCTTAAGGGGCTTCTCTTTTCCTCTATTCACGATGATTACTATGCTTGCTTCTATAGGAACTCATCTCTCATCATGATCATCAGGTACACCACTTCCCCTCTTAGGCCTAGGGACCCTAGGTTCACTTGTAGGTGTCCAAATGCATACTCTATCCACGAACCAAGCATGCAAAAGGCATGACATGCACTTCTTGTAATCCCTCAACTCGAGCAACGCTTAGAGTTGGATTTTCCTCAAGGACAAACCATAAGGTACAAGGCCTCATAACCTATTACTAATCCATTTCAGGGTATACAAAACATCTTCTTCCTACCTCAGAAGGTAAACATCTCTACCATAGGCACGTAGGTACCAGAAGCTTCATCTTTTCTCAAGGGTTCGGTCCCTCTAAAGACAACCAAGGTATCATCAAATTTCAGGGACCGATCATGAGGCAACCACTATCATCCATTGTTCATGGTTTTAGGCTTCCAACCTTCTTGCTGGGTTTCCTGCTCTCTCTAGAGCTAACCCTACATCCAACCTCACCATTAGAGGTCCTCTCTTTATGAAGGTTCAACCTCAAAGGCATGCTCTACATGGGTGAAGCCTAGGTTTGAACTTATGGTTGCTCAAGATCATCCATAACCCTTTATGCTCCATCATGATTCCTTATCCCGGGTTTCATCCTACCGTCAGCACTATGACGTGCCCTAGGTGCCAGCTATACCCTACTTGCACAAGCCCATAGGGTTTCTAAGGTCCTTCACTAACCTCATCATCTAAGGAGTTATCCTTTACCCTGACATGCACGATCCTTCCCAGGGTTGGGTTGCCAAAGGTGTTAGGTCATCCATGGATCATATGGCATCCCAAAGGCATGTCCCTTCAAACACCTGGTCCAACTCATCTCTCTCTAACCATCACTTAGGGTTAGGGTTAGCATCATCCTCATAGGATGTGCCAGGTCTCTCCAAGACTGACTTATCCTCCTGACAAGAAGGTCTAGCCTCAGGTCTCTCCTGAGGACATGACATCTTATGTCATACGACCTAAGCATGTATCTATCCTTTAATTTGCGCTTACTCTATTAAGCTTATGTCCATGACATCTAATTTACATGCATTTCCTTTAATGTGGTGGAGGATCCCTTAAACCTTATCAACTTTACCCATACCTCAAGAGGGTGAGGAGAAGAAAGGAAACCCTAATCCTTTAGGTCCTTATCAGAATTTTTGTGATGAGAAGGGATGAATAAGATGAGAAGTCCTAAAGGTATCTTATTTCGATTCATACCCTAAGACTTCGGCCAGGCGGTCACACGGGTCCGGGAGTCCTCGTATTCCGACTAGCGATGCGGAGGAAAATCTTGCCAGCCCCCGGTCATGATCCCTTTCTAGACACCTCTGTCTTTCAGATAATCCTCTAATAACTCCCTTGGGTTCTATGGAGTTTGTAAAATTTAATAATTATTAATGGTTAATTGAGGAACCTACACTCTGATACCAAATGTTACGACCCCACCTCCTGATAACCCCCAATTAAGGGAGACCAAGAGGTTGAGCTGCATCCATTAATCCCGGATCAAAGGTTCGACATATAACCATAAACAATTATCAAATTCTAACAGACTATACTGAAAATGGTAATAAAATTTTTCTTTACATACCTTTTGAAAACTTGGATCTCTAAACTTTTATCCACACTGATACTAATCTATCTAATCCTCCTTTGTACTTTAATTCCCTTTTAGTATCACACGTGCCACTTTACTGTTTGTTCTTTTCATTGTACCTAAAATGCCGACAAACAAAACGTCGGTCAGCCGAAGCTGGTATGTGGGGGAAACAGATAATCGTGCAACTATGATAACCATGTAATCATTCGATTAATCATTTAACAACCAAGATTACGTTTTAATCCAAACTACTCAATCCATCTTTTCACAACTCTGTGTTGTCCCTTTAGGACTTACATGGTACCTCTATAAGATGACTTGATGGACCTGCCCTCTAGGCAGCCAAAGTCATTCATGACCCTACCCTCTAGGCAGTTAAAGTCATTCATGACCCTACCCTCTAGGTAGTCAAAGTCATTCATGACCTGATGTACCTACCCTCTAGGTAGTCTTTTATCAGGTCCGCCATTACGACACAGAGGGAGTCAAGGATTGAGCTAGATGGCATATACATTAAGTGATAGTCATAGTCACTTTATACTTTGCATAGCAGAAATAAACATCCAAACTGTTTAGTTGCATTCAATGCGATTAAACATTCGGAAAACATCGGGAAACCTAAACGGTTAACCATAAGTAACCACATACCTGATTTGATGAGTCATGTAGATTAATCAACATATACTTTATGTACATTCAATCAAGCCAATCAACATATCCAAGTAAGTAATTCAATCATCACATAATTCCTGAAAAGAAATGTACTCTACTGTCACACACTTCATCAAGAATCTACTCTATTTACTTGAATTCACTTTCTCGGGTTTTGTGTCTATCTTAGGGTTTCATTATGCAATTAGGGTTTCCTTTTCACCGCATTAAACCCTAATTTTATGCGATTATTCAAAAACCCTAGTTATCTTATCTATTCTTCAATACTAAGGTTATCTCAACAACATATAACCCTATTTCCATATTTCAAAGCACCTTAATCATTAATTAATTTCATTAAACTTCTTTTACATTGAAGATACTATTTTTATCCCTTTTAATTCATGACAAGATCATTATGTGCATCTATCATTAATTCAAAGCTCATTAGGGTCTAATTAACATATGAACTCATTGTTCCATCAATTCTATATTTTATTCATGAAAAGACCCTAATTACTACATTTAGGGTATTTATCAGAATTAAGGACTCTCATATACAAATAACTTTGAACCAACATTTAACAATCATATTTTCACATTATTCACATTAAATATGATCTTTTCCTCTTTTACCCTAAATTAGGGTTTCTAGATGCATTATCATATATTCATGTGTAAAACCCTAAAGCAAGCCAATTATTATCGAAAGATCATCTTTTTCAAATCCTATTTTCACTTTCATTAACAACAGGTTAATTTCATCTTGAATTATCTAAATAATTTCATTAAGACTATTTACCATCCAATCCAAGGGTTTTCCCTTAATTAACACCCTAAAGATGATAACTTTATGTACTTTCCGATTTCAAGCATATAAACTCTAAACTGACTAATTATATGCCAAGTCCATCCTTTTTCTTCCAAATATCCATTTTTATCATTAACAGGCTAATATCAACTTTAATCATTAATTAAACCTTACTAATCACTTTAATCATACCAACATAGG
The DNA here is from genome assembly GCA_963693085.1 of Alisma plantago-aquatica. Taxonomy (NCBI): domain Eukaryota; kingdom Viridiplantae; phylum Streptophyta; class Magnoliopsida; order Alismatales; family Alismataceae; genus Alisma; species Alisma plantago-aquatica. The sequence continues at coordinate 925,602,277 of OY856411.1, read as the reverse complement.
GTTCTTTAAACAATTAACACATTAAAGTTGATATCTTCCATTGTTTTTCGAATTTCATAAGGAATCAGGATTCAAACATAATTTATTTGGATTCCTCTCGTTCTGAGGATCAACTTTCATATAAAATTTGTTTTAATCTGAGCTACGGATAATTAACTACGATTTTTGCAAGGAACCATACCTCTTGGCCAATCGTAGGGCGCCACGTGGCTTCCTCCATGCAACGTCGCGGGCTTTGTTGAAAACATAACCAAAATACGCATTTGCCCTCTGGTTAACTTCCCGGTTCTTCATATTGCAGGAGGGTAAAATGGTCCACAGCGCCTTTGTCACCTTCAACCCCGCAAACCCTAAGTTCACGACCTGCTGCAGTGACTCGGGGGTTCCTTCCTCACCTGCCCTGCATCCCCAGATCGCCGGCGACGACCCCGCGGTTTCCGCCGCCCTCCTCTGCACCAGGGCGCACTCAGAGAGCTCCTAACACACGACCAAGATGGCCGAGATTGGCCAGATTTCTTGCAAGAAGCAGCCGCCGTGTATAACCTTGTTGCGACTAGGGCGTACTCTCTAGGTCATGGCGATACTGGCTAGGTCTCTCTCCGACTTTGGGGCACGTCCAGCCTCCATCTACGTCCCAGTTGGTCTTTTGGCTTTGCCAAGATCACCTAGCTTTACCCTGCTAGCGTTTTGAACGAAAAAGGATATAGAGGAAGAGGGGGATGAGAGAGGAAGGGGTGTAGGGATGTCCTTGGGCTCGCCCCAGACGTCCTATCCTTTTATAGGGGAGGGCAAGAAACCCTAGGTGGTTTATCCACGAGCCCAAGAGCCCCTTTCAAAGTAGGAAGTAAATTCCTATAAAAGAAGCAACTCTCACTCTCTCTCTCTCTCTTAGTTTCCTTCGGCAATCCTTCTTCTTCAATATTCTCTCCTTTACCTTTCTCTTTATTCTTCAATTTTAACTTATTTGCCACGAAATATATATATATATATATATATATATTTCCTTAAGTAAATACTTCCTTTTTTTCATAATTAATGGGTTATGTATTCCCATTACCTCTTTATTTTATAATTAAGGTATTTTCTCTTCCTTTTCCTTTATTGGGGATCCTTGGCACCCAAGAAAACTTATTATTTCGAAAACCTTTTCCAAGGATATTTATTATCCTTCTAGATGCATCTAAATGCATTATCTCATATTATCTTGTTTATTTCTCATTAAAAAAATATATCTTTTTGAGAATTTCTTTTTTTATTTTCCTTCTATTTTCCTCATTGGCATCCCTTCTATCATAAGAAACCTTGGGATACAAAATTCCACCATGAAACTCAATTATACACCTTTTTCACTTATTTTCCACATATTACCATTATTTCCCAATTTCTTTCTTCATAAAGGAATACATAGAATAATCTTTTCTTTTTCTTATTGCTTTTCTTCGCAATTTTAGACTCCTTGGAACCCAAGGAATCCAAGAGGCACGAAATCCTCTTTGGATTTGCCTTCTAGAGGTTTCCATTATTTCTTTTCTCAAATATTCAATTATCCATTTACTAATTGAATTTCCTTTGTTATTTTCCTTTTATTGGGCCCAATAGCCAATAAAGCCCACAAATCATACAACAAGGCTATTTTAACGAAATCCAATTATTCTCAACCAAACATATGATTATTTGTTCAAACATCTTTAATATGAGAAATTATATTTCTCACCACTTGAACCCAAAATTTGGGGTTATGACATCCTTCCCCTCTTATAGGAATTTTGTCCTCAAAATTCAAACAAGCAAACAAACAACTCAGGATAAGATTTTTCCATGTCCATCATTGGCCCCTATGTGGCTTTACCGTACCCATGGCGCATCCAAAGAACCTTTATCATCACATATTCTTTCCTCTGAGTTCTTTCATCCTGGCGTCTATAAACTACACAGGTGACTCAGGCCATTTCAGCCTCCCTTGGGGCTCATTAGGTTCATTGTTCCGCACATGGTCGGGGTACCTCACATAGTGCTCTAAATTGGACACATGGAAAACATCTCACATAACTCTATCCTGAGGGGTAGGGTCAAAACCTAACCATCTCCACCCATCCATCTCTAATGGACCCAGGTATCGGGGACTCAGCTTCCTCGACTGCAGCTCATAGGGGTCGGATTCTCACATTATATTCTCCCACAGTGCTGCATGTTAGTCTACTTTGCATCTGCTCACGACTCTTGTCATCTCTAGGCTCCTTTCAGCCATTGCATGATCAAAGTGACTTCATCTACACGCACTGTGGTCCCTTTTCTAACCATCATATGGTTCTTCCACCAACATCACCTTACTGAAGTGGCGACCGACACAACCTCCCTTACAGAGCTTCTTATAAAACCCGATACTGGCTATGGTGGTCATCATCACATCTTTCTTAGGACAAGAACTGTCTCTGGATATCACCCTGAACGTGCACGTATGCTCTCATCAGACCCTTTAGTCTGGATCATACTAACCATTAGTTAGGGGTGACAAACTGTACTAACATCGAGTCCTTCATGCACCTACTTCCATCTTTTGGAAGTGAACCTTTAGGTTAAACTCGAGTACCTTTGAACTCACTTCATAGTTGAACCATCTCTCTCATGGGTAGTTCAACCAGATCTGTCCATTGACAGAACTCTTTCTTTTTCATGTCATCTAGGTAAGGCGAACTACCATAACCCATATTGTATCTCGACCATCTTTGGCCCAGGGAAGACCTATCACAAAATCCATAGTGTTGAGCTCTCATTCCCTCTCAGGGACTCTTATCGCTTCTATATATCGATTCCTTGGGTTACTGGGGTTCGTTCTTTACCTCCTGGCTTGTATGGCCATAAACCACAAGCAACTTCATCTTAAGCATCCAAAGTGCTATTGCCACTACCACGGTGTATGGTGATCTTCAATCATGATTTCATGTATGTCATGATTCTTTCATGATCAAAACCTCTGAAACCCTAAACCACTCTAGTCGGGGTTTCGTCACCTTCTCTTCCAACGAAGTGTATCTGAGGTTCTACCGCCATCCTTTCATTGCATCAAGGACTAGACTGGCTAACCAAACAACTTTTAACTCTTGAACGCATCTTGTTACATCTGAGTGTTATCCAACCACCTCTCCTTTATAAACTTAGAGTTAGCCAAAAAAAAATATCTTCTAACAAAACAGAGGTATTTCAACCAGAGCATTCATTACCACTTCACATCCTTAGGCATTAGGTAACATTAAAGATATACACGTCCATGTATTTCACTTATCATCTCACCTCAAACTCTATGCCTATTTTCATTAAGAACACTCTCTGATTTCATCATCATGGTGATCAAACTCAACCTGGTATAATTTATAAGTTCCACTTAGCTCAGGATAAAAGAACATCCTCATAAGGTGACTACCTCATTCCTCTTAGTGTTAGCAAACCATCCATTTATCATCCACTTCACCAGGGTAGGTTACCTTCTCTATCCCTATTTCTCGTGGCAACGTTTCAATCGTCTCTTATCCTTGGTGTATGGCATGCGTAATGTCCTATCTCTCACTCCCCTAACAAGAGGAACAAAGCATTTGGCTGCAGTCCAAATACAGAGTTCTTCCTGTTCCAAGAGTAGAGATGGTACATCCCACCTTGCCAATACACCTTTAAATCTAAGTTGCAACGTGCCACATATGTCTCTACATCACAGACATCATGATATCAAACTAGTCTTGAACTTACTGAAGTTTACATCCTTGGTCATCTCCTCTAGGTCTATAGGGTACCGACTCTTTAGGAGTCATCCCTCTTCCTTCATGCATCAAGAGAGTGCCCTACGCATCTGCCCTTTGGGTCCCATGAGTTCATGAAGGTGATCAATCTCCTAACCCATGGCCCTCCGACAATGATAGCTGTTACCTCCCGACCCTATGGTCATGTGCAACTGGGAAATTAGGAAACTCCTACTTTCATCGGTCTTATTCCCACCTGACCCTAGGATAGACTTAGGATTCTCCATTACAGAACATGTTCAGTTAGAACCTTACCCCAGTCTTCATCATCTCTCTTTTTGCATTCATGGGCTGACTCTCATCCGTTCATAGGCATCATGGCAACCTGCCTACCTTGGTCAAGCCCCATATGGTTACCTCCATAGTAACACATTCATATGCAACAGAGATGGATATCTATGGGTCTAAGGGTTCATTCTCATTCCATGTACTTTACACTTAACTTCTCAAGATCCTATGAGACCTCTTTTAAACTAACAAAACTGATATACACCCCACCAAAGGGGTCCCTCTCCCAGGATGGGAGGAAAACTATCCCTTGACCACGAGGTCACAAATGCTCTTAGGTCTAGGGTTTACATCCACACGAGCCTACTTAACCCTAGCAAGCTATTAAGGTATAAGCAGATTACCTACTGAACTATGCTAGGTCATACTTGTCCTCTTTCCTCAAAGCTGGATCAAGATCATATCCTCAACCTAGATGTGAAGGGTCCATCAAACACACCTTAATCTTAAGGGGCTTCTCTTTTCCTCTATTCACGATGATTACTATGCTTGCTTCTATAGGAACTCATCTCTCATAAATCGTTCCACTATGGTTAACCAAGTGACCAGTATCAAAAGTACCATTGCTATCTCTGATTATTTTTGGGTACTACACTACGATAAGAAGTTTTACCACAACGGCATAGAGCCCCACACCATTATATGGTACGATCTGAATATCTCAATAGACTTATCCTCCAATCGGGAAGTATATTTCCTTCTCACAGTGAAGGCCTCTTGTGATGGATTATATAGTGTTTGGGGCATCTATTGTCTTATCATTTTTAAATTGTCAAGATAACATCTTGCCATTGCTATTATTTCCCTAACTTTGACAATTGAGTATTTGACATTAATCATTGATATCATCTGGATAGAAAAAACTATCATAATTCTCTATGATTCATAATTCTATCTCTTAGATCCAGAATTAGGGAAAACCTAAGGTTTCTGGTGGCTTCAAGTCCACCATTCAAATTACCATTTAACATAGTAATTCACACAACATTTGAATGTATGAACATCATAACCTGTAGAATACTTGAGAAATTTCTTTATTCTTTTGATATCTACTATGCAAAAATATCATTTCCTATACATTAGTCAGTAAACAAGTTTTGAAAAATATTTCTTTATCTTTCAAGTTTATTTAGTGTAAATCAAGGATAGAAGGTGATTTCCACTCACTTGCACATGATTTTTCTAATTGATCTTGGATTCTAACCTGCATGAGTCTGATTCAAGCTTTAGACCTCAAGATCTCATCCAAAACCATTTGCTAGAAAGTAAACAGACCCTAAATAAGTTGATAAGGTGGGTGTACACAAAAACCAACGGTTTCCACAGTTCATCCTTCTCCTTTTCCCTCGACAGTGATCTCCTCTGAGATTGTGCCCCTTTTCACTGCTCAAAGGTTTTTGGGAGAGAAGAGAAACTAAACTGAATCTAATGAATCCCATTCCATTAGTTTCCATCACATATTTATCAAGATCCAAGCTCTTTGTGATTTGACGAGCTCAACAACAACATGAACAAACCTTCGGTTGGCCTTACCAACGATCAACAAAATTTTCTATTTCTTGACATTTCAGTGGAGAGCCTCCAGTCTGGACAACCTTTAGTTTTCACCTTCAATTATCATGCCTTCAGTTGATGGTTGTCAATGTGGCTATTAGTTTCTACAATGTCAATCTACTCTACCTTTGGTTGACATTTATTAGTCAAAAAATTGATACAAATCTACCAAATCAAACTTTAATTAGCGCTTGGCAATCCATGCTTTGGTTGGTGGCACCTAGAAAAACCTTCAGAAGGTACTCACCACTAAACCATCGAATTATGGACTCCTTGAAACCATTGATGTTTGTACTCACCAAAATCCTCATTTCATTGCCATCTAACTAACCATCATTTTGTTAAAATAAGATACATATTCGATCTAAGGAATGTAAAACCTTTGAACTTAATCCTTTAGTTTGTAATCAATGAAAGTCATCTAACTTCATCATTTTAACTCTGATTTGGTTCATTCTTATTTCTAAGGATTTATAATTTAATTTTCTACAATAATGTGCTCGAACTTTTACTAAAAATAAAGATTAAAAATTCACAAGATAATTTTGATAGTAACAAGCATAGTTGATATAGGGTTGTCTTTTATCTCTATAGTTACCAATTAAGCATGTGCAGATTGTGACACTTTAGGTAGAATTGAGAATTTTTTCATTGTGCATATGTACATGAATTCTATTGATCATGTGCCTTCTTCATTTTTTTCTTGATGAGAGGCATGTTATCATAATATACATGTAATTCCTAAGACTAAGCAAGACACCAACAAGTACTACTGGCCTATTGTACAACATACAAGATGCCAATATGTACTACCCCCTATAGGCTGATCTATGGAAAATCTTACCACCTCCCAGTGGAATTGGAGCACAAAGCCTTTTGGGCAATCAAATTCCTAAACATGGACTTGAACCAAGCTGGAAAGAAATGACTTCAGTAATTATAGGAGCAAGAGGAACTCAGGTTGCATGCTAATGAAAATGCCAGAATATATAAGCAAAGGACTAAGGTGTGGCATGATGGACACTTAAAGAGAAAATATGTCTCATAAGGAGGTAAAGTCCTTCTATTTAACTCTAGTATCCGCCTATTTCTAGGGAAATTAAGATTAGGATGGTTTGGTCCATTCATTGTATCAAAGATATACCCATAAAGAATGATGGATATTGATGTAGCCCTATTTTAGAGCTCCATCCTGTGCCATTTTGTACTTAAATCACATCTAAACATGTAGATTACAAGCTTTTTGCTCCTAATGTTCTTATCATTGCAAATATGCTTATGGATGTTCTTTGCACTATTTTCAGGTACTTGGACCATGCTTAGTTGGACGAGAGAGAAAGAAGGAGTTCTAGGGTTCCTCCACTCATGGAGGGACCCAAAGAAGGCCCCAAAGTCTCCCTCAACCTACCTCCAATGGCCAAGAGTCATCCCCAAGCAAAGACATCCAAGAATAATGAAGTTTGAAGTGAAATGAAGTAACACAAGCCTCACCACGGCCGTGGCCACAACACCACAGTCGTGCATTTTTTTAGCAAAGAAGTGTCCTCTTCAATAGGGTTTTCCTAAAGAATCCCACGGCTGTGGCCTCCTACCACAACTGTGGCCATTGGAGACACCACAGCCACAGTTGTGGCCATCAGCACCGTCGTGATCAGAAGAAAAGAAAACAACCGTGGGCAACCGCCACGGTCGTGGGAATTAATGACCGGAGCTCCAATTTTCAATAGGTTTTCACCCCAAATCGCCATGACTGTGGCCCTCTGCCACGACCATGGCCTCTGAAGAATAAAATGCCCGTGTTGCTGTGCCATGATCACCACTCCCTCCTCTAAAACGGCCGTGTTACCCAACACGGCCGTGGTGCCTCTCACTCACCACGACCGTGGCACTCTGCCACGGCCGTGGCCACCACCATACTTAACGTTTCACCACTCTCATCCATACCACGACCGTTCTACCACCCCACGACCGTCTTCCACTACCCTCACCACGGCCGTGGCACATCAACACGGCCGTGGTGATCCACCAACCCTACCCTACTTTACATTCATTTTCCTAAACTACCCCCCCACTTACCCTAGTGCCTCCCCACCACCTATATATACATAGGTGGTGGCTAGGGAATGAGGATTAGATGCCCCTATAGCTGCTCCCAGCTCCATTCTCCTTCCTTGAGCTTTGAGTGCAAACCCTTTGCATTTTGGCACACCATCCACCATTTCCACCCTCATTCCACCATGGAATCCTAGTTTCCTAGGTTTCCATCCATAAACCCCCACATCTTCATGCGCCCCTGCACCCTTGGAGGAGGAAGGACGTCCACAATAGCCCGGAGGTGAAGGAGGAGTCTTCTACATTGAGCTTCATGGCATTTTCCCTTCTTCTACCCCTTTCTTTTCTTGTTTTCTTGATCATGTCCAGCTAAGCCCCTTGTCGTGGGCTGTTTGGGATTTAAATGTAACTTTGATACCATGTTGGGGGATAATTTCTTGTTATGAACCTAATTCATATCTATGATGATTGCCTCTTGCTTCTATCTCATTTCCCATTTTATTGTATTTGGTTTGTGCTTATAACATGGATTGCCTGCTTTAAGATGTTTGATGACACTTAGCTTCTAGGAGGAATTGGAGTGTATGTGGCAATCTTAGGATTGGCTCCTAGGTCCAATTAGTGGATCCCTAGCTAGCCCCCTTTGTTCCTACATACACATCCCTCCTTCTACAAGTGAGTGTGAGATTTAAGTAGCTAGTGTAAGTGAGAGTGATGTAATTGCCTAGGGCCTTCTAAAGGCTAGAGTGGCTAGTGGCATGAGGTCAAATACCCTCATCTCTACTCCCATCTCTACCCTCAACCCTCAATTGCTCACTATCACTTACTCTAGAAACTTAGATTTGGCTAATCCCATTAGAGATACACCTAACCCTAGTCTTCTACTAGTAGTGTAGGGTATATTATAATGGCATTGACCTTATTGTTTGGTTTGGTAATATAGATATGAAATGAGAACCATGCATGTTTAATGATCATCCCCCAACTAATATTAAAGTTGCATTCTCCAAACAGACCACCCACCTTAATCACCTTGGTTAAAACCCTAATTTCTTAGTTTGCTTGTTAATGCTAGTCTAGTTTAGTCTCTTTTGCTTAATCTAGTTAATTGCTTAGTTTTTCTCTTTAGTGTTAACTTAGGCTCTTGCACTTACTAGTTGTTAATTTAGTTCTTAATTGCTTCATGCCTTGCTAGAGTAGTGTAGATATTCTTGCTCTTGCTTAGTTAGTTTGTTAACTTAGTTTGCTAATTTGCTTGCTCTTCCATAACTTAGTTTCCATTTTGCATTCCTTACTTGCTCATTAGCATAACCAAACAACGAAACCTTTCAAAAACCCTAAAACCCTAAGCTTCACAAAAGGAACATAGCATACGCTACCTAACTCTAGTGCCCCCTCTATCTCTGTGGTTCGACCCCTTATCTTGCCAATCACCTATACTACAACAGTACCATGTACACTTGCGGGCGACCTATTTTAGTCTTAGTGATCGACTCGGTTAGGGATAACATAAATTTTGAAAGCACAAGATCCCATATCCCGTGTGCTCGAGCCTCGTGGGGTGTAAAAGCACCACTAGCGGGGACGCACCAAGATTTCTGGTGCCGTTGCCGGGGATCGACCCCACACCTTTTACCCTACTAGTCTAAACTTCTATTTTATGTTGAGGGCAGCGTGATTTAAAAGTATGGGGTGGTAGGGCGGTAAACCCTTCTCTCAACGCACTTTTCTCCATGTGGCTTATGCTAAATTTTTGCAAGATAATCAAATAGTTTGACTGACATTTCATACTTGTTTACCCTGACCTGGTGTGTCTACTTGCATTCATGCATACATGTAGTTTAATTTAATGCATTTTTGCATAATTTTTCAAATTTTTTGCTCTTTCTACTTTTCCATACCATGCAGTGCATCTTCATGTAGTTTTTTGTAGTTTCATATGTATGTTAACTAGGATTTGCTGCTTTATGTTTTAAAATTCCCTAAAGTAGGTTTAGATGTGATTTAGTGCAAATTGGCACCATTTTGGCCAATTTTGCCCAAATTTGAGATCTCTTGTCTAAAAAGTATGTTTTGACCCAATCTCTACTGTTTTGAGTAAAAATGATGACCTTTGACTAGTGCGAGTGAAATGTCATGCTTTATTGCTAAGTGGTATCAATGTTTGACTTTTACATGTGCATCATCTCTCTCATGATTGTGATATATTTGGTTGAATTGTGAACTTGCGCAAGCTTTGAACACTTAGTATTTGTCGAATCACTTGTTTGATATATCAATTTCATCTTGTTCATTCATGTGGTGTGATATCTAGGATGAAGTATTGGATTAACTTTCATGCAGGATGTCTTATGTGGAAAATCATACCAATGACCCCTCTTTGACCTGACTCTTATTCCACCATCTTCATACCCCTCCGCCTCATAAAAAGATGCCCTAGTGCACATAATCAGCCTTGCCACCTCCAAAAGTTTGGGGTGGCCACATCTCTACCTCCCCACTTCACTCTATCCACCATATGCCATATCTACACCAAGGGCAAGAAAGAAAAGAAAAGAAAAGAAAAAATTAAAGCAAAAACAAAATAAAAGGATGCTCCTATTTAAGAGCATTCAAATAAAGAAAATATGAGTGTGTAAAAAAACTCCAAAAATCTTACCGCAACCCTTTCTTCCACTTTCATACCCATTGAGCTAGGAAACATCAAACTTAGCTCATTTTGCCCTTTTTTGCAGCGACGTGGGTCATTTGGTATGATTTGAAATATAAGACTGAATGCATGAATGTAAAACAACACTCCTAGTCATCCTCGATTAACACTATCATGAAACAGTTTACCCAGAACTTTATGGAAGAAGTATGGATAACTTGTGTATTCTACGCACTATATTTGAAGTTCAGGTGCTTTGTGCTCTTTTCATGATTGGATTGTGAAAGTAGGAGAGGAGAGAGGTGAAATGCATGCACTCAGTCATCTTTGATCCCACTATGCAATAATCATCTTTTACATTGAATATGTCATTTCTTTTTGTGGAAGTTTTGTAGAGAGATTGAGTTGGAGCATACTTGAGGACAAGTATGTTTTAAGTTTGGGGTGGTGATGTAGGCCTATTTTAGGGCTCCATCCTGTGCCATTTTGTACTTAAATCATATCTAAACATGTAGATTACAAGCTTTTTGCCCCTAATGTGCTTATCATTACAAATACTCTTATGGATGTTCTTTGCACTATTTTCAGGTACTTGGACCATGCTTAGATGGATGAGAGAGAAAGAAGGAGTTATAGGGTTCCCCCACTCATGGAGGGACCCAAAGAAGGCCCCAAAATCTCCCTCAACCTACCTCCAATGGCCAAGAGTCGTACCCAAGCAAAGACATCCAAGAATAATGAAGTTTGAAGTGAAATGAAGTAATGCAAGCCTCACCACGGCCGTGGTCACAACACCACAGTCGTGCATTTTTTTAGCAAAGAAGTTCCCTCTTCAATAGGGTTTTACCAAAGAATACCATGGTCGTGGCCTCCTGCCATGACCGTGGCCATTGAAGACACCACGGTCGTGGCCATCAACATGGTCGTGGTCAGAAGATGAGAAAACGACCGTGGGCAACCGCCACGGTCGTGGGAATTAATGACCGGAGTTCCAGTTTTGAATAGGTTGTCACCCGAAATCACCACGACCATGACCCTCTGCCACAACCATGGCCTCTGAAGAATAAAATGCCCGTGTTGCTGCGCCACGATCACCACTCCCTCCTCCAAAATGGTCGTGTTACCCAACACAGCCGTGGTGCCTCTCACTCACCACGACCGTGGAACTCCGCCACAGTCGTGGCCACCACCATACTTAACATTTCACCACTCCCATCCATACCACGACCGTTCTACCACCCCACGACCGTGTTCCACTACCCTCACCACGGACGTGGAACATTAACACGGCCTTGGTGATCAACAAACCCTACCCTACTTTACACTGATTTTCCTAAACTACCCCCCACTTACCCTAGTGCCTCCCCACCACCTATATATACATAGGTGGCAGCTAGGGCACGAGGGTTAGATGCCCCTATAGCTGCTCCCAGCTCCATTCTCCTTCCTTGGGCTTTGAGTGCAAACCCTTTGCATTTTGGCTCACCATCCACCATTTCCACCCTCATTCCACCATGGAATCCTAGTTTCCTAGGTTTCCATCCATAAACCCCCACATCTTCATGCACCCCTGCCCCCTTGGAGGAGGAAGGACATCCACAACAGCCCGGAGGTGAAGGAGGAGACTTCTACATCGAGCTTCATGGGGTTTTCCCTTCTTCTACCCCTTTCATTTCTTCTTTTCTTGATCATGTCTAGCTATGCCCCTTGTGGTGGGCTGTTTGGGATTTAAATGTAACTTTGATACCATGTTGGGGGATAATTTCTTGTAATGAACTTAATTCATATCTATGATGATTGCCTCTTGCTTCTATCTCATTTCCCATTTTATTGCATGTGGTTTGTGCTTATAACTTGGATTGCTTGCTTTAAGATGTTTGATGACACTTAGCTTCTAAGAGGAATTGGAGTGTATGCGGCAATCTTAGGATTGGCTCCTAGGTCCAATTAGTGGATCCCTAGCTAGCCCCTTTGTTCCTACATACACATCCCTCCTTCTACAAGTGAGTGTGAGATTTAAGTAGCTGGTGTAAGTGAGAGTGATGTAATTGCCTAGGGCCTTCTAAAGGCTAGAGTGGCTAGTGGCATGAGGTCAAATACCCTCATCTCTACTCCCATCTCTACCCTCAACCCTCAATTGCTCACTATCACTTACTCTAGAAACTTAGATTTGGCTAATCCCATTAGAGTTACACCTAACCCTAGTCTTCTACTAGTAGTGTAGGGTATATTCTAATGGCATTGACCTTATTGTTTGGTTTGGTAATCTAGATATGAAATGAGAACCATGCATGTTTAATGATCTTCCCCCAACTAATATCAAAGTTGCATTCCCCAAACAGCGCACCCACCTTAATCACCTTGCTTAAAACCCTAATTGCTTAGTTTGCTTGTTAATGCTAGTCTAGTTTAGTAACTTTTGCTTAATCTAGTTAATTACTTAGTTTTGCTCTTAAGTTTTAACTTAGGCTCTTGCTCTTGCTAGTTGTTAATTTAGTTCTTAATTGCTTCGTTCCTTTCTAGAGTAGTGTAGATCTTCTTGCTCTTGCTTAGTTAGTTTGTAAACTTAGTTTGCTAATTTGCTTGTTGTTCCATAACTTAGTTTCCATTTTGCATTCCTTACTTGCTCATTAGTGTAACCAAACAACCAAACCTTTCAAAAACCCTAACTCTGCAAAACGAACATAGCATACGCTACCTAACTCTACTGCCCCCTCTATCTCTGTGGTTCGACCCCTAATCTTGCCAATCACCTATACTACAACAGTACCCTGTATGCTTGTGGGTGACCTATTTTAGTCTTAGTGATCGACTCGGTTAGGGATAACATAAATTTTGAAAGCACAAGATCCCATATCCCGTGCGCTTCAACCTCGTGGGGTGTAAAAGCACCACTAGCAGGGACGCACAAAGCTTTTTGGCACCGTTGCCGAGTTTCCACCCCACACCCTTTACCCTACTAGTCTAAACTTCTATTTTATGTTGAGGGCAACATGATTTAAAAGTTTGGGGTGGTAGGGCGGTAAACCCTTCTCTCACCACACTTTTCTCCATGTGCCTTGTGCTAAATTTTTGCAAGATGATCAAACATTTTGACTAACATTTCATACTTGTTTACCCTGACCTGGTGTGTCTGCTTGCATTCATACATACATGTCGTTTAATTTTATGCATTTTTGCGTAATTTTTCAAAATTTTTGCTCTTTCTACTTTTCCATACCATGCAGTGCATCTTCATGTAGTTTTGTAGTTTCATATGTATGTTAACTAGGATTTGCTTCTTTATGATTTAAAATTCCGTAAAGTAGGTTTAGATGTGATTTAGTGCAAATTGGCACCATTTTGGCCAATTTTCCCAAATTTGAGATCTTGTCTAAAAAGTATGTTTTGACCCAATCTCTACTGTTTTGAGTAAAAATGACGACCTTTGACTAGTGCGAGTGAAATGTCATGCTTTATTGCTAAGTGGTATCAATGTTTGACTTTTTACATGTGCATCATCTCTCTCATGATTGTGATAGATTTGGTTGAATTGTGAACTTGAGCAAGCTTTGAACGCTTAGTGTTTGTGGAATCACTTGTTTGATATATCAATTTCATCTTGTTCATTCATGTGGTGTGATATCTAGGATGAAGTATTGGATTAACTTTCATGCATGATGTCTTATGTGGAAAATCATACCAATGACCCCTCTTTGACCCGACTCTTCTTCCACCATCTTCATACCCCTACGCCTCATAAAAAGATGCCCTAGTGCACATAATCAGCCTTGGCCACCTCCAAAAGTTTGGGGTGGCCACATCTCTACCTCCCCACTTCACTCTATGCACCATATTCCCTATCTACACCAAGGACAAGAAATAAAAGAAAAGAAAAGAAAAAATAAAAGTAAAACCAAAATAAAAGGATGCTCCTGTTTAAGAGCATTCAAATAAAGAAAAGATGAGTGTGTAAAAACACTCCAAAAATCTTACCGCAACCCTTTCTTCCACTTTCATACCCATTGAGCTAGGAAACATCAAACTTCGATCATTTGTCCCTTTTCTGCAGCCACGTGGGTCATTTGGTATGATTTGAAATATAAGACTGAATGCATGAATGTGAAACAACACTCCTAGTCATCCTCGAATAACACTATCATGAAATGGTTTACCCGGAACTTTATGGAAGAAGTATGGATAACTTGTGTATACTACGCGCTATATTTGAAGTTCAGGTGCTTTGTGCTCTTTTCATGATTGGATTGTGAAAGTAGGAGAAGAGAGAGGTGAAATGCATGCATTCAGTAATCTTTGATCCCACTACGCAATAATCATCTTTTACATTGCATATGTCATTTCTTTTTGTGGAAGTTTTATAGAGAGATTGAGTTGGAGCATACTTGAGGACAAGTATGTTTTAAGTTTGGGGTGGTGATGTAGCCCTATTTTAGGGATCCATCCTGTGCCATTTTGTACTTAAATCACATCTAAACATGTAGATTACAAGCTTTTTGCCCCTAATGTGCTTATCATTACAAATATGCTTATGGATGTTCTTTGCACTGTTTTTAGGTACTTGGACCATGCTTAGATGGATGAGAGAGAAAGAAGGAGTTCTAGGGTTCCCAAACTCATGGAGGGACCCAAAGAAGGCCCCAAAGTCTCCCTCAATCTACCTCCATTGGCCAAGAGTCGTCCCCAAGCAAAGACATCCAAGAATAATGAAGTTTGAAGTGAAATGAAGTAATGCAAGCCTCATCGCGGCAGTGGCCACAACACCACGGTCGTGCGTTTTTTAGCAAAGAAGTACCCTCTTCAACATGGTTTTCCCAAAGAATCCCATGGTCGTGGCCTCCTGCCACGACCGTGGCCATTGAAGACACCACAACCATGGCCATCAGCACGGTCGTGGCCAGAAGAAGAGAAAACGACCGTGGGTAACCACCACGGTCGTGGGAATTAATGACCGGAGTTCCAGTTTTCAATAGGTTCTCACCCCAAATCGCCACGACCGTGGCCTCTGAAGAATAAAATGCCCGTGTTGCTGCACCACGATCACCACTCTCTCCTCCAAAATGGTCGTATTACCCAACACGGCCGTGGTGCCTATCACTCACAATGACCGTGGCACTCCGCTACGGCCGTGGCCACCACCATACTTAACTTTTCACCACTCCCATCCATACCACAACCGTTCTACCACCCCACGACTGTGTTCCACTACCCTCACCACGGCCGTGGCACATCAACACGGCCGTGGGGATCCACCAACCCTACCCTACTTTACACTGATTTTCCTAAACTACCCCCCACTTACTCTAGTGCCTCCCCACCACCTATATATACATAGGTGGAGGCTAGGGCATGAGGGTTAGATGCCCCTACAGCTGCTCCCAGCTCCATTCTCCTTCCTTGAGCTTTGATTGCAAACCCTTTGCATTTTGGCTCACCATCCACCATTTGCACCCTCATTCCACCATGGAATCCTAGTTTCCTAGGTTTCCATCCATAAACCCCTACATCTTCATGCGCCCCTGCACCCTTGGAGGAGGAAGGACGTCCACAATAGCCCACAAGTGAAGGAGGAGACTTCTACATTGAGCTTCATGGCGTTTTCCCTTCTTCTACCCCTTTCTTTTCTTCTTTTCTTGATCATGTCTAGCTATGCCCCTTGTGGTGGGCTATTTGGGATTTAAATGTAACTTTGATACCATGTTGGGGGATAATTTCTTGTAATGAACTTAATTCATATCTATGATGATTGCCTCTTGCTTCTATCTCATTTCCCATTTTATTGCATGTGGTTTGTGCTTATAACATGGATTGCTTGCTTTAAGATGTTTGATGACACATAGCTTCTAGGAGGAATTGGAGTGTATGTGGCAATCTTAGGATTGGCTCCTAGGTCCAATTAGTGGATCCCTAGCTAGCCCCCTTTGTTCCTACATACACATCCCTCCTTCTACAAATGAGTGTGAGATTTTAGTAGCTAGTGTAAGTGAGAGTGATGTAATTGCCTAGGGCCTTCTAAAGGCTAGAGTGGCTAGTGGAATGAGGTCAAATACCCTCATATCTACTCCCATATCTACCCTCAACCCTCAATTGCTCACTATCACTTACTCTAGAAACTTAGATTTGGCTAATCCCATTAGAGTTACACCTAACCCTAGTCTTCTACTAGTAGTGTAGGGTATATTCTAATGGCATTGACCTTATTGTTTGGTTTGGTAATCTAGATATGAAATGAGAACCATGCATGTTTAATGATATTCCCCCAACTAATATCAAAGTTGCATTCCTCAAACAGCCCACCCACCTTAATCACCTTGCTTAAAACCCTAATTGCTTAGTTTGCTTGTTAATGCTAGTCTAGTTAAGTCACTTTTGCTTAATCTAGTTAATTGCTTAGTTTTTCTCTTTAGTGTTAAATTAGGATCTTACTCTTGCTAGTTGTTAATTTAGTTCTTAATTGCTTCGTGCCTTTCTAGAGTAGTGTAGATCTTCTTGCTCTTGCTTAGTTAATTTGTTAACTTAGTTTGCTAATTTGCTTGCTCTTCCATAACTTAGTTTCCATTTTGCATTCCTTACTTGCTCATTAGCGTAACCAAACAACCAAACCTTTCAAAAACCCTAAAACCCTAAGCTCCGCAAATAGAACATAGCATACGCTACCTAACTCTAGTGCCCCCTCTATCTCTGTGGTTTGACCCCTTATCTTGCCAATCCCCTATACTACAACAGTACATCGTACGCTTGTGGGTGACCCATTTTAGTCTTAGTGATCGACTCGGTTAGGGATAACATAAATTTCAAAAGCACAAGATCCCATATCCCGTGCACTCCGACCTCGTGGGGTGTAAAAGCACCACTAGCGGGGACGCACCAAGCTTTCTGGTGCCATTGTCGGGGATCGACCCCACACCTTTTACCCTACTAGTCTAAACTTCTATTTTATGCTGAGGGAAGCATGATTTAAAAGTTTGGGGTGGTAGGGCGGTAAACTCTTCTCTCACCGCACTTTTCTCCATGTGCCTTGTGCTAAATTTTTGCAAGATGATCAAACAGTTTGACTGACATTTCATACTTGTTTTCCCTGACCTGGTGTGTCTGCTTGCATTCATGCATACATGTAGTTTAATTGTAAGCATTTTTGCGTAATTTTTCAAAATTTTTGCTCTTTCTACTTTTCCATACCATGCAGTGAATCTTCATGTAGTTTTTGTAGTTTCATATGCATGTTAACTAGGATTTGCTGCTTTATGTTTTAAAATTCCCTAAAGTAGGTTTAGATGTGATTTAGTGCAAATTAGCACCATTTTGGCCAATTTTTCCCAAATTTGAGATCTCTTGTCTAAAAAGTATGTTTTGACCCAATCTCTACTGTTTTGAGTACAAATGACGACCTTTGACTAGTGCGAGTGAAATGACATGCTTTATTGCTAAGTAGTATCAATGTTTGACTTTTTACATGTGCATCATCTCTCTCATGATTGTGATAGATTTGGTTGAATTGTGAACTTGAGCAAGCTTTGAACACTTAGTGTTTGTGGAAGCACTTGTTTGATATATCAATTTCATCTTGTTCATTCATGTGGTGTGATATCTAGGATGAAGTATTGGATTAACTTTCATGCAAGATGTCTTATGTGGAAAATCATACCAATGACCCCTCTTTGACCCGACTCTTCTTCCACCATCTTCATACCCCTCCGCCTCATAAAAAGATGCCCTAGTGCACATAATCAGCCTTGGACACCTCCAAAAGTTTGGGGTGGCCACATCTCTACCTCCCCGCTTCACTCTATCCACCATATGCACTATCTACACAAAGGGCAAGAAAGAAAAGAAAAGAAAAGAAAAAATAAAAGCAAAAACAAAATAAAAGGATGTTCCTGTTTAATAGCATTCAAATAAAGAAAAGATGAGTGTGTAAAAACACTCCAAAAATCTTACCGCAACCCTTTCTTCCACTTTCATACCCATTGAGCTAGGAAACATCAAACTTAGCTCATTTTTCCCTTTTCCACAGCCACGTGGGTCATTTGGTATGATTTGAAATATAAGACTGAATGCGTGAATGTGAAAGAACACTCCTAGTCATCCTCGATTAACACTATCATGAAACGGTTTACCCGGAACTTTATGGAAGAGGTATGGATAACTTGTGTATTCTACACGCTATATTTGAAGTTTAGGTGCTTTGTGCTTTTTTCATGATTGGATTGTGAAAGTAGGAGAGGAGAGAGGTTAAATGCATGCACTCAGTCATCTTTGATCCCACTACGCAATAATCATCTTTTACATTGCATATGTCATTTCTTTTTGTGGAAGTTTTGTAGAGAGATTGAGTTGGAGCATACTTGAGGACAAGTATGTTTTAAGTTTGGGGTGGTTATGTAGCCCTATTTTAGGGCTCCATCCTGTGCCATTTTGTACTTAAATCACATCTAAACATGTAGATTACAAGCTTTTTTCCCCTAATGTGCTTATCATTGCAAATACTCTTATGGATGTTCTTTGCACTGTTTTTAGGTACTTGGACCATGCTTAGATGGACGAGAGAGAAAGAAGGAGTTCTAGCATTCCCCCACTCATGGACAGACCCAAAGAAGGCCCCAAAGTCTCCCTCAACCTACCTCCAATGGCCAAGAGTCATCCCTAAGCAAAGACATCCAAGAATAATGAAGTTTGAAGTGAAATGAAGTAATGCAAGCCTCACCACGGTCGTGCGTTTTTTAGCAAAGAAGTTCCCTCTTCAACAGGGTTTCCCCAAAGAATCCCACGTCTGTGGCCTCCTTCCACGACCGTGGCGATCAACACAGTCGTGGTCAGAAGAAGAGAAAACGATCGTGGGCAACCGCCACATTCGTGGGAATTAATGACCAGAGTTCCCATTTTCAACAGGTTGTCACCCCAAATCGCCACGACCGTGGCCCTCTGCCATGACCGTGGCCTCTGAATAATAAAACGCCCGTGTTGCTGTGCCACCTTCACCACTCCCTCCTCCAAAACGGTCGTGTTACCCAACACAGCCGTGGTGCCTCTCACTCACCAAGACCGTGGCACTCCGCCACGGCCGTGGCCACCACCATACTTAACTTTTCACCACTCCCATCCATACCACGACCGTTCTACCACCCCATGACTACGTTCCACTACCCTCACCATGGTCGTGGCACATCAACACGGTCGTGGTGATCCACCAACCCTACCCTACTTTACACTAATTTTCCTAAACTACCCCCCACTACATAGGTGGTGGGTAGGGCACAAGGGTTAGACGCCCCTACAGTTGCTCCTAGCTCCATTCTCCTTCCTTGATCTTTGAGTGCAAAACCCTTTGCATTTTGGCTCACCATCCATCATTTCCACCCTCATTCCACCATGGAATTCTAGTTTCCTAGGTTTCCATCCATAACCCCCACATCTTCATGCGCCCCTGCACCCTTGGAGGAGGAAGGACGTCCACAACAACCCAGAGGTGAAGGAGGAGACTTCTACATCGAGCTTCATGGCATTTTCCCTTCTTCTACCCCTTTCATTTCTTGTTTTCTTGATCATGTCTAGCTAAGCCCCTTGTGGTGGGATGTTTGGGATTTAAATGTAACTTTGATACCATGTTGGGGGATAATTTCTTGTAATAAACTTAATTCATATCTATGATGATTGCCTCTTGCTTCTATCTCATTTCCCATTTTATTGCATGTGATTTGTTCTTATAACATGGATTGCTTGCTTTAAGATGTTTGATGACACTTAGCTTCTAGGAGGAATTGGAGTGTATGTGGCAATCTTAGGATTGGCTCCTAGGTCCAATTAGTGGATCCCTAGCTAGCCCCCTTTGTTCCTACATACACATCCCTCCTTCTACAAGTGTCTGTGAGATTTAAGTAGCTAGTGTAAGTGAGAGTGATGTAATTGCCTAGGGCCTTCTAAAGGCTAGAGTGGCTAGTTGCATGAGGTCAAAGACCCTCATCTCTACTCCCATCTCTACCCTCAACCCTCAATTTCTCACTATCATTTACTCTAGAAACTTAGATTTAGCTAATCCCAGTAGTGTTACACCTAACCCTAGTCTTCTACTAGTAGTGTAGGGTATATTCTAATGGCATTGACCTTATTTTTTGGTTTGGTAATCTAGATATGAAATGAGAACCGTGCATGTTTAATGATCTTCCCCCAACTAATATCAAAGTTGCATTCCCCAAACAGCCCACCCACCTTAATCACCTTTCTTAAAACCCTAATTACTTAGTTTTCTTGTTAATTCTAGTCTAGTTTAGTTGCTTTTTCTGAATCTAGTTAATTGCTTAGTTTTGCTCTTTAGTGTTAACTTAGGCTCTTGCTCTTACTAGTTGTTAATTTAGTTCTTAATTGCTTCGTGCCTTGCTAGAGTAGTGTAGATCTTCTTTCTCTTGCTTAGTTAGTTTGTTAACTTAGTTTGCTAATTTTCTTGCTCTTCCATAACTTAGTTTCCATTTTGCCTTCCTTACTTGCTCATTAGCGTAACCAAACAACCAAACCTTTCAAAAACCCTAAAACCCTAAGCTCCGCAAAAGGAACATAGCATATGCTACCTAACTCTAGTGCCCCCTCTATCTCTATGGTTCGACCTCTTATCTTGCCAATCACCTATACTATAATAGTACCCCGTACACTTGCGGGTGACCTATTTTAGTCTTAGTGATCGACTCAGTTAGGGATAACATAAATTTTGAAAGCACAAGATCCCATATCCCGTGCGATCTGATCTCGTGGGGTGTAAAAGCACCACTAGCGGGGACACACCAGATATAACTAGTAAGAAGACTAGGACATTCAAGGTGATTGGGCATCGAGTCAAGAGGTATTATGAGGATGAGTCTTTTGTAAGAAGGTCGGAACTCCAACTAGAGGATCCCCAAACTGCCCCACCAGAATAACTCTGAAGAGCCAAAAAATAGAGTCAAGCTAAAGACTATAAATTAGCACTTCTTGGGAGGAAACCCAAGGATTTCTTGCTTTCTTTGAAATTCAATGTTTTTCCCTTTCTTACTTAAACTGTAGAATGTATATAACTGCTAAATTTAATTCTGAACTACTCTGTTCTAAGTACAAAAAGTTTGAAAATTTTTCTCAACAACTACATCTTTACTTCTTTAACTTAGTGCACAAAGAATAAAATCTTATTCCCACCTTGCACAATAGTTTAATGATTATAGTTCTTGAACACCTCTAGTAACTACTACAATTAACAAACATAGTGACATGTACTCACTTAGTGCTTGAACGCAACATCTCTCTTAACCAGTTGCGATTGTAATACTTCCATTAAGCCATTTCAACTTCTACTCTTTCTATTAACCGCAAAATTCTTTAACTTGTAGTGATTGCTACGCTGCTTATTTAGCAAGGTATAAGAAACTGAACCAAGAACCCCAATCTCCCTTCCCTCATTCTCTTATGACGGGCCTCTAGAGATTTTGTGTGTGATCCACACCCCGTGCTGAAGATAAGAGCATACCGATGACGAACCTACAGTGTCACAGTGACCAACCAAGATCAAAGAGATAGAAACGCATGTTGTTGACCATTCCTTCCCTTCTATTTCATTCACCTTGAACCTCCAGAAGGTACACCTTAAAAACTATTTTTTTATCAAAAAAATTGTGTTACAATGCTTCTCCTGAATCTCCGACCATTTTCTGTCTTCTGAAATCAACGCTTCCTGATCACCACCTCGCTTGTTTCATCATTGCATGGTGGGAAGACATCAAGAATTATTCTCCAATCACCCCGATGTACTCTCGTCTCCATCTTCTTAAGTTCCAAGGGTATTAGAGTTCCACCCTTTATGGTCCCTTGCGGTCTCTACAACTAGTGGTGGTGATGTGGTCGCTACATAAACACTAACCTTTATCAAGGTGGTGGCTATGGTGGTTTAAGTTGTTTGGTCACTACACTTGAGTTGATTCACTCTTTAATATCTTCCCTTAGTTGAGTGTTATGGTCACCAAACTTGTGTCGTGGTTGCTATCTTTGTATTATTAGTTATAATTATCTGACTGTAAGAGTCTATAGCGACCACTACACTTTGTACCCGAGCGATCTTAAAATCTTTCTCTTCTTCATCTTCTAGCAAACGCTGCTCCTACTTAGTATTCCTAGCCAATGCTACAACTCCAACAAGATGACTTTCATAGAGATATATACACGATGATCTCTTTGATCCATAGAGACCACTACCCCCACCCATATGTATCTATCAAAATGGTTTTCTAATCAGCAGATGTATCTTCCTCATTTGTAATGACCGCTATGAACGTTCATCAGTGTAGAAACCACTACATGATGATGTTGGGAATCCCTAAAATCTTGCTCTTCTTTGTGTTCCTAGAAATTTCTACCTCCATCCAGATTGTAACGACCACTAAGGATTTATAACCATTTCGATTGATACATATGTTCAGTATGTCGCAACTACAACCGCTATTCAGAACGTAGTGACCATTAGGAAATTGCCGAATAATTAAATATAGTAAGAGTCCATATTTTCCACCTGACACACAAATGCTATTCATATTGTAGGATGTCTTCATCAACCAAAGAATCATTGATCAGGTAGGAAACATCCCTAGAAGGGATCCAAAATTCCATTGCAACAATCAATAAAATTTTACCAGACAATCCAGACTTGCTGCGGGAGAAGAGGATATTTCTGCAACTGCACGAGGAGAGGTATGGAATCTTGATTAGGCATGAGCCGCCAAAGGATGAAGAGGAATCACAAGGTACCAAAGGTACGAACACCTATGAATACATGCCCTCTAAAGAAGCCACCAAAAAGGAAGAAAAAAGAATTGAGACTAGATGAACCTACAATAAAGACGAAGAAGGTTATAGTGAAGACAAGGTCCCAAGCTCATCATCCAGAGACAAGCATGATGCCTGACTTAGATGAAGCAGGAAATACTACAATTGCAACAATAGAGGAACATAAGGTTATGTTCAAACCAAGGGTTCGAGTTCACAATTCCCAGCATGACCTATTCATGAGGACAAAGAACTTCAAATGAACTGGATACATGAACAACCAAGACTTCAGAAGGTTGGGGATTTATGATAGAGTGGTGGAATTCTTGAAAGGAGAAAATTTGTACACTATGTGCACAGAAACACAATGCTCGCTGATGGATTTGACTATTGAGTTTATGTCCTCACTTGAAAAGGTACTATTCAACTACAAAAAAAGAAAGGAAGCTGGAGGAGAATCCAAATTACAAGTGAGGATGGGGGGCAAATAATACTATGTAATGAAGGTTATTCTGAATACAATCTTCACCAACACTAAAGATGAAGATAAGGCCTGCACAATAACACCCAGTGAAAAAATGTAGTAGGGTTTAGAAACCACAAAATGTGGGAGAAGCTAATTGGGGAAGACACACACAACATTGGGAAATTGAAGGTTGCACTATTGTGATAATTTGACTTTTCTCTCTCCTATGTTGTTCTTTTTCTCTCTCATCAAGTGGTTTGTTACTCAATTTGATGTTATTTGCATAATTGGATACTCGTGATACTCTATTTTGATTACAATTAGAAATGCTCAACTTCACAATGTGTGACATGAATATGGACTTTTATCTAAGTTCCATAAGTTAATAGATCACCATCTTGAAAGATAATTTAAACCTAATCATAATGATTTTCTTTCTCTACGTTATATTCCACATTGTAGATCTTTCAATTTTGAATCTAGTGATACAAAACTCACTCCGAATTATGTGGCTGAAAAGATCCTACTATTTTACTTTGATTTATTTAAAATTTGGAGTAGGTTTCTACTTTGGGCCGGCCCAACGTCTTAAGGCCCACCAGACATCTAGGTAAGCTTTTCCCTTGATTCCCTTTTCCTACTATTTCCCTACCTCCTTTTTGGGAAATGATCGTGAGAATGGGAGGTTGCCTCTCACCGCTAGCCAAATCGGGAAAGAACTTAGACCCCAGTGTCAATGAAGAGAACCCTAAAGCATTTTACCTTGCCCTTTATAAACCCATGTTTCATAGCCATCATTCCTTTTCCTTTTCCTTTTCCATAGTTCCCCCACCTTGCCAGTCTCACATACTCCTCTCCCTCTACCCTTCCTCATTCTATCGATGGATGGTTGATGAAGCTAGGATTTACACCAAAAGAATGCTCTTCCAATGGAAGTCCCAATGTCCACCAAAAACCCCAGGGAGTTGATGTTCTCTCTAGGTTTACCTACAATTGGTGCTAGATAAATGCTCCAACCCCACAAGAGTGTGGAAGCCTTATCGTAGTATAGATTTAGGATCAAACCCAAAGGACAACGTGAAGAATCTGGATGTCTTTGTCTCATTTCGTCTCGATCTAAGTTAATCATTTACAACCAAGAGATTGATAGCATTAATCTAATCTAATCTAGAACATGCAAAAGTAAAGGCAAGTATGAAATCTAGTTAAAGTTTGAAATCTAAGATTATCAAATGATGATGGATCACTGGGGTGATGTGGATATTCACCACCACTACACATGAATTATACCTATACCAACATACCAAGACCTGCAAGCAAGATACATGTATGTTGTGCAATGTCGATGCCCTCTCAAACAAGGAGCATTGCACACATCCTTCACAGGTTGAGTAGCTCCCATCCAGTACATATCTGTGTGTCAATGGAGATATGTGCCCTCCGAAGGGAGGTCTTACTCAACCTCGTGAAAAGTGCGTCTAAAGACTAACAAGCGAGTGATATTATCAATTCGATTAGTATCCTTATCCACTCTCCCTCTTTTGAGGACATAGCTATGAGAAATGTGGGAGTGTTGCAATGCTAGTCATTCCCAAATGAATGGTTATTTACTTTGCATCACTCCCTTCACAGAGTGTGTTCCTCGACCTATCAAGATTGTACTTTCATATGTCAATTGATTCCATTTCATAGTATGGAAGTACAATGATTATAACACCCGGGCCCACTACTCAAGGCTCTAGTAGAGTTTCGGGAATGAAGACTGTCCCCATAGACCACCACTAGCCTTAACTGCGCGCTTTGTCGACACTCACACGTAAGTCGGGGTCAACTTCCCGACTGGTCACCCATTCTAGTACTACTCCAAGCTGAGCACACTTTACTATGGAGTTCTTAGTGATGGGCTCTCGAAAAAGGAGGTGCAAATTGGTGATATGGGTAGTCTAATCATTCCTTTTAAGATCATGTTATCTGAGGCCTCAAATCCTGGGACGTTACAATGATGGAGGTGAGTTTACTCCACTCCTTGAAAAGTGTTCCTAGATACAAAAATAGATGTCTGGTGGATACACACATCAAGAACCAACATTAAATTGGTAATCGAGTCTCAAGAGTAGATGTAGACAATCCACAACAAAAGACAATAGATCATGCAAGAAAGTGGCCAATATTCGAGCATGCAATGAAATGATTAGCATTGAATCGGAAAGATAACATATTTAGGTACGGATTACAAAGCATGGGTAGCGGGGCTAGTCCCCGTGCCCCTATGAATTACACTACTCGCTCCTCATAGAGGGAGCAACAAAGATAGAGAAGAGAGATGGAACAAGCATCATCAGAGTAGAAGAGTAGATCTACAACAGCCCGATGTGGATTGCCCCAGATTTTGGGACTGCTCCGACTTTGTCGAGGAAGTTCATCTCTTACTGCCTCGATCTTTCTGTGCACCACTAGAGATGTACGAGTAGGGCCAGGCAGATCTTGGTGAAAAAATAGAGATGAGGGAACAGTGGAGCAGCCTTGCGGCCTCCCACATCTGATGCCCAAATGAAGACCCTACTGGTCCTATTTATAGGCTAGGATGGGGTCTTCATGTTTTTGATGTGAGAATACTTCAAACGGTCTTGGCTCCAAACGGTCCTGGGTCCAAACAGTCTTGGCCCCAAACAGTCTTGGCTCCAAACGGTCTTGACCCCAAATGGTCTTGGATCCAAACAGTCTTGGCTCCAAATGGTCTTGGGTCCAAACTGTCTTGGCAACTGGTCTTCATCCAAATGGTCTTGCTGTCCAATTGGTCTGGAGTCTTAACAGTTTCAGGATCCAAACATTATTCATTTCCAAATGGTCTTGGGTCCAAACTGTCTTGGCAACTGGTCTTCATCCAAACGGTCTTGCTGTCCAATTGGTCTGGAGTCTTAACGGTTTCAGGATCCAAACATTCTTCATTTCCAAATGGTCTTGGGTCCAAACGGTCTTGGCCCCAAATAGTCTTGGGTCCAAATGGTCTTGGCTCCAAATGGTCTTGGGTCCTAACAGTCTTGGCTGCAAACGATCTTGGCAACCGGTCTTCATCCAAATGGTCTTGCTGTCCAAACGGTCTAGAGTCTTAACGGTTTTGGGATCCAAACGGTCTTCATTTCCAAACAGTCTTGGGTCCAAATGGTCTTGGCCCCAAACGGTCTTGGGTCCAAATGGTCTTGGCTCCAAACGATCTTGGGTCCAAACGATCTTGGCTCCAAACGGTCTTGGGTCCAAATGGTCTTGGCTCCAAACGGTCTTGTGCATCGGCGTCCAAACGGTCTTGAGACCGTCAGGCTTCACACGGTCTTGAGACCATGTGACCTCATGCGGTCTTGAGATCGTATGAAGGGTAAAACCAGATGGATGGCCAAACTGTGAGGAGATGTAGATATGTTATCAGATGGATGAGAGTGATTTGTAGAGAAGAAGGAAAGTGAGTAAAGGAGGATAAGATCAAATAAACTGGTAATTATAGCTATTAGAGCACTATTTTCATGAAACTGAGGAGACACTCAGAGTAAGCCGAAACAAGGGTGGATCAGTCGATATGAGGCACAAAATTCCTAGAAATGGCAACTGTGAGGATGAATTTGGAGGATTCATCACCACACCGAACTTAAGTGTTGCTCGTCCTGAGGAACAAAAAAGCCCAAGATAGTTTCCAAAAACTAGTTCGTCTCGTAATTTCCTCATTTTCGTGCAAATGTCAGAATTTTCATGAAACTAAGAAAAAAAATGAAGCAAAACAAAATTAGTGCAAAAATGTCAGAAATCCTTTGAATTGGTGACTGAGGATGAATCTGGAGGATTCATCACCCACATCAAACTTAAGCATTGCTCGTCCCGAGGAATGGAAAATTTAAAATAGTCGTCAATGAAATTGTTCATCTTGTGATTGCCTCATCCTTATGTCATATCATAATTTTGTTCATGGCTCAGATCGATATAGTATCAAGGCTTCCTTAGATCATAGAATACATCTTATGATATCCTCATTTTTTAGTTCACTTTACTGAAGTATTTCCTTCTCACTCTCTGTTGTATCAGTCATGTTTAAAAGTTTTATGTGATTTTGAAAGGACCCGTAGAATCAATCAAACATGTATATGATCCGTCGTTGGTGTTTTCAAGAGAATGGTTGAAATGGAGGCAATTGTGGTGCCAGTAGGTTGAAAGAGGAAAGAATAGGGGTGTGATCAAAAGATAAGAGTCTCTCCTCTAATCGATTCAAGATTCTTATTATTGGTGGATTCATCAAGATACTTTGAGTGTTTTTTGCACAACTCTGGTTGACTTAGCCTTACACCCAATTTTTTTTCTTCTAAAGGTAACTCAGAACTGTGTATAGGTTGGCTTAAGGCTTTTGGCTAACTTACCTCTTCGAGAGGATGTAAGGGGTTATTTTTGGAGCCTTAGGGTCTCACTATCGGGCTCGACACATCTGCCTTTGTGAGGGCAACTAATGTACCGACTGGGCAAGACCTTTGTCGGTTATCCTTATGCAGGGCACAACTCTCATGCTTTTATTCACACTCTGGCTTTTATTCATTCTCACTTGACTTAGGAGAAAGGGTATTTTTGGATTTTTGTATATTTGGGCTGCCTGACCACTTTTTGGAATCGGGGTAGATTTTTCCTCAACCTTTGTATGTGCACAATCATCATCGTATACTTTTTGAACAAAATGAGAAGGTGATACTCCCCTATTATGTATTGAGGGGTATGGAGGAAGCATTTATAGAAGAAGAGGTGTGGTGTACCACACCGAACTTAGAGTTCGGAAATGTTCTAGCTTACACTAGAAAGAGTGTGGTGTGCCACACCGAACTTAAAGCTTTGACATGGTTGGTGAGTGGAGACGTATGGAGATGAAAGAAGTAGTTAGAAGAGAGTTCATATCATAATGCAGTTTGCTTAGCGATTCCATATGATGGGTTCCTTTTCTTCATCACACTCTACTAAAAAAGTGACATGATAAAACTTCAAATGAGAATTCCATATAGATAATACATTAATCAATGAGAGGCATGATGCATTTGATCTATCTCAGTCTTATTGAAGCTTATCATCTTTTTTCTATTAAGGATATGACATTAGGATTCACAGACTATACAAGATGAAATCATTTATCGGCTAGTTTTAAGCATTCTTTTCTTATGAATTTGCAACGAAAAGAGGTGATGAACACAAATTCAAAACGAAAAAGTCGACTAGATAAAGGCTTTATTTTAAGAAGACTACAAAAATGTGAAAAAAATACAAAAAAGAAACTAGAATGGAAAATCAAAAAGCAGTAAAGATAGAGGGTGGAGTGAGAAACATACCACCCACCCTCGATCTTGAACTTATGAGTTTGCTCATCTCTGAGCAAACACTAGGTTCGAGATGGAGGGGAAGAGTTGCGCAGTGTTAACCAGGCGGTCCTCGCAATTGAAAGAAGGTCTGGTGAATATGTTTCATGTTAGTCGACACTGTGAGCGAGGAAGTGGCATGGAAAACCTGTTGACTGGGTAGTCGTGGCAACTCGAACGAGTTTTCTGGATGACTTGGATGCACATTTCTTTCACTTCTTTGTCCGTACAGAAGAATCTAGTGACCTTCCCCCATCAGTGGGGGAGGTGGAATATATGCAGTTGAAACTGGGGGACTAGGAGAATAATCGAAGTCATGCCTATATGTGTCCTCCAGTTGTGGCTCACCCTTGGAGTCAAACTACCTTCTTCATGATCCAAAGAAGTTGATAGAGGGTCGGCCACTTGAAATTCTTCTTGTACTAGATCAGGTGGCGGATCCGGTTCAGGCTTCATTTCATCACCCGACTTTTCTTGTGTAGGGTGTGGCAGCCAGGGTGGCATTTCTTCATTAAGGGGATTGTTCCGAGGATCATCATTTTGATACCATGTGTCCTCCAGAGGGTTATCATTATCAATGTTGGGGTCGATAGGAGCAACATGTTTCATTGTGAAGTTAAGGTGTTGTTCAAATTCTTCTTTACTATGCACTCTTAATTCGTCTGAGTAACTAGAGGGAGATTCAATTGGTAGAACGAACTCTTGCTCGGATAAGGGAATTATGAGAACTTGAAGTAGAGGCTCCAGTGATGTCTCTTCGTGGGAAGGGTTAGCCCATGGCACATCGTTTTGCAGACTAGAATCCTCCCACAAATCTATTTCTTCGATATTGAGACCAATATACTCCATTCCTGAGTCAAGCTGTTATTCCAGTTATTCCTCATAGCACGCCACCAGTTCTATTAAGTATTTGGGAGAAGTTGTTATGAAAAGAATGAAACCTTGTTCAGGTAATGGCTATATGTCAGTCTCCTATATATTTGGTAGCTCAGGAGGAGCTTCTCCGTAGGGGAGGGTAGCCATAAGAAGATTGTTTTGTGGATCGATGTCTTCCCAGAGGTCCTCCTTGTCATTACAAGGGTCTACAGAAATATCGTATTCCATTCCAAAATCAAGAGATGGTTCATGGTTCTCTTCATAGTACACCATCATCTCATTCAAGTGACTAGAAGGAGATTCAATGGAAAGATCATACTCTTGTTCGAGAACTGACTCCGTTTGGACTTCTTGTAGGGATGTCGGCTCTAGTAACATCATTTTGTGGAAAAGATCAGTTATAAAGTCATCATCTTGGGATCCATCATCCTCCCATGATTCTTTTTCATCATCATCAGGGTCAGTGAGAGTGGTATGGTCCACACCTAAATGAGGATCTTGATCAGTCCCATCCTCAAAGTTTATTCCTAGATCAGCCGAATGATCAAAAATTTCTTCATAAGGACGAATCAAATCTTGTTCCAATAATGGAGACATTTGAGTTTCTTGCATAAAAGATATCTCCTTATCTGAATCAGTCACATATTCATCTAACGTAGACCCTTCTTCATTGGAATTCACCAACAAGACAACTGAAGTTGAAGAATATTTGTCATATAGGGAGTCAATCATTGCTGATTGCTCCTCAATCTGTATGGTTGAATCTGGGTCTGTGGGGAAAGAAGATGGGTAAATACCAAAATTTATACCCAATTGATCTCCTGACTGTACAAAAAATTCATATTGGCCAATCAATTTTTCATCTAAGGGAATAGTGCATGAGTCATTTTCCGAGTCAGACCTAGGCTCGGAAAATGATTCCTTTTCTCGTGATACTGTAGAGAAATCATCCTCAAGTTTAATCATTTACTCTGAGGATGATTCCTCTCCCTGTACTACTGCTACAAGATCATTGGAAGGCACCTCTCACATGATATCATAATCGTCATCGTAATGGATTGCAATATGCGGCTGAGGAGTGTGCTCAAGGGAAACTGGTGACTATTCTTCATGTTGCTCAGAAGCGAGGACAAGTTCCGTAAGTTGATCAAGCTCAGCTATCAACTTCTCATTCGTGGTTGTCTGATCAACTAGTTGTTGAGCCACCAATTTCTATAGAGCATGTACTTCTTCTATTAATGTGTATCGATCTTCATAGTTGGGCTCTTCACTGTACCCGTTGGGTTGATGTTGATAGTAGCTCTCCTCATCATAGTATTGATTTGCATTGCAGTCCAGATTTTATTCTGCATTGCAAGCTATGCCTTGAAATCCGTCATAATTGGGTTCTTTGTAGTAGCTTCCAGGAGGATATGGATTATAACTTGTGTTATATCCATAGTCGTGTGAAGAGGCTGCCTTGAGTTCCCCAACTATATGATTTGTGATTACTTGACGTAGTGCATTCACGTAGTGAGGAGGAGCGTTGAAGAAGTTGATTGATGAATGGGAGTAGTCACCACATAATTGACATATAATGGTTGGTGGCATTGACTGCTTTATTTTGAAGAGAATTGGTACCTGAAATCAAAGAAGGTGTTTATCAGGCTTGACCAATCACTTCAAATTCAAGAGAGTATGCAATAAAAACTTTAACTTTTGAGATCAAGGTTTTCACCTCCCTTTTTTTAAGATTTTTGAAAAGAAAATGAAAAACCCTAGAGAAACTTAGGTCGATACGGAATTTGACGAAGACGATTCTTACGACGTTGTCCCCGGAAACGACGCCATTTTTTGATGAAGCTAGGATTTACACCAAAAGATTGCTCTTCCAATGGAAGTCCTAATGTGTACCAAAAACCCCAGGGAGTTGATGTTCTCTCTAGGTTTACCTACAACTCGTGCTAGATAAATGCTCCAACCCCACAAGAGTGTGGAAGCCTTATCATAGTATAGATTTAGGATTGAACCCAAAGGACAACGTGAAGAATCTGGAAGTCTTTTTCTTGTTTCATCTCGATCTAAGTTAATCGTTTACAACCAAGAGATTGATAGGATTAATCTAATCTAATCTAGAACATACAAAAGTAAAGGCAAGTATGAAATCTTGATAAAGTTTGAAATCTAAGATTATCAGATGATGATGGATCACTGGGGTGATGTAGATATTCACCACCACTACACATTCATTATACCTGTATCAACATACCAAGACCTACAAGCAAGATACATGGATGTTGTGCAATGTCGATGCCCTCTCAGACAAGGAGAATTGCAAACATCCTTCACCGGTTGAGTAGCTCCCATCCGGTAAATATCTGCGTGTCAATGGATATATGTGCCCTCCAAAGGGAGGTCTTACTCAACCTCGTGAAACGTGCATCGAAATACTAACAAGCGAGCAATATTATCAATTCGATTAGTATCCTTATAGACTATCCTTCTTTTAAGGAAATAACTACGAGAAACGTGGGAGTGTTGCAATGCCAGCCATTCCCGAATGAATGTTCACTTACTTTGCATCACTCCCTTCACAGAGTGTGTTCCTCGACCTATCAAGATTGTACTTTCATACGTCAACTGATTCCATTTCATAGTACAATGATGAAGGTGAGTTTACTCCACTCCTTAAAAAGCGCTCCTAGATACCGAAATAGATGTGTGGTCGATACACACATCAAGAACCAACTCTAAATCGGTAATCGAGTCTCAAGAGTAGACGTAGAAAATCCACAACAAAAAACAATAGATCATGCAAGAAAACGGCCAACATTCGAGCATGCAATGAAACGATTAACATTGAATCAGAAAGATAACATCCTTAGGTACAGATTACAAAGCATGGGTAGCGGGGCTAGTCCCCGTGCCCCAGTGAATTACACTACTCGCTCCTCATAGAGGGAGAAATAAAGATAGAGATGAAAGATGGAACAAGCATCGTCAGAGTAGAAGAGTTGATCTGCAAAAGCCCAGTGTGGATTGCCCTAGATTTTGGGACTTCTCTAACTTTGTTGAGGAAGTCCGTCTCTTTCTGCCTTGATCTTTGTGTGCACCATCGGAGACATATGAGTAGGGCCAGGAAGAGCTTGGTGGAAAAACAGAGACGAGGGAATAGTGGAGCAGCCTTGCGGCCTCCCGGATCTGATGCCCAAATGAAGACCCTGGTGGTCCTATTTATAGGCTAGGATGGGGTCTTCACGTTTTTGATGTGAGAATATTTCAAATGGTCTTGGGTCTAAACGATCTTGGGTCCAAACGGTCTTGGCACCAAATGGTCTTGGCTCCAAACGGTCTTGACTCCAAATGGTCTTGGATCCAAACGGTCTTGGCTCCAAATGGTCTTGGGTCTAAACGGTCTTGGCAACCGGTCTTCATCCAAATGGTCTTGCCATCCAACCGGTCCAGAGTCTTAACGGTTTCAGGATCCAAACGGTGTTCATTTCCAAATGGTCTTGGGTCCAAACGGTCTTGGCCTCAAATGGTCTTGGGTCCAAACAGTCTTGTCTCCAAATGGTCTTGGGTCCAACCAGTCTTGGCACCAAACGGTCTTGGAAACCGGTCTTCATCTAAACGGTCTTGTTGTCCAACCGGTCTGGAGTCTTAATGGTTTCGGGATCCAAATGGTCTTCATTTCCAAACGGTCTTGGGTCCAAACGGTCTTGTCTCCAAACGGTCTTGGGTCCAAATGGTCTTGGCTCCAAATGGTCTTGGGTCCAAACGAACTTGTGCCTCAGCGTCCAAACGGTCTTGAGACTGTGTGCCTCACGCGGTCTTGAGACCGTATGAAGGGTAAAACCAAATGGATGGCCAAACCGTGAGGAGATGTAGATATGTTATTGGATGGATGAGAATGATCTGCAGAGAAGAAGGAAAGTGAGTAACGGAGGATGAGATCAAAAGAAACTAGTAATTAGAGCTATTAGAGCACTATTTTCATGAAACTGAGGAGACACTTAGAGTAAGCCCAAAACAAGGGTGGATCAGTCGATATGAGGCACAAAATACCTAGAAATGGCGACTGTGAGGATGAAGTTGGAGGATTCATCAATGGTGCTTCCACCTTGGGTGGCTACAAGGCTCAGGCCACCACTCCCTCCCCTCGTCACCCTTCATAGATTGTCGTGACCACGTGAATCTAAGGTTCTCCAGAACCCATCCTCGTATGTGGGCGTGTGGTTCCAGCTATAGAAGCAGGTTGACGGCCATGGTGGTGTTGGCCATAAGCTCTCCCAACCCACATCGGGCATCCCTGTGGCCAGGTGAAGAAGCTTGGGCAGTGGTGGGTCAACTGATGCCACCACCCTCCCCGATTTCTACTCAGACCCCTGGTGGGGTTGCGCCAAAGAGGTGGGGGCAGAAGTGCCATGTTTCACCTCTGTTCCGGGTAGCAGAATAGGGGAATCATGCATGTGGTGGAGGAGAAGAAGCCGGTTGCGGGAGATGAAGAACCCCAATCTACGGTTGGTTTGATGCGGTGGCGATCGCTGACCATAAGGCGAGAGGCATGTGCCGATCTCTACCCACCTATAACGTCCCAGGATTTGAGGCCTCACATAAGATGATCTTAAAAGGAATGATTGGACTAACCATATCACTAAGGTGCACCTCCTTTTTAGGAAGCCCATCACTAAATAACTCCATAGTTAAGCATGCTCATCTTGGAGTAATACTAGGATGGGTGACTAGTCATGAAGTTGATCATGGCTTGCATGTGAGTGAGGAAAAAGCACCTTGTTAAGGCTAGTGGTGGTCTATGGGGACATTCATCATTCCTAAAAATCTACTAGAGCATTTGGAAGTGGGCCCAAGTGTTACAAATGATATCAGAGTCAATTCCCCTCTAGTAGGTGGGGCCCACATGGGCATGTGGCATGCCAATCTTAAGTCGTGCGGTCTAGGCATGTTGGAAAGGGTTGTCCATGGTTGACGTAGCCAACCTTGCACTGGTATTCCACGATCGAGAGTTGGGTGTCCATGGGCCATTTTGGGTCTACACTGAAATGGGGAAATATTATGAGGCCATATAGTTGAGCCTTGAGGAGGATGTCAAGAGTCTAAGTGGGGGAGATCGTAACGTCCCAAGATTTGAAGCCTCGGATAAGATGATATTAAAAGGAATGATTGGAATACCCATATCACCAAGGTGCATCTCCTTTTCCAAGATCCCATCCCTAAAGAACTCCATAGTTAAGCATGCTCAGCTTGGAGTAGTACTAGGATGGGTGACCAGTCGAGAAGTTGACCCCGACTTATGTGTGAGTGAGGAAAAAGCGCGTAGTTAAGTCTAGTGGTCGTATGTGGGGCCAGTCGTCATTCTTAAAACTCTACTAGAGCCTAGGGAAATGAGCTTGGGTGTTACACCACCACTATCCAAACAAATCACCAGCACTCAGAGGGGGTGCAAGGTAGCACTTCTGATAGTTGGATCAGTTATCATCCACCTAGGTCAAGAGACAAATAATATTGGTAATGCCTAGACAAATAATATATTGATGAATGTTGAGATTATGTTGGTGCATACTTCTTGTTATTTGTTCATGTATGCTAAGCAGTTCATGCTTCCACATGTTGTTTTTGGTATTTGTTTGGTTCATGGGACTAGGATTCCAGTTCCGTGATAGATGGTACCAGGGCATGAACAATAACCACACCAAACATTTCTCACATGAAACACAAACTAAACCCACCTAACATATCTACCCTAGAAACTTAATGAGTGTCCTTTATGGACTAAGACAATTTAGCCTCTAGGTTAGAACGTTAATGTTCTAGAACTGGGTGTAGACTTGTGTAATTTACCTCTCTAGACATATGCTCGTGACATGTTCTTACGACATCTACACAGGTGTGCACTATGTTCTTGCTAGTTCTCTAGGTGTCATGGTACTAGACTGCCTAATGAGTGTGGTAACTCGATTTAGTTTTGGTTTTAACCACATGGAGTATGGTGGTTTTCATCGCATGTTTCACTGTTGGAGAAAACCTATTTCAAGTATTAGTATATGTACATATGAAGAATGTTACCACACACAAAAAGGCAGTGAGTGTCCACAAAACCTAGGAGAAAGAGATGTAACATCATGTCTAGATGAGAGTGTTTAGATGATAGTCGTAATTTCTAAGAGTTGTCTAGATCCATGATAAAGGTTATGTTAGTGAGTAGCCTAGATAACCTAAGATGATGATGATGATAATAATGATAATGATAATGATGTTACTGTTGATCTCAATGTCGATGTTGATGTTTTTAATGATGTTGATGTTGATGTTGATAAGACCCAAGTTTGTCCTTGAGAAAGTCAAATAGGTTGATGATATGAAATGAGTTTGACCATGCAACCCTACCTAAACATAGCACCTTGTATGATACATATGTCTTGGTTTATGTGCTAAACATAGGTAGTGGGTTGGCATGCTTTCTTGTACCTAGTCTTGTACGTGTTGAGATATGATATGTGACATACAGTTTGAGACCAACATGGGCCTCAATCTCTTTACAAAGAAGAACCTTTGGCATGGGACATACGAAAAGGGTGACCTCTTGATATGAGTCAACCCATCTCGGGAGGGGGTTAGAGTACCTAAACTCCAAAATATTTGAAATATTGGAAAATATGCATGATGAAATACATGATGATGAGTCCCTAGCTAGAATACATCTAAGTATGATGAAATACATGATGGAATTAGGACCTTGACGCTTGTCTATGATCTTGGAGGAATTTTGCGGATGAAATTTCTATTAAGGAGGGAAGGATGTGACAACTTGACTTTTATCTCACCTATCTTGTTCTTTTTCTCTCTCATAAAGTTGTTTGTTACTCAATTTGATGTTATTTTCATGATTGGATACGTGTGATACTATATTTTGATTACATCAATGCTCAATTTCACAACGTGTGACATGAATATGGACTTTTATCTAAGTTCCATAAGTTAATAGATCACCATATTGAAAGATAATTTGAACCTAATCATTATGATTTTATTTCTCTACACTATATTCCACATTGTAGATCTTTCAATTTTGAATCTAGTGATATAAAACTCACTCCAAATTGACCTTCCTAGCTCAAATTATGTGGCTACAAAGATCCTACTATTTTACTTTGATTTATTTCAAATTTGGAGTCTAGGTTTCTGCTTTGGGCCAGCCCAACGTCCTAAGGCCCACCATACATCTAGGTAAGATTTTCCCTCGATTCCCTTTTCCTATTGTTTCCCCACCTCCTTTTTGGGAAGGAGGTATAGGGTAGCACTTCTGACATTTGGATCAATTATCAGCTGCCTAAATCTATAGGCAAATAATATTGGTAACTCCTAGCTCCTCTTGACTATGGTTCTCAATTTAATCTTTAAAAATTGATATCTATCAGATCCTAAGGCCAAATATAGTCAAAATATATACCAAATTGATCCTTTCGAAAATATCTACAACATGGACCTAATTGCATACCCTAATTCTACTGTTTGTTCTCTATTTTTCTCAAAGATGCTATCTT
This sequence comes from Alisma plantago-aquatica, assembly GCA_963693085.1. NCBI lineage: Eukaryota > Viridiplantae > Streptophyta > Magnoliopsida > Alismatales > Alismataceae > Alisma > Alisma plantago-aquatica. The sequence continues at coordinate 925,564,910 of OY856411.1, read as the reverse complement.
TAGATAAATTGTACACCTTTAATGTACTTTTGTGATGAAGCTTGGCTTTTGATGATCGTTTGCCCTCATAATCATGATATTAGTGAGTTTTTTTCACTTTGAACCATGTCGAGATCTAATGCTCCCCTTTTAATCCATGGTTGTCCCTAATGCACGTTGTAGCTTGTTCATGGACTTTAGTACATGATGTTGATTAAAGTGGTAATCTTGTTTCATTATGACATCTAGACTTACCTAATCTGGAAAATCAGTAACCCTATGATCTCCATGAATCTTGCCTCACTCATGACCCCCCTATATTCTCTTGTTTAGGTATTTTTCCATAGTATGCATGTAAGTACTCCTATTATGTGAATGTTTGGTTATACCTTGAACTAATGTTGGGTTGACTTAACCTATGCATCCAACTCTAGTATATCTCTTATGTCTTTATATTGCTGATCTTGACCATCTTTGATGCTTGGTTCCCTTGAATTGATAATTGTTGACCTTGATTACTCTATTATGAGTCTTTGACCTTATAATGTACTTAAGGAACCTGAACCTTGAAATGGTCATATATAATGCATGGAACCTCATAATGATATGAAACTTGAAAAACACTCTTATGATGAACCCTTAAGCAATATGAGATCATATAATGTACTAATAACCAATTTGGGAACCTAACTTGGCCAAAAACCCTAAAATGCATATAATTAGGGTTGATGATGAGAATCTAATGCATGTATGTAATCTTATGCTTAATCAGGTTTGGCGTGTGGCTAGATGATGAAGGATATGTTAGGTTATGAAATCTCTGAATTAGGTATGGGCCTTATCTAGTTATATGAATACCACTTTCTTGCTTGAAAAGACATGTATTATATGCTTGTTTGTTTTCTTGCTCAAATATTGCCATGTCGTATTGCTATGTCTTACTCGGTGTTTGCCTCATCGGTTTTATAACTGGACATATATATATATATATATATGAAACTCAATTATATAATTGTTGAAATAGGGTTAGCTCTTGGCGATGGCCTTGAGGTCCCTCTCATATAAAAGGGTTAGCTAATCTTGAGTGCCCTTACAAACCCTTCTGATGGGAAGTTGGTCAAAGACCTTACAAATACTTGATATTGTTGGTATAATGGAGTGAAATGACATAAAATATGGTTTCACATTTTGTTAAATAGTTAACATGTTTATTCTTGTTTGTTTAGTCTTGAAATATTTTCAAATTATACAAAGCTTATACATATATATGTATCTTTCTGCCCCATACTCAACACCTCGTGTGTTGATCTATTTCTTGTATTTTGTTTTTCGGTTCAGAGATGGCTAAAGTTTGATGGGCTTGGTGAGCTATGCTAGGTGTACTTTTTGTAGGATCCCTAGTGTACATGAGCAAGACTTGTACAATGTGATGTTTCATTATGTAAATGAAATCTTGTAATTGAAGGATGTTTCTTAATAATATATTGTTGAATGTTGAGATTATGTTGGTGCATACTTCTTGTTATTTTTTCATGTATGCTGAGCATTTCACACTTCTGCATGTTATCTTTGATATTCATCTGGTTCATGGGATTGGGATTCCAGTTCTTTGACAACTATCACCTCTTGCTTCATAAGAGTGATCCAAAAATTCGTGGTGAATACTAACTATGTATGATCAGAAAGTAGAGGAGTGTCTAAGGGGGTCCTCTTTCTAATACAGTCTATGCTAAACAAAAAGCCAGTCAACATGGCAAGGCTACTTATTGACAGATTATCAACAATAGTCATGCCAGAATTCAAGAAGACAAAAGACTTCTGCATGGGAGGCCACATAACACTGATTGCAACATACTTCTTGGATATTGAGCAGTTAAGAAGATATGAAGGGACTAAGGGATACACAAAAATTTATATCAAATATTTAACAATGAAGGCAATATTGGTTCAAAAAGGTTAAAAGTTCTTCTACAAGCCTACTAAATCTAAGTTGTTGCTCCCCCTTCCAGAGATGGCCTACTAGGTTTCACAAAACAAAGGCCAATCATGGATGAAATAGATAAAATGCACTCTAGTGCTATCTGAATACCTTCAGACACTCAATCACTGACCGACCCCAAAGGGGTGATTGGACTTTGAATTTATAACCTGAAACCTTCAAGGACCCCCACAACTTTATTATGGGGTCAAAGTAGATATACAGGGGTCAAACATAGGGACGGGGGACATTTAGGATGTTTAAGATCTTTCTCTTAAGTCAGATAATCCAATCCAGTAGTCGATAAAAGTATGGAGCTAGAACTAGTCTAGCAGGTTGTCATGAGGTAAAACAAAACAAAGTAAAGAAAACAAAACAAAGTCTATAGGACTCTACTAATCAGAGAGAAGGAGTTCTTGACTATGTAACCACAAGTTGGGTAGTCTATGCACCCGTTCTCGGGCATAGACAACCCTCGAACACCTCGGTAAGAAACCTACATCCAAACATAGTACGTACTGTAGTATCTATTCCTGTGGGGTCATCCCTTTTGCTTTCACGCAGCGTGACTGAAACCCATCAATGATTATGAAACCTCTCCCGAGGACAACAAATCAACACCCTAGAATATTCTAGATACCCTCTTAGGTCTAGAATATTTTGAGATGCTAGGAACAGGTGTGATCTGGGCCAAACCTGGTAGTGGGCCCGACCGTGACTAGGTCTACAGTTCTGCACAGATCACCTTGAACTGTCCTCCTTTCAGATTCTGATCATAACTACATTCTCTTACCTATTTCTACAACGAATCTCTTGATATACGTAGAAATAGAAGTTCAAGAAAGAAAGAGATCAACCAAACTAGCAATCACAACCAGAAAGAGAAGATAGAATAGAAAGTGTACTTGATTTGAAACAAAACTGCATGCTTAAGGTAAAAGTACATAAACATGTCCAAAATAGGCTACATAGCCAAGAAGGAGCTCAACTAGCCATGGACAAGCATAGTTGGCACCAGAAAAAGATGGGAGAACATCATTTGTGCATAAACAAAGGAGAACAGTAGAAGAAAGGAGAAGAAGAAGAGATTTAGCCCATAGAGGAGAGATGGCTCTCGCTCCTTAGCCTTCGTATAGGCCAGATCTCATCTTTGGGTCATCCTCCTTGGTCTTCGAGACTCCTTGGCCTCCTTTCTCTTTGATTCTTCCCCAAACATCAACTTGGTGGGAGTATGGAGGTGGAAGATGGCAGGGAATGGTAGGATATGGGTGAATGGTGGTGGAAAATGGTGGTAGATGGAAGCCAATTGGAGGAACGGACGTAGGATGAGCACCTCAGTCTTTTCATACCTTAGAACTCTCCCATGGGGCTCTGGGAACCAAGACTGTGTGGAACCATAAGGTGGAACCTCCCAAAATTTAGAACCCCAAAATGGGACCTCCAAAATCTCAGAACTCGGAACTTCCCAATCTCGGAACCCCTCTTCAGGTCTCAAGGTGTGAATATTTCTAGGCGAAGGTGGAATATGGTCACGACACCTACCTTGGTCACGGCCCTAGTCTCGGCATGAATGTTCCAGGCTGGGCACGGTCATACTAGGGTCGCGGTCAAGGAACGCCCCGCGGTTGAGGTAGATGCCTCAGTCGAGACAGGCCCCGTAGTCGAGGTGGTCATACTTCGGCCGCGGTCGAGGTTGATGTGCCACGGTTGTTGCTGCGGTCGCGTTGGTGTACCACGGTCGTGGCCTTGGCCTCATCCGGACCGTGTCGAGCTGGGCCCAGTCATGCTGAGTGTCAGTTGACACATCATCTTGTCCGCAGTCGTGGCATTGTCTTCTTGGCCATAGTCACAACATTCTTTTGGTCACGGTCGTGACATCATAGACCAAACCCACCCCCACCGAGGGGGCTATTACTAGTGGTCGATGGGCCCACATCGATAGGCCTTCTGATTGGCGAGGATGCATCTTGATAAAGGACTAGCCATCGAAAATATGGTCCAAGATATCAAAAGTTTCTTGGGACACATAGTGCGATACTTAGTCCACCGCGGTTGCGACAGATGGAAGCTTAGATGTTGTAAAACCATGTGTTGGGGAAAAATCTTGGAGAATAGATGTCTTCTCAGGTTCAGTTCCTACAAGTCCCAAAATTGGCTAGTTGGGAAACTTTATCTAGGAAAAGATATAAATTACTAAAAGATAAGGATCTAGGGTTATTTTCAGCATATTAAGGCTATAATGATGCAAAACTATAAATAAATACTTAGCATAGATGCCAAAATTTGGATGTTATCAGTCACCTGCCAACATCCAACAATAATAGGAATAAGTGCAAGAAATAGAGAAAAAAAGCCATAGAAAAGGAAGAAACTAGCAACAAGGCCCTGCAATGAAATGCCAAAAACACTAGCCCCCACCAGCTCTATCGAACGAGGAAGATATTGTAGAACAACCACCTTTGACAGAACAAGCTTTCCCCAATGATGATGAATGATTCCAAGCTACACCACTTTCCCCTTCTATCACAACAAGAGTTTTAGAAGTACCAATTGAAGAGATGGGTAACCAGCTAGGCGTCTCTACAGATGCGTAGGAACCAATAATAGATGTCGAGGAAGACCTACCCAACCACCATGAGGGACAAAGGCAACCAACCCCACCCACTCCAACAACTGAAGTGGCATCGAAATACCAGTTGAAAGGATAGAAGACACGCATGTGTCATTAGGCGGTGACCAGGAAATGGATACAACATAGGATGGCATAGAGGAAGAACTCATATAGTCAGTGCGCCAAGACCAAACATCTCCCCCTCGACAAGAAATAACAGCAAGCACACAACCACTTCCACTGACCTCTAAAACACCAACTACTACAACATAGACACCCCAATGAGAATAATAACACTGTCGCACGACATTTTGGTAAGAATTAGAGTGTCGCTTCAACGCCATCAATCAACAAATGCACAATTCTTCATCACATGCATTATTTTTTTCTTCTATCCTGCATGCACTTACAATGTAGGCACAATGAATCGACAAAAAAACTACGACACTCCCAAAATTCATGACCAACGTCATCCTCAACCAAGCAACATTGATAAATACGATGCAAACAATGGTGGTAGAGATGGCAGAACTTAGGAATGAGTGAGGTGCAATGAGAAAAGATATGAACGCCATGTAGAGACATCACAAAAAATGTCTTAAAGAAATAGAAGAGGAACACAAGAAGATGGAGAATGAACATCAGCAAATGGAGGAATTGCGAACCAGAAAGAGGTCAAGGAGGATTGCCATCCCTTTGTCATCTCAAGCATCTTCCATCCCCTCCAAACCTGACCAACAAGACGATGAAGAAGTTGCAAGTGCACCTCTTGCACACAAAGAAGAAAGTGCAAGCATGCCACAAGCTAAGCCAGAGGAGCCAACTACTGTGAATGCAAACACCACCCTGTGAGAGTTTGATTTAAACTCTCACCCCACAAAAGATAGGCCTATCTTGGAAAACCAACCTAATGGAGGCACTATCAGATAGGAGGATGCAAGCGTTGAAAAGTACACATCTTGAAACATCGCAACGCTCAATAGATATCTAGATGAGATTAATATTAACTTGGATATTTGTCACCTCTACCTCCAAGAGACAACCCACAATGAGTACAATGATGGTATATATGATGGAAAGATGGCAACCACTATTGTGGTGCTCGACAAAGCTATGTCGAGACAACAAATGAATCAACACTGCTAGTAGACAAAACAACAACATCAATGTTACCCACTCTAGAAATTTCGACATTGCATCCAAATGATCAGGGGATGACAACAAGTCCAACGAGGGAAGGAGAAGGAACATCTAACAAAGACAAGGGTGGCCTCACTTTTTTCTTCATGGGGGCAACCCTAAGGGAAAAGAGGCCATCATAAGGAGTGGAACCGAGAGAACCAATGGCTCCCCCACTACCTTGCAAGCTAACATGCATGGATATGTCATCAATATCCAGAATCACCTGTCAAGACGTCCATGTACTCGCTAAAATTCTTGATAAAGAACTCCCTAGTACATATATAATTTATAAAAACCAAGGGAGAATTCTATACAGAGAACATTTCATAGGAATCTTTCTACATAAAGAATGAGTACACAAAAGACTATTCAAAGTACTATGTACAACTTCCATCGAGGAATTCTTACACCCTGACAAGATACAACTAGTATTCAATGGAACAACCTCCCTAACAAAAAAGTTGTACAATGATAAACACAATTCTAAACCTGTTAGGGAATTAAAAGAAGCAGTGACGAGGTGAAAGATCAATTTGTCACCCTACCAATACGAACTTTAAAGAACTGGCTCTAACAGTAGTGGATCTACATAAGAGGCACATGATGATACAAAGCTTCTACAATGTGGATTTACCCTGCACATCTCCAACCTTCAAAAATAAAGATTCCCGACATATCTAGAAAGTTCCAATCTGCTTACAACACACTATACAAGTGGCATGTCCTCACCATAAGTCAAACTTGAAGAATTTTACAATCTCTACCAAAGGCCCTTAAGAACAATAAGGAACAAGGGATTTAGCCTTTATAGTGCTCAGAATCATGGAGGTGATAAACAAAGGCATCCCACTGGAGGACCTTTTTCTTGAAGACTAGGATGGGCTGCATGGTACATACACAATGGACATCATCTATGATTGTCACTTCTTTAGCAACCAGGCGATGCCCCTTGATATCGTGTCGGGTAGACTGCACATAGAAGTTCCCCTACCGGAGAAAAAGTCTTGGAGAGAATAGCTAAAAACATTGTGGCTCGATCCATCTAGACCAGATCAAGCATCTATATGGAAGGCTGGATGGGTACCTCCTGAGAAACAAAATAATTACAAACAAGGTGCACGGGGGAACTCTCATAAAAAGACAACCTATGAAAATCCAATGACCTCGCCTGAGAAAGAAAATGAACAAGAGGAAATTGTCGATCAACCAGAGGAATGAGAACTTGATGAAGATGAGACATAGGAAGTATGACCAGATGGGCCAACTGGACTGATTGAGCCCACATTTCCCGATTTTGACATATGGTCATGTGAAGACCTTTCTCAAAAATCACTGCTGCTAATCATGGACATACTTAAGATTGACAGTAACAGTGCAGACATCATTTTTGAAAGAGATGGAATTAGGGTTGTAAATGGGTACGGGTAGACCCGCGGACCCACAAATCTGGACCCTTAAAAAACCTGTCACGGGTCTAATTTTTTATACCTACATACCCTTGGACCCGTATACCCTTGGAACCGCATATAAGCAGGTCCAATAATGGGTATGCTTGGACCCAGACCCACTAGACCTGTGTACCCTCTATACATAAGTAACTACTTAAATAATATGTTATATATCATACTTTACTAGTCTAACTAATATAATTCTTGAGATTATATCCTACTCTAACCACAATAAGGTTGAGACTAGTCATATAATTAAGAATTACATATTCTAGTTACAATAATGAACATCATATGTAAACTTAAAATCAAAATGTCTACTAATTTACATTACTTTCTACATAAGTTAAACGTTATGATCATGACTTCAAATATGTAACCAATTACTCAATTAATGTTAATTTATAAAATACAACATTGTCTAATATAACTACTACATGTTAATATACTATATAATAACAATATCTTGTTCTATTAAATATATATAATATAGTCATTTCTCTTATATAAACAATATGATATTTTATAGAACCGCTTACCCACATACTCGCACCGCATACCCGCTATTATTGTGGGTACGGGTATGGTGCGGGTCCAAGTTTTGTATTATGCGGGTCTAGAACCGGAACTGGACCCGCTAAATTATCTGGGTATGGGTATGGGTATGGCTAGACCCGCACCGTTTACACCCCTAGATGGAATATGTGTTATGAAGGAGGACTTATGGGACACTCTTAAGGTAGGGGGATACCTCACCGTAAGTGTAATGAAAACATATCAATCACTCCTTGAAGACACAATGCCCAATGTACACATGTCCTACTACCAACTAGTAGATGACATACTAAAAAATAAGATTCTAGGAGAAAAGGAACACTTGAAGCTTTGTCTATTGAATTCCATCCACAAATTTATATTTTTGCACATCCTCCATGACATTCATTGGGTGCTTCTGGTGATAAATGTCAAGGCAAAGACCTCGGTCTTGTATAACAACTTTGATTCAAACTTTTCATTAAACAAATATATAAACATGACTACACCAAATACATCAACTGAAGAAAAAGCGATAGCATGCGGGGAAGCAGTATTTGACATGATATGCAAGTTCGACATGGGGTACAAGCATACCAAGAATAAAGACTTCAAAAAGACACAGTTCTGTCATAGAAGCCCCCAACAAATTCCTCAATCAAATGACAGTGCCTTTTATTGTCTAGAATGGATGACAACCATAGTTTTAAAGGATGACAAAATAAAAAGTTCATAGCACAAATGCTATCACACACTCATAGGAGGATATGTCGACTTGTTGCTGCAATCCAAATGGATAGTCCACAAACAACCACACCATGAATAACTCATCCTATTTAATTCCACTCTTTCTCTTTGACACTATAGGATAGAGTGCATGATAAGTTTGGGGTGGTTTCTATAAACGAGCATGAGAGGTATTTTTCTCTATCTTCGTTCATTCAGTTTTAATGTCTCCTTTTTTTAATTGTTGTTCAAATCATTCAATTTTGTTAAAAATCAGCACTAGGCATGTTCCCTATCCTTTTTGTTTGAAATTTTGATCGGCCTAAATGGCAAATTTTGAAGTAATATCTGTCCATGTATATATCCTTGTGGAAATTTTGATGCACGTGTAGTTTAAAAGGGAAAATTTTGAATATGATTTTTCTGGATGGTGTCAAATCTCCAACTCTTAGACCTTCTGGTCTTTGGGCTAACTTTTGCTTAATTACTTCAAGAATGACAATTTTGGACTACTTAATCTACTTAAAATTCTGAGTGCGATAATGTATTAACGTCAATCTTACCTCAAGATAATGTAGAAGGCACAAGTATGTTTGTCAACCAAGACAAAATATCAAAGTAAGGAGGACTCAACCTACTACACTCCTGATTGATCACTAGGTTCCCAAGTACATGTAGGAAATCATATAACTCTGGTAAAAGAGGAAATTGTTACCCCTTCTAGTTTTTAAAAACCTACTTTGGGATTAAAAGAGGCATGACAACCCAACTTTCCCCAAAATCCTATCACCCTAAAGCCTATGAACAAGAATAAAAGCATAGAGGAATAAAATTATGAGAGTTGTGTCTGGGAAGATGCTGAAAGACTTTGCCCGGATGACATATTGTTGCACTCAGAAATGCAGATATGTTGTGCCCGGTAGTGAAGTCTGGAAGCCAAATTTTACACCTACATTTTAAAGGGGACCTCACACATCCGCCTGACAATGCATCAAGGCCCATTCGTGCAACACTATCTTTAAGATAGGATACATGGTTGAGCCAACTTAAGAAATGTAGGATACACTACGGCCTTAGCCCACTTAAGCACTATAGCTAAGAATCCAAAAAATAAAAGTTGGGTGTAAAAGCTACCTCTTCCAGAACTTTACGCAATATGACCTGGAAAAGAATATCAGTGCATCACGAGGGAGAAACTTTCTAATAAAGAAAGTCATAGCAAACAATATGAGTGCTTCAAATTCAATCTAACATGGAGAGTTTTGGGTGTCAACAACCCTTTGTCCTGATGCATAAGTTTTGATTTAAGACTGACATTAGCATATTTTTCACACTAGAAAAACAACCAATAAAAACCTTTGAAGTCATTCGATGCATTAATTCTATTTGATTGTTCTGAGGACATGCTAGATTCTAAGTTTTGGGAGTTGATACCATCCTATTTTGTGGACATTTATATATATATTTTAACTCCATAATGTCATCTATTTTATGGTTTACCTAGTCAATTTCAATTATTTCTTTATAAAGGCTTGATGTGACTACCTAAACTCACAACCCCTTTACTTCATACATAATATTCATCGATCACTACTCATGAAGACAACTCAACAAATAACAATGTGTCAACGTGGCAGTTGCTAGGCATCAAGAACCGTAGTGACCATAGGAAAGACCACCCTAGCAACTAAAGGGAAAATGAATCTAGAACCCTTTTGGTCGCTAGACCTTGTGACCAATGAAGTCCAAAACTTTGGTGGTCTCTATAGCTAGTGTAGTGATCGAAGCCACTAATCCTTATGACCGATGAGATTCAGAGCTTCTATAGTTGCAAGAGTCGATGTAGCGATCGAAGCACTGGCTATTGTAGCGACTAAAGCACCGATATCTATAGAGATTGAAGCATCGACCACTGCGGCGACCACAACAATCTTGAAGTCAATGGCACACACCTATAAATGCACCCCCACCTCATCCACACAAGGGGGTCAGGGGATCAAAGCGGACAAAGTGCTTCTGCATCCCATAGTCATCTCCATCCACATCCATTGATCTTCTACCTCTGAAGGTGAAGGTCCTAAAAAGAGAGATATTGCTACCCCCTTTTTGAGAGAAAGAGTCACTATCCACTATGCCAACACTAGATCTGAATCTGAAGGAGTATTTTTGGTGTATCACCTTCCTCCTATATTAGATCTATCATCCCCTCTCCATGTTGTTCACCTATCACTTTGTTTGTGTGGATGTATCATCACCCTTGTAAATCTATAATGTTGCTCGCCAACATGAGTGGCTAAACTCATTACTTGGGCTGGGAGTAGCCACTAAGGATCTCCCAAAATGTACATACTTACATCCAGTTGAATGTATATGCTCTTAGCAATGATTATCTACATGTTCTTGGTCTTAACCCTTCACTTGCATGAATAGCTACCATCTTGTGATGTTTTATTGTTAGTGACTCAAAAGACTAGTACTAATGTAATCTAAGTGTTATGGAGTAGCTTAAATTCATGTGAATGTTGTAATGCTAAATCTAATGATCATATGGTTATATTTGTGATTGTTTGTTTGCCTTCTTGAAAGAGAGACAACCTTATAATCTAGATCTATCCTAAGCTTAAGAGAGGAGAAAATAGATATATATGGTGATTTCTTGTAACCTTGCTAAGGGTATACAAAGGGTGTGAGTATTTCATGATGGAAAGAGATATTAGTAGGTGAAACCCAATCCAAGTTCCTATCTGTGTTTGGTTACCACATGCTTATTTGCTTTTATTCTCTTATTTTGTCTCTTCATTTCTCCATTACTTTTTTTGTTTGTTTGGAGTAACATCATTCCATAAGGAACACCATCTCAATCTACACTTTAATTTAGTGCATCTGAGCCAAGGTTTCTACATTCTTAGCACTTACTGTTACTTGTCCCTATAGTTTGATCTCGATCTACTACATCAGATCCCGTATAATAGTTGTGGGGAACTGAGTAACAAGTTATAAATCTAAGATTCTGACTACTCTAGATCTACTCCATTTTGGGTGTGTGCTTTAGGCCAGTCATATATCTATCACCTAAATCAAATATAGATAAATGTATTATGAAAGAATGATAAAGCTTTACGTTTTGGTGTAAAACGCATATTTAATGCTCGGGAAAAGTACTGAAGAAAATAATTATCTTACCTCGATTTTCCTAGACTTTTCTTCTATATCTAGATTTACTATTCACATTGTAATAATGGTGAATAAAAACTAAATGATTAATTTTCCATATGCATACAAGTGGAGGAATCTCTTTCTATATTGGGTGTGTCTTATTAGCCTCCCTTCATTTTCTTATTCTAGATATGTTAATTTTAAAAAAAAAAATCTAGAGTGTTTATTTTTACCATGTGCTTGCTTGTTTATGCATGCATGATTATATGCCATTTTGTGTTTTTAAGTCTTTCTTCATATTATAAGATGTTTCAAAATTAGATCTGGAATAGATACTAGAAGTTAAATGCATGATGGTGTTAGACTGTTATGGTTTTTTATCATTATGCTTTCTTGTGTGGATTATTACAAGTCATCTCAGGAAAGACAATGTTCTTAACATGCATTCTTAATCAGAATCCCAAGAGATGGGAAGATTAACTAGCTTCAATAACCATATACAAGCTTGAGTTTAACTTTTGTTTATGGTCAGTTATTCATACATGGATAGAGTGTTCAATGAAGACAATCCACGTTCTACTCATCCTTATCTTTATTTATTTGTCATTCTATATCCTTACTTAGATATGTTCCATTATTTAATTGTCTTATCTATTAGTGTTTTCTTATTTTAGTAGATATTTTTGAATCGACTTTTACTTGAGATTAGACAATACATGGTGGATGAATTTGTGAGATAGATACCAATGAGTGACCTTGTTCTCTACAACATATTCCATACACATAAATATCTTTGAGTCTTTGGTTTATTAAACATTTAAATTTCTAAGTGAATCATATAATGTTGTGCATGTAATTGGTACATGCCAATATAGAGTTTGTTTTAATTTCTATGCCAACATGGTTTTGGGATACATTAAATATACATCATGATTTATTTTCCTAGTCATCATAAGCTAAATTTTTTGTTCTTATTGGCTACAATCACTTAATCATACAAATTCTCAAATCTAGTTGATTTCACAGTTGTTGGTGAAAATCATGGAGTTACTTCCATTTAGTTATCAAACCAAACCTATTTTCTACTATGCATAAAACATTTGCATAGGAGAACCAGACTATTGTGTATACTTGAGCTAGAGTACGCTATTAAGAATGCAAGAATAATAATTAATGAGATGTTGTTTATATCATGGTCAAAGAACAAAAAAGGCACTTAATTCCTTCATGCCATGCATATTGCTAATATCAAGCATGGGTCAGTCATCTGCCCTTCAATGCTAGCAATGAAACAAAGCATGCACTTATTATTCTTTTCTGGAATAATCACTTCTTAGAAATGCATGTGAGAATTCATTCTCACATATTGTCATATATACAAATCTCTATGACACAAATAAATCAACGACATGCTGTTAGAGTTTATATGCATGCATTAATGCATATGCTCAAAGTCTCCCTGAGAGATAATGTGTTACAACCATATGACTCGACCCCTCCTTGCAGCATCAAGAAATGGAAAGTTCATATTGATTCTTTAATAAAAACCTTTTTACATATCTCAAGAGGTGGTCGTTACTTCTTCCAAGATACTTTAAACTTAATGAAGGAAATAATCTATATAAAGAGTTGGATATATTTAATATCTACCGAGTGATATGACCTCATCATGGCATAAAGCCTTGAACTCTCATTGATACTTTTTGCACAATTCTTTCTCATGAGATCAAATAGATTTTATACACCAATGTTTGTGACTACTTCTTAGAATAAGGCCTCTAAGCATCCACCAATATCATTGAAAAATGGCCACTTACAAATCTATTTTGATCTATGAAAGGAATATCTTGAAGCCTTTATCCTCTAAATCCATTAAAATAATGAAGTAAAATATGTGGATATTCTAGTTTTGAATTTTAGCCAACTGGCATCAAATGTCAATCGTAACTCTTATTTCCAAAATTAGTTTTGCAAGAAGATTCAATTTCTTACTAAAGGGGATAGGTCCATTTTCTAAAGAGATCAAGTAGTATTTCCTATGTGGAAACACCTCATGCCTATCTAAAGATGACAAATATGGTTCTTGTATTACTTAAATAATTTCTAAAACCTCTTTGACACTAAGCTATGTAAGCACCATTGATTGTTTTGTCGTAGACTATCTCAAAAAGGGAGAATGTTACACTTTAGAAACAAGAGATCACCTAGAGCATTCTGAAGCCAATAATAATATGCCAAACAATATTATTTCCCTATCTAAAATCAATAAAACAACCACAAATTCATGCACATATGCAAATACACCATCCATGACTTCATTCAAGTTTGCTAAATTGTTTAATAGGCAAGCACAATTCTTTGAAATTGTCAACGTTAAAGCAAGATTAAAGCACTTTGATAGCTAATTCGCTGGAATTAGATTTCAAAATACAAAAAAATGAAGATTACCATTTTAGTGAAGGGGATCATGCCAAACAAAATTAAAGACAACTATAAACACAAATACTGTCCTATCTTTGGTTGTTGATAAAAGCAAATATCTGATAGAATAGTTTCCCTTCAATAGAAGAAAACATAAGGAATAAAGTTGATAGGGTTCGTTTTTATCTGAGATATGCTTTACAAGTTCCTATGAGACAACCTAACCAATAACAACAATGATTGTTTACGTGAAGAGCCATCATACACCAATTGAAGACACTTTAGCAAGGTAAAATGTAAAGCTAAAAATTAAACCTATGATGAATTATCAAAGATGGTTTTCTAATTGTAAAACCTTGTGAAATCTCACCACTTTTTTGAAGGGGCGTCAATGTTAAATTGAAAAACTACAAGTAAAGCTCAATATTATAATGAATATTCATATTAACATTCGTCTGTTGGATTACATCACCAAGATGACTATGTACAACTACTTTATGAAGGATCCTATCATCATATACAACAAAATACATGAGGTAGAAGTCTCAAAAAACATGAAAACATCAAGTGAGGTCATCCATGATAAGATGCTTGAGAACTTACATGATCCTTTTTCTTGACCTACCAGATTATTGATGATTTTTCCTAGAAAAGGGTCTTTTGGACCTAGGGATGAGCATAAATCATGATGTTTCCCCTAAATATCAAGGTTACCAACATGAATATTTATATAGTCGATCATCCTAGAATTTCCTGAGTGGGGATAATAAGAGATCTTTGATGTGTATTTGCAAATTCTTCATTCCATACAATTTTGTTGTCATGGAAAATAAACAAGGAACATGCTACACAATCATATACGTGAGACATTTCATTGTATAAACCACGCTCTCATTAATATGTAAGATTGGATCCTCACATTGAGGGTGGTTTAGATAACTAAAACTATAAATTATTTGATGTCGTAAACATCCATACTTTATGAAGTCCACTTAATTTTGTAGGAGATTGTGATCTATTTTATATTAAGATACAAGAGACATATTCTTTTGAAGACCCTTCTATACCATGGTATCACTAATTCTAAGGTTCCTTGGTTTAAGGATAAATAATTTCAATAAATACTTTAGCACCTCAACCAAAAGGATGAAAACACTATTGGATGAATCCAAACAAGAATTCCATCCTATTGCATATGAGATATCACATGAAGATATATTTTTTGACATGGTTTCCTAGTCCTAGGAAGAGAATAATAAACCAATATATGATCAAAAACCACTACCTTCTAGCCTCAAGTAAGAAATAAATAGGTTCCATGTAATAATAAGATTTCCTTGCTCATGAACTATCTCATCTCCTTCTAGTAGAGACAAGACCATTGGGAAATGGAATTGGATATTTGATATTATATCACCGATCTAAGGGGAATTACACAAGGCATATACTCCCATTATATTCATTTGGTTATAGACCATTTGTTAAGAGAACAACATCGAAGAAGAATGAATATGTATATAAAGAAATTTTGGCTAGAAAAACATATTCAGTTTATGATGTAGGGACCATTTAATCTATAAGTGGTAGAAAAGGGTCTTCCCTATGCAATTCATTCTTGATAAGGGAGAAATTATTGTCAACAAGCATGATAAAGAATAGTCATAGGATGGTGGATGTGTATTGATTATAGGAAATAAAACACATAACCCTTTAAGGATCTATGAAGATGAGACCCAATAGGGGATCCATTACTTACTCAATCAAATAAAAGGAACTTTTTGCCAATGTCAAATGCCAAAATGAACCATTGACAACAAGTTATTATTAATTATGTCCATTTTTGGATGGAAATAGGTAAAATGTATTGCCAAAAGGGTATAGCTAAGCTATACTATACAAAAAAACATTGAAGGGAATCTATAAATAGACCCCATAATAAACACACCACCAGGTTATATACCAAGATCCCAGTAGGTTCTACTTTATATATTCAGTTACACATCCAAACATGGTTGGCTCTAACCTTCCACCTAATATGTTTAGCTATCTCATCCACCAAGGTGGCAACAACACGTTCAGTCCCATTGTGTACTCTATAGTTTCTCTTCTGCCACACGAAAAAGCTAGTAGCAGCCAGTCAAACATAATTAAACTCAAATTCAGCTTTGTTGCACCAGTTTTTGCTCAGCAGCTGGTGGATGATGCTCCCCAAGCTCCAGTCTAGGACCGACCCCTGTCCGTTTCTCAAACTGACAATAGACCAGACATTTGTAGCATATCTACAGTTCAGGAAAGTGTGTTGTATCGACTCTTCTTCACTATGGCACAGGGGACAAACTGTATCCACTATCAGACCCCAGGTGCTCATTCTGTTACATGTGGGCAACCTTTTTATAATAGCTATATACAGTAGCGTACTCCATTTGGGGTAGTAGTTATTGACCCACACAACTTTAGTCCATTCAAACCCAACAATAGAACCTCTGATGATCCATGGTGAGTGGGTGGCACACGCCCAGTCGCCATTCCCATCAATAGAATACATGAGCTAGATTTCTGAGTAGGTCTTGCACATATTCCTCCACTTGGGGGATGGTTTGCTATGTTCATTCATCAGAAGGTTTCATCCATATCTTCTTGTAATCCATTTAGCCTAGGAGGTATTAGGTGTCAGTAGGAACCTATCAATTTACTTTATAGTATTGATCCTCATGATATCAGCAGGGTCAGTGAGCTATAAACCCCCCTCCTAGAAAGGTTTTGCAATTTTCTCCCAAGCTATGCCATGGGCTTTGCCCCCCCCCCCCAAACAAAATGAGAAAATAGAGATTTAATGGCATCCAGTGTCGGTTTGGGTATATGGCACATATACGCCCAGAACCTGACTTTACTTTGAAGCACAGATCTAACCAAAACAAGTCTACCCACCATGGATATCTTAAGGCAGCTCCATTTTTTTATTTTATCCCTTATCTCATCCTTGCACATTTTGAAATCAGTAGCAGTGCCCCTTCCCCCCGCAATGGGTATACCCAAGTACCTGGTAGGGAGTTTGCCTCTATTCATTCCAGCTGCATTCTTTAGTCTACCTCTTCTCATGTCACAAGACTTGGAGAAGAACACATGTGACTTGATAGCACTAATATATAGCCCACTGCTTTTCCCAAACATTATAAGGACTTTGTAGAATTGTTTCAATCTACTTGCATGGCCAACAGAGAAGAGTAGCACATCGTCAGCAAAAATAAGATGAGACATAACTTTTGTGCCTTTGACTTTAAACATTTTGATAAGTCCTTTATCTTTGGCATCTTTGATGAGTGTCGTGAGTCCTTCCATGACAATGGTGAAAAGTAGTGGGGATAAGGGGTCTACTTGGCGTAGGCCATTTGAAGCTCTGAACATACCAACAGGTGAGCCATTTATGAGGATGGAGAAGGAAGTTGTTTCGACACATTGACGCATGGTATTCAGCCATTTGGTTGAGAACTCGAGCATACTCATCATCTTCCATAAGAACTCCCAATAAACATGATCATAGGCTTTGCTTATGTCTATCTTCATGCAAGCCTTAGTATTATATCTTTTGATATTAAAGTCATTTAGGAATTCATTCGCCAGTAGAGAGCAATTAGCTATTTTACTTCCCTATACAAAAACATTTTATTCCTCAGATATGATGTGTGGCAGCACCTCTTTCAGTCGTCTGGCCAGCAAATTGGATATAATTTTATATAACACAGAGCAGCAAGCTATCGGTCTGTAATCCCCCATCTCCATAGCCTCTTTCTTCTTGGGTATTAGTTTGATAAAGTTGTGGTTAACTGCCCTAACCTTATTACCACCCATCCAGAACCATCTCACAGCTTCATTGATGTCCTTATTTATAAGAGGACACATATGTTGGAAGAATTTGCTATTAAACCCGTCTGGACCGAGTGCTTTATCAGGATTTATAGTCATCAAGGCTTCATGGATCTCCCTATTAGTAGGGTCCTTGTCGAGGTTGTAATTCATTTGCTCAGTAAGTTTTCTCTAAATAGTGATGTCTCTTGTCTGTCTCTCCATTGTGGTCTTGTTATACATCTTATAGAAGTAATCAATAGCCTGTTCAGATATCTCCTCTCTGCTTCTGGCCTTCTGACCATGTTCGTTTATGAGCTCTCGGATCGTGTCTCTCATCTCCACCTTTTTAATGGCTGTGTGATAAGCGCGGGTGTTTCTGTCCCCATCTTGTATCCATCTAATCCTGCTTCTTTGCCAAAGGAAAGACTCCTGAGCTTTCTCTATATCATTCAGCCTTTTTTCCTTTTGTCTCTCATTTTCAATAGCTTCCAATGACACTGGGTTAAGCCTCAATCACACTGTGGCCTCACTGTACTCCTCTTTCTCTTTTCTAATAAGGTTAGGGATATTCACTTTCTGCTTTGCCCACTCTTTAAGGTTGCTTTTTGTGAGTTGTAATTTCTTAAGTACCACAAACAAAGGGTTACCATAGACCGTAGTATTCCAACTTTTCTCCACATCTTCTTTGAATCCAGTCCACCTGCACCACAGGTTGAGGAATCTGAAAGGCCTACACAATAAATTTGTGTTTGTGAGGAGAACCCTCATCCAGGCGTGATCGCTAAATGGGTGTCCATCCATGTTAATAGCAGCGTAGGGGAAGACATCTAACCAGGCTTCATTAACATGTCCCCTGTCAAGCAGGCTTGCAATTCTTCTTTTATGATTCTGTTTGTTTGACCAAGAACCTATGCCTCCATATCTATTAAGCTCAAGGAGGTTTGCATCTTCAATGGCATTATTGAAGCTTTCCAAGATTCTATCTGAAACTCTCAACCCACTGTGTTTTTCTCTGGCTTTCCTCGTGTTGTTGAAGTCCCCCAGCACCAACCAAGGAATCTCATCTTGGGCGATATCTTTTATGGTCCTCCATAGTATTTCTCTATCTGTGTCAAGGTTTTCACCATACACTCCCGAGATAATGCAAGAGAAACCTCCCCTATTGAAGCAGCTGATTGTCATAATTTGGTATGTCTTTTATATCAACTTGACTTGCCAGCAAGTAGGGTTCCACCCCATCACAATTCTTCCTCGTTCACATTCTGTCAGATTGGATAAATAGCCCCACCCTTCTGGAAAAAAGGTGTTTATTCTATCTTCCGTTCTCCTCTTGATTTTTGTTTCAAAATAGAATATAATTTTTGCATCCATACCATTGATGATCTTCTTCAACTTACCCTACGTCTTGGGTAGGGATGCGCCTCGCACATTCCATGCAAGTACTATCATCGAGTTTCCTTATTCCCCCCCCCCCTCCTCCACCAGAGTCGGGGGTACCCTTCTTCTTTGTCCAATTAGGATGTACAACATATTAATTTTGTAGCATCATAAGAAAATATTCTGGATATTACAATATTGCAAGTTAACATGACTGAACACCAACATGGGTGAATACATGAAGGAGAAAGATACACAAACTATTCTTGGATGCAAACAATGATCTGTGCACTTCAACTCTATCTCCCATGGAACATAACCTACATTTGTGCAAGTGCTACTTAACTTGGTCATCCTTCCAAAGTCCACTTTACCTAGGGGGTTGGAACCATGCCCCACAAATAAGAAAGTTCAAAATTTATAAGGAAGCATTGGTATGTGTGTATCTTAGGGAATTGGTAAACATAAAGTAAAAATGACAAAATTTAAGGTAAAAAGGATTCCAAAAACTAGAGAGAATGAATTTTATCTAAATGGATGTCACACAAAACTTCATGTTGATTGATCCATACATATGAAGAAACAATAGAGTTATAATTGTTAGTTCTTACCATTTCACAATATAAAGTATGGAGCAAAAACATATAAAAAATAAGTAGGGCACTCAAAACAATGAAATTGGTTAACAATTTAACATGGAAGTGATATCAACATAGAGCATGGGTAAATACAAAAATGCAATTGAGGTTAGGACACATAATGTTGGGAACTGTGGTTGCAATATATGCAACAACCACATTTTTTGTGAGAAGACCTTATCAACAATGATATATTTGGACATAGGGATGTGAGGTATACCTTTTCATTTAGTTGATCTAAAAAATTCCTCACATGGAGATATAAGTGCACACAATGCTACACTTATGACAGTTGATGAAGTCCTCTTAACACAGTATAATAATGCATGCATCTCTACATAGTCTACAAAGATGATGAGAACTCCATGTAGCACTATAAGAGATGGTAAGGAAGGAGAAGCCTATATGTTGGTAACATGCCAGCTTTGAACGTTCTCTCCTTCTATATATGTATTTTGGGTAATGAAATCTAAGGTTCACGTGGCAAAAGGTGTAAATAAAATAGTAGTTGTCATGGCCCTTTAAATAGAAGAGGAAAGAAAGCAAGGTTTCTAAAACCCTAGCAAATAAAAAATAGAGGTTGTGTTTAAGAAATCTGTTTGCAGATAGCCAAACGGCCAACCTAACAGTCCAATCAAGAGATTGGACTATGTCAAAACTTTATAGAATTTGTCAACCTACTCATTGGTCTTGTCTAGTTGGAGGAATGGGTGGCCAGTTGCCGATTGGGTAGAGCTTGTCTAGTTGGACGAATGGACTATCAAGTCAATCAATTTGGACGATCTCATCCAAATTGAATAATAGATTTTCTGGTTGATTTATAGGCTTGTCCAATCAGCCATTGGACTTTCTAGTCGAGTGATTGGGCTTCCAGATAGTCTATGATTATCTAAACCCTTTTAGTAACCAATTGATCTTGTGTGCAAGATTACACTCCTCTTCCATGTGCATCTGATGTGTGGGAAACTATAGGCTCCACATCACATCGGTAGTGATGTCTATAATAATATTAGGACTTCACATACAATGATTGTTATCTAGAAATATTTCACTACCACCCAAGTATTTGGTAAGTTGGAGAACAACTCATCCTACTATTGTGGCCAATGTTGCAATGATCATATTTCCCTTTGTCTCTGATATATACATTAAATCATAGGAATAAAAAGTCCATACTCTTAATGTTCAAATTTAATTCCTTGATCTAGAGAAGACTATTTGATACACGTGTGAGATCAATACCATATATTCACTCACATTATCGTGGCCATGTATTTCATATTATCCCTCATCAAGTGGGATGGATACTACTCCAATCATAGGGACAAATTCCATCTATGTCACTCATAATAATAAACATGTTTCAAAGTTCACCCAAGCATTATTTGTATGACAACCCTTATTCAAGGATACATTGAGTAGTGTCAAAGTACACCAGACATCATTGATCATTCTAGTGACTTCATCTCTATGGAAAAAAATCACCACTATCACGTTGAGATATAATTTTGACTGCTATTTCTGGATTCCATGTATCATATTCAATTTGGGTCCATTCAGCACACTTGTTAACAACAAGTACCTATGTGTTTGATTTAATATCCAATATCATGACTAATGACTAGTACTCATCAATTAATACATATACATGTATTAATGGATTATTGTCTTCATAACTTCAACTATAATCTAACTATAAAATTAGACAAGAATGATTAATGTTACCATATATATGATGTCATGCTCAAACCCTCAACCCCAAAGCACATGACATTGACTCATACATTCTTAGGACATTATAATATTTAATTATTATCTCATATTGAAGAAAAGATAATATCTATAATTTCCTTTGTTAATAATTAAATAAAATATTATTATATAATTAGATCTCAGGGAATATTAACAACACAACCCTATAGAGAATGGCTTATAACCAAATTTCCAAAAGTATAATGATGGGTAGCAATCTTAGGAATGGGGTCCCTGAACTAACATGGGAACATAACCTAGGATAGTGGGGACATAACATGTAGGCCAAATATAAACTAAGCACATAACCCTAAAAGTAAAAATAAATTGAAACATTTACACAAATATGCTAATAATGAATCAGTAAGAATTCAATAACATAGAGGCAAGTGAAGCTTAGTTACAATTTACTTAAATAAGATTTTCCATCACCAATAATGGCACATATAAGTTCCACAATAAAAGTTGGCAAATTAGGGTTTCCACCACAATAGTTGACCAAAAATATTAGATTCATAGTTAGGATGTAACACAAGTTAATAATAGGCCATCACTTGGAAATTAGGGTCCTGCTTCACAATTGGAAAAAATTTATTTAAAATTCATAAATTAGGATACAACTAGATATAAGAGATCAAAATACAACTTTAAGATTCCAACGTGCATTTCAAATGGTTTAAGAAATATTACGAAATCAAATTCATAATATTAGAACTAAATAGGCCAATGAAACATGTAAGAAAAATTTCAATAAAATCGTGCCTTAAAGAGTCCCAAGAGAGAGAATGATGAACATTGTGCCCAATGGGACTCGTGAAGAGATGCATCATAACTAATAAGCAAACCTAGTAATTTAAGGGGGCAAACCCTAGGTCCAATCTAGGGCCATAAAGAATATTAAAGATTTACAAAAATTAGGGTTTATATTTTCTTAAAGGCATAACATTAAAAATCACATCTTTATAATTACAATTTTATGTTACTAAAACCAAACCATGTTGTAGACAAAAGTCTAAGGATTTCAAAACATCATTTTATTTATCTTTCTAACTTCTAAGATAATTCTATATATTTTTGTGGATTATTACATCTACTAATTTATTAAAACTAGAAACTGAGAAAAGAAATGTATGCCCCCATTCATTTAACATATTAGCATGATAGGGGCAGTGGTTGTCATTTTTCTCAAACAAAATACTTGCATTGTTAAAGAAGAAAAGCTTCTCCAAGACATTATTACCCCCAACATGTACAACTGGGTGGATATTGTGGTAAGGGTATTTAAGTAAATCATGCGTAACAAATTGTTACTCGATAAAACTAAATAGATGACATGGGCATAAAAATAATGGAACAATATTCATCTACAACAAGGAACCAATAAAAAAAGTGTCAACATATAGTTATAGTTATAAACATGGTCATAAAGAGCCTAAGCTCGAGGTACCCTAGTGCTCAAAATCCCTCTAGGAGCTCACATCCATTATAGCAAGGGGAAATCTTAGTCAACATGATTGTCTAGGATAAACATTAAAAAAAGACTAGGGAGTGAAGTGAGAAGTCACGACATTGCTAATAGTGGTTTCATTAAACAAGAATAAGACCTAAAACACAACATTGTATCAAAACATCTAGGGGGTAGAAATAGGGAAACCACATTACCATGGGGAATAACTCAATTTGCACTGGGAATAGGTTGGTGAGAGGATTTGGAGGATCTATAAGTGACTCGATGATGAGTGAAGGTCAGGGTCATCATGTCAATCCCTAGGTTGAAGGTGGAGGCAATCGAAGTTGGGAACCTAAGCTTCAGACTGATTGAGGTTGTTTTGGTGGGTTAGATTAATTATTGTAGCTGTGAGGGTTAATTTAGGGAATATGGTCATATAGGGGATGACATGAATTGGTGGTTTTGATCTTAGTAGGCTGAAAATAGAAAGAAAGGGAGGTGGGTTATTTGAGTGACAAAAGATGAGAAGGATAGGGAAACTAGGGTTCTAAGTATTAGACAAGATTAGACAAAATGTGTGGGAGAGGAATTGAGTAGAAATGATTGTAGGATAGAGAGAGAGAGAATAGAGAAGAAATCAGGATAGTGTCCTCTCAACATAAGGAAGTGTCAACAGGTGACGAATGCATATTCATCCCAATTTTAGTTACGTTATTAGTCTAGTTTAGCATCCAAATATCTTGAATTTCACTAGAATAGCTTTGTTTTAAACTACTTAGGGTTTTATGCTAATTTGTAGGAATTTGATACTTTACTTGACTCCCTTTGTAGGTGTTGAATTTTATCAATCTGTAGAAAGTTTGCGTAGGAGGTCCCATTGAAGGTAGATCGATAAAAAAAATTTGTGTCCAAGGGAAAAAATGACCCATCCATTGACCTACCAATCTACCTTCAAATATCTTCAATCATCCACCCATCAATATTAGTGCTTGATAGCCCCAATGACTAATCTGGTCAACATTCAGGATGTTAACATTCAAGCCCATCGACTTCTCTTTCTCTCTCAATAGTATCGTGGGTCTGCAACCAACAAGATGCCAGGTCATCAACCTACTACTTGTAACACTCTCATCTATGACCAAAACTACCATCGACCTTAAAGATCAGAGATGTCGACTAACACTCGTCGACCCATCAATCATCACCCATCAATATTAGTGCTTGATAGCCCCAATGACTAATCTGGTCAACATTCAGGATGTTAACATTCAAGCCCATCGACTTCTCTTTCTCTCTCAACAGTATCGTGGGTCTGCAACAAACAAGATGCCAAGTCATCAACCTACTACTTGTGACACTCTCATCTATGACCAAAACTACCATCGACTTTCAAGATCAGATATGTCGACTAACACTCGTCGACCCAATCCATTAATCAAGCATGCCATCGACCTTCTAGGTCAATGACCCATTGACCTCTAATACAGATGGACGGAAGCCCAAAAGTGACAACCATCGATCATTGCTCGACGTTGATAGGAGGCACAAGTGTTCGACAACCAGAACACTATAAATAGGCCCCCAAGGCATTAGTTCAAGACATCTTAGAATTTTGGTGACAAAACATGTCAAAATGATGATGCCAAGAACAAAGAAAACTCTAAATCTATCGACCTAGAGCCATCGATCTTCCACTATTGTCTAGAGGTGTTGACCTCTCCACTAAAAGAGCCATCAATCTCTAGAGTCAACAGTAGTGATCGACCAATTTCTCCCTTCAGAAACTCTAGGACAAAGAACTCCCTCTCTAGGTGATCGATCTCTCAACCAAGATGTTTTCCATCCACCTACTTCAAATACAAGAGAGAAGGATGGAAGTCTGTCATTGCGCACCATGTCGAGGTACTTCTTCTACGGTCATGACCATGATCATGTCCCCTTTCTTTGCTAGTGATATTAATCTTTCCATGTCGAGGGAGTAGTATTTTAACTACGGTGTGGGGATTAGCCCCACTACTCATTTCTTACAATTTCATTCATATACCAATGCTTGTATGAACTCATTTAATTCATAGATATTGTTTTTCATATGTCTTGTGGATTGATCACCCGATTTTCATGATTTATTATAATTTTATTCTATGGGAACTTCAATA
The DNA here is from genome assembly GCA_963693085.1 of Alisma plantago-aquatica. Lineage (NCBI taxonomy): Eukaryota > Viridiplantae > Streptophyta > Magnoliopsida > Alismatales > Alismataceae > Alisma > Alisma plantago-aquatica. The sequence continues at coordinate 925,539,656 of OY856411.1, read as the reverse complement.
GTTAAGATATGAATATCAATTAGGCTTGTTTGATGCCCTGACGAGAACTTCTGATGGAAAGTCTCTGGAGTAGTGGATATCAGATCTATAACAAAAATGACATCATATTACATGTATATCTACTCATGTAAGTTTCTAATGACAAAAGGGGAAACTTCCATAACTCTAATTTTATCTTCATAAATGTTTGGATTTAAATGAATGTGCATATTTGGATAGTGGTGCTGAAACCTAGTTCCACCCTAGTGTTTCCTGCTATTGAAACTAGAATCTTAATCTAGCTTGTTTCATTATTACATCTTTAGGTAACCAATTCAAGTTAAACTTTGTGATAAACACTAGTTCTTGACAAGTTACTTTGATCAGAAAATTCCTAAACAAGTTGTTTTTTGGGTTTCCATCCTAAATTGTATTGCAATAAGATTTGTCTTCTTGTGGGTGGCATTATTGCACTTCAGTTTGGGTAAACTCCAAGAATTATATTCTTAGTGAATTTTCCTATCCATTAATTTCCACATCAACAGGATGGAAACAATTTCTTCTCCATAGGATCGGGTGAAAAGAAAATAATTAATGGCATTCGTCATTTCGTCATGGCTATGTAGAAAATGAAGACATGATAGAATAAATGTGTGAGACTATAGTTACATCAATTAATTTGATTAATTTCCTAATCATTTAGTATTTGCACTATGTCACTTATTTTGTAGTTTATTAGACAGTCAAATGAGGTTCAAAATAATTGAAATTTAGCAATCTAGAGAAATTTTGGTATGTGGAATTTGATTTTTTCTGGTAGTGTATTCTTTTGAGATCATCTATCTAGTTACTTTATAAATTTGAAGTTAGTGCTATAATTTTCATATATGTTATTATAATTGATAAACTTCTCTAATAATCTCTGAATCAGTTTTTTTAGGTATATCTTTCCATGAATACTTTCCTTGAATCCTATTTCCAATTTTCATCACTAATTTGTTCAAGTTTGTATTTAAGGCCATTTAATGTCATTTTCATTAAACTAAGTCCAAACCAAGACTCTACTTATATATTTTTTCCTTTTTGTGACTAACAATATATTTTTACTTCATTATTACTAATGTGTAAGTGTGCAAACTTTTTTGAATCATTAGAAGGAAGAAAATTTTCTAATTTTGGGTTTATCATGGTTAAAAGTCATTATATCCCTTTTTATTATCCTAGTTGATGTATCTCTTCCATATTTTGGTATTTTGTTTCTTATTGAATTATCTTTTCGACTGCCTTTCCTTAATGTTGGCTTTCATTTTCTTCATTATTTAACTAAAATCTTTTCCTTAAGTCATTTACTACAACTACAACTCAAATATGCACAAAAGATATTAATTTATTTTAAATTTTCTAATTTATTTCAATTGACCACCACTACTAATAGTTTAGACATGGTTCATATATATTTAGAAATAATTAGATATCTTATCATATTAATGAGGGTTGTGACACTGAACGGTCCATCTACATGTATTTAACTAATGTCATCTTGCAATGCATTACTATATCAATATCCAAAGCCTACTTTTATCAAATTAGATATAACAAAAGTTCACATAAAATGAGTTGCAGTTAATTATGATAAATGTCTAATTATTATTTATACATCAGTATTAGTCTTCGAAGCTCTATCCATCATCATCCTATCAAGGTCCCTCAAGATAGAACTCAAACTATGTCTGAGGTTTTCTCCTAAACTAAGCCCAAAGGCATCTAATCGTTAAGATCAGGATCTTCAGGAATAAGAAGTTAGATTTTAGTATGTTACAAGATCACCTTCTCTTTATCTCGTTGACCAAAATATAAAACTTCTTTCTCATCACTTAAGCTCCTAAGACCTCTAAGTCTAGCTAGGGTAATTCCAAATACCTATTTATCATATAATAGAGTAATATTACAATCCATTTTTTGCATGGAACGTTCCCATACAAAAGAATTCCATTTTGTCTTGAGAACGGTCTAGAAACATTTGAATGTTGCATGATGGTGATATTTAACTATTGAGTGGAAAACATCATCAAAATTTATTCTGAATGACTAGTATGTATATTGGTAAAATATTAATAAATGTTCCTTGAAAATAAGTTAAGAATAGTACATGGTATTGAAGTTGAATAAGTACCACCTTACGACACAAAAGGCATCATTCTTGGCCATTTCATATATGAAGAAGGAATTCAGGTTCAAAAAATGCAACATCAAAGTGCTTGATAATATTGCACTCCTTACCTCACAACTTGTTCAAGAAATCTTCCTAGGCCATTTAGGATTATATCATCAATGAACTTTATAAGGTTTCAAATACCATACACATATTTATATAGAAGGATGTACCATTAACTAGAAATGAAATTTTTATTAGGCATTAAAATCTTGAATTAAGTTCTAATACATGCACCAATTATAAAAGCTCGAAATTGGGGATTGTCATTCAGGATTGTTGTGATGCAAGTGTCTATATTGTTGGTGTTATTGTTTAGAAAATAATGGTGGTAAACATTGTATATGTCCTTGGTGTTATTTATAAAGAAAATAATGGTGATCAACATTCTTTTATCCATTTTTCCTGTACAAACCTATATGAAGTTAAAGTTAATACACCACAAAAAAGAAAGATACTCTCATAGCCATATTCCCCTTTAAACAAGTTCATGGTCAGCCTTTTGGGCTAACTAGGCAAAATTTACGCTAAACATTTAACCATGAAGTATCTACCGACTAAGAGAGTTATACATTCAATATTTGTAGGTGGGAGTTAAAACTTCAAGAAATTGAAATTAATCATAAAAAATGATATAAATTGTTGTTCTACACCACCTCTCTATAACTAGAACAATCCTATGAAAAAACACTAGATAAATATCCCATGACAATCATGCATAAGGACATGTCATGCTTTGTTGAACTTTATAACTACATTGCAGGTCATAAAGTTCCGCTATATATGAAATAGAACATGAAGAGAAAACTTTTCTGACATCAAGAATTACTATCAAATAGATCCTATATTATTATAAAATGCAATGATGGAATCTAAAATTGACATATTCTATAAAGGAGGAGATCCTAATAAGTCTGAAGAGATGATTCTCTTATTATCAAGCAGTCTTGAGTACCCAAAAGTAAAAATTCATTTAGTTAGGTTTTTACTACCACATATATTCAAGGAAGAATCTATCTAGTTCAAGTCTTATGGAAGTTGTTAGAGGGTAGGGAACCAAAATATTAAATGAATATAGCTTCCTAGAATGAGGTTGTGTTCACCTTTTCTTCTTCATTTTGTAACAATACATTCTACTCATCATTAATTATGTATCAAAATGAGTTGAATATCATGCTGCCCCTTTTTTAATGTAAGATGGTAATAAAGGTGTTTTAAGAGATAATTTAGTGTCCCTAAGACCATGATAAGATATTATAGTTAATACATCATTCAAATAATTTTCTAAACCTCTTGAGAAAGTATGGGTGCATCATAAAGTTGATACCCTCACAAATCTAGCCAAATTGAGGCACCCAACTAAAATATACTACAACAACATCAAGGAACTAGTAACTAAATAAGCTACATGATGCTTCATAGGCTTATACTATATAATTAAATATTTACATAGGTATTACATCTTTTCCTTGATATATGGGAAGTCCTATCACCTATTAGTTGAGCTTGAAATAAGGTCCTAAACATTTATTACAACTTATTTGAAGAAGGATAACTTCTATATATGTAAGAAATGCAAGATTCATGACTACATGACTAGAAAAGGTATAGTATTCATAAGAAGAGAACCATCATTAAATATGATTCTCACATCAACGTTAAAGACATTGCTGAGGAAGATCAAATACTTCTTTTCAATCTTGTTATTCATTTTTCTTCGAAATTAGAGCTGCATATTTATGCTTCCCATCACAATGAAGAAACTACATTCCATGGATTCAAACATTTAGGCACATTAAATCAGTTAGAAAAGCCAAAGAGACGTTATAAAAACAAAACTTTTTAGGGAAAGTTGACCTCCAACCTTTTTAAGTAAACATGGAATGATAAAGACATCAATATGTTGATATAAGAGCTTAGATTAGTTTTAGTTTTGAACTTTATACATATGAACTATTGACATTTTGATCAAATGTATGTCTAACAAAGAAACACATAATCTTTGGTATTACTCCTTTGTGCATGAAATATCCAACCCGAAAAGACTAAACATGTATGAAAATTCCCTCTAATAGTTATAACTAGCTTACTGAGACTGTTGTAATTATGCCACTAGCATTCAAAACAGTGCTAATGGTATCCTGTTAACTACAGTTAATCAATATGAAAGCAATCATCTCTATAGGAGACGTTGTACAATAATATGACCATATCCTTGAAAACACCACAACAACTAAGTCAAATGGATATTGCCTTAGAAATATTGCTGGAATTACCAATTAATATCATCAACAATTGATTGATAAAATTAGTACACAAGCTGAATAATTTTAAGCCAATGTCAAACCTGAAGTCAGATGACTAAAGGTGGATCAATAATGATTATACAACCCAACACTTTGAATGAACCAATTCAATAGATCAATAAAAAAATATATTTAATGATGTTACCGCCACATTGAATTTTTCGAAGTGATATCAATATCACATAGACTTATACATATTTTACTCATGTCAAACTATATAAAGTGGTATCTATAAACACAAAATATAACTTTAAAATGGTTTTAAGCTAGATGAAAATGACTTTACATCTACACAATCCTCTTATTTCTCACATTGAACATCCAACACCAATCTATCCAACATCCAATCTCCACCATTATGTTATTCTTATTTGTAGGAATTTCTTTCACACCTTCCTTTTCTTGTGGCATGCATATAGGTGACATCAGTGTCAATCCCACTCCCTCTATCTTCTATTATAAAGAATAATTTAAAATTGTTCCTAATATTTGGTAAAAATAAAATGGCCAAAGTAAAGAATGTCAATCACATTTTATATTATGGAAGATCCTCCTCTTCCTCTAGGGATAATTAAGGTAGGCCAGAAGACAATGAGGAAGAAGTGCATTTAGGGAAGTTGATATCATAAAATAGAAAGTTTCCACTATGAAAAGGATTTGAACACCACATTCACTCCCAACATCGTATCTGGAATAAGGCACCATTTACAATGTCTAAGATATGGGCTTTGGAGACCAATATGACCAATTAGCTACTAGAAACTATAAAGAAATTATACAAGAATTTAAACCCACTCATTCTTCCATTACTAAACCTATGTTTTTCCTATGCATTAACTATCCAATCCATTGGTAGACTATTAATATGAAAGGCTCACAATTTTACTACAAAACACCTCCCTTAGTGAAAACAACTACATTCCCCCACATGTCTACTATCACACAAGTTGAAGTAGTCTCTCCTTCTTCATTAGTGTAAATTTGCACCTCATAGGCCACTCCCATCCAATTCAATTTCAATGAGAGGGACCAAGATCACATGTCTCATTAAAACAAACTAGAAACAAGAAGGTTGCTCTAGTCCTGCTATGTTGATGAAGACACAATGGACCTTTTAAGGAATAAAGCAAATTCTAATGCACTTCTATAGATAGTCAATCTTCAGAAGATCGCATAATCTGCCTATCTATCATACATGGTGATAATTAGGAGATTCCTAATCGGTTTCAAAAGTAAACTTATCAGATTAGGGATAATTATAAAAGAATTTTTAACTAGGAAATTCAGTTTGCATAAAAACCACTGAATAAAATATTCATAGACACTAAGAAGAAATTTAAGAATGAAGCGTTCGCAAAGTTCCTTGAAAAATATGAAAATTACATAGAGTATAAATCAAGTCTCCATATCTCCAAGATACAAAGATTTACATTGGGAGAGGTCAAGGCTGGTATGATTCAGAGTGTACGTGTTTGTGTTGTGTTGAAATAGTAGCAATAACACATTACTTACGAGCTACATGATTTCACTAAAATCACAGTGGACAAAGTGTATTATATACCACAATTTTGTCTCTATATCAAGACAATGCTATGATGATCAACTTATGATGAAATAAATAATGATTAGGGAGTATTAGTATCATGTATTAAATTAATTAAACTTGAATAGAAATGATAAAAAGTCACTTAGAGTTGGCATAGAGACTGGATTGCCAAAAGATAAAGATCTCCATCCCCTCCCATTTATGTTGAACTTAGTATAAAAATTCATGTTGTTCCTGATTAAAAAATGATGAAACAAATTACTCCTTCTCTCAAGTGTTTATTTCTTAACTTGGAGTAGATTCCCTTAGTTCTAACATAAATTGATCCCGAGATAGATAAAGCAACACCCATAATGTAATTCTTGACCCACTACCAAAGGCTCCAATAGAGTATTGAAAATGATGACTAGCCCCATAGACCACCGCTAGACCCAGCTACGTGCTTTGTCCTCACTCACACATAGTCCAAGATAAAATTCCTGAAAGGTCACCAGTCTAATACTACTATTGGCCAAGAATGCTTAACCAAACAATTTTTAGTGATGAAATCCCTAAAAAGGAGGCACACAATGGTGATATGGATAGTCCAATCATTCCTTTTAAGATCATTCATGTGAGGCCAAATCATGGTATGCTACAATCTCCCCAACTTTAAATCTTGAAATCCTCATCAAGTCTCAATTATATCATCTGATAGTGTTGTTTCATTTTAGAACAAACCCATAATGAACCATATAAACCAACATCTCCCATTCATGACTAATGTTGCAAGGGTTTCTTTATATTCTCTCAGAAGATAGCCTTTCTACATTCTTAGTTCACAGAGATAAACACTACAATGCCACATGTCCATGTGGGCTTCACCTATTGGAGGAAAACTACCTCTGATACCATTTGTAATGCCTGATCCCACTACCCAAGGCTCTAATAGAGTTTTTGAAATGATGATTGGCCCCACATACCACCACTAGTCTCATCTGGGTGCTTTTTCCTCACTCATACATAGCCTTGGATCAACTTTTAGACTGGTCACCCATCTTAGTACTACTTGGGCCAAGAATGGTTGACATCAAAGTTCCTTGTGACAGGCTCCCTTAAGAGGAGGTGCATATTTGTGATATGGGTAGTATAATCATTCATCTTTAGACTATTTTATCTAAGTCCAATCATGGTATGTTACATGAAATGGTTGGGATTATATAAGTTGTTCTTCTCCTATGTCTAAATAATGGGTTCCAACTATTAAATTCAATTATAGGAATCCAAAGACTAAACATAGATGGAGCGTTCTTGGTTCTAATCAGTATATCCCCCACAACTAGATTGATTATGTAAAATGTTTATAAAATCTCCTTCCCATTAGAGGAATTCCTTTGAAATACAATGTTCAATGTGTATTGAAGTAATTGCATAATGTATTTCATAATTTGTTCACTTGTACTACTCTAGTAAGTTGTAGTGAGGAGATTTCCTTTGTAGCACTTTACACCTCTCCCATGTTTCGGAAAGTGCAATTTTCTCTTGATGTTTGATACTAGTAATCAAAGTGAAAAGCTCAATGGTCTTCCTTGAAGGAATGGGTTTCTTCAAAAAATATATTGAGGGTTGGATCCCAAGTAGTGATCGATCCATTTACCAACCACCATACCCAATGCTTATCTCTTCTTCTGATAAGAAGGGAAGTACGTGAAGTCACATCATATCCTTGATCATATCGTGAATATTCACAATTTCACTCACCTTCAAGTAGTTATTAATGTGGCCATGGAGGTGATACATGGGTCAAAGACAAGCGGAACATAATGGCATCATGTTGTCTGTATTTTCTAATTAAATATTGAAGATCCACTTAGAAAGGAGTTTCTACTTCGTAATTAATTGTATAATTGGGATGATTCTAAATATAGGTTCATCAAGCTAATGATCCCATACATGCATCACAAAGCTCTAGTTAAAGATATAAATTTGGTTTTGCAATATTTATATCAACGTGGATAAGTATAAGATGGCAATCTTGACCCTATTTTAACATTTTATTTTCTACTATGGATCAATTTTCTCCAATACATAAGGGAAACTATTGGTACTCATATTTGAAAAATTAAAGCCTTCTTATTGAAATAACATCTCATGTCATCATGCATGTTTGCAATTTTAGAAGTTAAACTATTGCATATTTGATATATATATATACATATATATATATATATACACATACATACATAATTTTTTCTATATCTTTTATGCACCATTAGGGAATACTACAAGACATTTTAGTGAAGGTTAAAAAGTGTTTACTCGATGTGGAACATGAAGAGTTAGACATGGAGGTCAGGAATTCCACCAATGTAACTCTAGATTGATCGTTGTGAAGATAGCATGACCAATCTCTGATGTAGATAATGAATTGACATTCTACATCTTCAACGAGAAGATCACATTCAACATGATAACAAAACTAAAGGGGGAAATAGAAATAAAATCACACTCCTTCATTGATGAAATGAACAAATTCATGAGGAATCTATAACTTTGAAGGTGTGTGAATAAGTGAGACCTGACATGGCGTATGAAAAATGTTCCATTCCTAAATAACTATATATGAGTCAAGGTATGAAAATCAGTTTATTCTCTCCCTTCAACTAGGTGTCCTTGTTGATAATGATTCTAGACACATAATCTTCTTTTTTATGTTTAAATAAGAGAGAGTTTGATATGAATGATTGCCCTATATTGACTACATTATCTACCTTTCCTTCTATATGAAAAAGAACCATAATAACCACTTGTTTTCTTCTTGTTATTGGTTCACTTCCCTTACTTTACTTTTACTACAACATGATACAATGAATTTTGTAATTTAGTAATATAGGTAGCTTGTGCTTGGAAGACCACAATCATCCTTTAGTAAGCATTGAATAAAATGTTACATGTTAAATCATCTCTCATCATTCATTATGAATCAATATCTTTTCTATCCACACCTCCTAGTTACATTTGGAAGGTGACCGTGTGATATTGATACTTTCTTATAGTCTCCATTTAATATAACACTTTTTTGAAATTCGTTCAACTATAGTTAGTTATTCAATACTCAAATGTTGACAAAAAACATTTCCTTCGATCTCCCCTCTATTATTTTAAAGATATGTTTTTATTATAAACTATATTTCTACCATAATATAAATATATCATTGAACTTTCCTAAAATAACAATTTTAAAAATATTGATAACTTATCACATTTATTGTAGGCAATATGTCATGTATTTATTTCCTTAAAAGGCTTAGCACATAATTGATGTGAATTTTATATCACTAACAATAAGGTTGGAATCCCTAAGATTTTACCAAAACAACATGCAATAATACCACCCGCAAGAGGATGAGTCTTGTCGCAGTATAGTTAAGGATCAAATCCTAAGGACAAAGTTATTAAGAATCTTGTCAATTTGTATCCAGTTGAACCAAGACTAATGATTAGAACCAAGAGTTGATTTGGGTTGACTCAAACTAATTGTAAGGAAAGTAAAAGACAAGAAGTAAACCAGGGTCTATATTAATGATGGAAGTCACTTGGGTAGAATCAGGTTTCACCACTGCCACATATGCACATCCAACTCATATCCAGGATTTATACAACCATTCAAATGGAGTAGAAGCAAGAAATATCATTATGTATGTGAAGTTACATATGTATCTTGTGAGATCAATGTCTCGTCGCTCATGGATCATGTACATATTTTCTGGAGATATCCCTTAAGAAGTTCTCATGTGGATGTCAACCAACAACCAAGTTAATTGATATTCAAATATTAAGTATGAAAGTTATTGCAACAAAGGAATATAATATATCATGTAGAGTAGGTGATCAATCCACAAAACATGCATAAAACAACAAACATTAAATTAAAAGAGTTATATATAAGCAATAGAATAATTAAGAACAAGATTGCAAGAACGTGCAGTAGAGCTACTCCTCGCACTACAACAAAAGGGACTACTCACTCATTGTAGAAGGATTAGACTAGAGTAAAGAAGAAGAATATATGTCCATCATAGGATGGTTGAATGACCATTCGATGGAGGAGGCACCCAGACTATTGTTGACCAATTTCTCTTCTACTTCTTCTTCTAGAGATTTGATCCTTAGCATTGAACGATAGGTGGAAGGCTGATTGAAAATTGATGGCTACTCACTCCTTAGATAGAGAAACAACTTATCGATGTTGCGAGATGTAAGTGATGTTGTAGGTAAGTAACTCCTACGGTTGTCATCCAAGGTAACCATGAATGGATGGGTTGAGCTGATGGTCAATCATCAATCTCCTTGGTTGGGAACTGAGAGGTAGCTTGGAGGTGAGGGTGAAGTAGAGGCAACCCGTCCAATGTAGGAGTCATACGTCTATTTCTAGTCATAATTTTTTTGAGATTTGTTGTGCTTTAAGGGAGCCAAGGCACGTGCCTCAGGGAGTGTTCTCAATATCGATGAAGGTAGATGTTTGTGGTCCCTTTGGTAGACTTATCACCCCTAGGCCTTCGAATGGCAGAGGTTTGTCGAGCCATTGGTATATGAGGTCAGAAGAGCATCCATAGTAAGGTGAGAGCAAAGGAGGTCTTCATTTGTGGGTTTAAGGATACCATTAGAAGGGGCACATGAGTGCCTTTTGAAGAGGGTGTCTTCTGAGCCATCGATAGATGAGGCTAGAAAATCGCCTTCTGTAGCTCATCATTATTGTTCCATGGGTAGATGGTAGGAAGGAGTTCCATCAGAAGGTGGGTATGCAAAACTAGCAGAACACAATTGCGGGTCGTCCATTGTCATTGCTCACAATTACCATCAAAAGGAAAGGCTAGCTAAACCATCTGTTTTGACAACCTACAGGTTGTCTACGAGTGATGGAATCTGATGGCTCCACTACAAAGGGGAAGGACTTGATGGTTTTGAAGATTATGGGTTAGAATCCATCAGTTTAGGATATTGGGGAGCTGGAAGTCATGACTCTTTTGAGAATATTGAAAATGATAGCTTTTCTACATATTCTTCAATCTTAAATGGTTGAGCATTCTGTGCACCTATTGTAAAGCTAAAAGGGTCATGAATGACCGTGGATCTTATCAAACTCCAATTATCTTCCTAGAATTATAAAAAGCTATAAATGGACAAAACTAAAGGTCAATCAGGGATCAAAAGTTTAAAAGTAGAACATAAGATGTGACTAGAAATAAGATGAATATGCATTCATCAAAGTACTCCAAACTTGATTGTTACTCATCATTGAGAAACAAAAAATCCAAAACAATCACCAGATGGTACTGTCATCCTGTATGACTTCTTCATCTTCACATCATGTTAGTTTAATGCTTCCAAGCATGGCCCAATATCTCAACTCCCTGAGATCACTAAACACATATTACAACATCTTTGTTTCCCAAAAGCATTTCTGTTGGTATGTATGCCCTGAGAGCCAATCATGGGATGATTGGTGGGATACATTAAGATTGATTTGATAAACATAAAAGGCGAGCTTCCAATTCTTTCTGGTTCAGTCATATGAGATAGTGATAGAACAGATTGAATGTCTAGAGAATGACAGTACTCAATGACGTATGCTTTCAGGTTAAGGACCTGAACGATGAGATCATACGGATGCTAAGAATTTGTACATTCTTGTTATGTCCCTAGTTAGATGTCATTGTGGAAGGTAGATAGACAATAATGACACACAAGACTAGATTGTGGTGTTGGTTGATGACAGAATCTCATTAGTCATGATATAGAGATATCAAACCAAACACATAGGTACTTGTTAGAGAACAAGGTACCGGACAGACCCACCGTGAGTTTGACACATGGAACCATGAGATGGTAGTCACAGTCAATACTCACTGTGATGGTGGTGAGTGTGATTCTTAGACCTGAAATCACTGCACTCAACACATGTCGTTGGGCACACTTTGACATCATCAAACGCAGTCCTGAAACATGGGTTGTTATAAAGATGATGATTGGGTGGCTTTGACACATGGGGCTTTTGAGGGGCGAGTGATAGATATGGGATTTGTCCCTCCTGAGGGAGTTTGATATCCATGGCCACTTGATGAGTAGGATTGAGAAAGGCGTGCACACATGTGTGAATCAGTATGTGATACTGATGTCATACATATCTCTTCCAGTCTTCTCTGAGATCAAGGAAGTGAATGAACGTTGACAGGATGACTGTTCCATGCCTCGAGTTCATTCGGGATATCAATGACAAAGGAATTATACATTCACTGTAACACCATTCACGGATTGTAGGATGAAAGTTGTTCTCCAACTTTCTACTTTCACTTGGGTAGCACTGATGTGTGACTAGGCACCGCTCTTTGCTTGTGAAGTCATAAGTGTTATGGACTTTCACTGCCAACGTGAAATGGACCTGCAGGGTCACACACATAGGATTTAACCTGGAAGAGGAGTTTTGTCCACAAAGCAATGTTTAGATTGATTACTAAAGGAGTTTAGTAGTTCAATTAAACACTCAATCAGTCGATAGCTCAATATCGTATGGTTCAAGGTGTTGGACGCATTGATTGGAGTATCGGATTGATTGAAATCGCAATTGACTGATTTTACCCAACCTGTGCTCCCAACCGATCGGTTCATGTGATGAACCGGTCGGCTGAGGTTGCTGAACCGGTCGGCTGGAGTGTCCAGGCCGATCGGCTCATGCCCAGGTTGAAACGATCGGCTCAACTGGTGCAACTGACCAGTTGGGAAAAGTCATGTCGGCAAGAATTTTCCTTTGGTTTCAAATTGCCCAATTCGATTGGGAATAATATTGGTATTCGATACCAATTGGGAAAGAAACAAGGAAAGTCTTTTTGAGCCGGATTAGGACCATGAACCGATCGGTTCAGGGCACCAACCGATCGGTTGGAGTGCCCCAAACGATCGGCTCAGGTCCAACCGATCGGCTCAATGGCCGAACCGATCGGTTCAGTTGTGAACCGATCATTTCAAGTTGCGAACCGGTTGCTTTTTGTGGAAAATTCTCAAACCCTTCTACTCCTGCTTTAGTCCCGCATTGCCCGGGATGGAGAACCCTGTCCCATGACTCTCCTATATATATAGGGGTATTGGGGGCTTCTCAAAACACAGCTCAGTACAACCAGTTGCTCTGCAAGTTGTCGTTCTCTCTGGTTTTGGTAACCGTGAAGAGCCCGAGCAAGTGCTTCCCGCAAAAGGGAGGTGCAGCAAGGGAAGGACAACTACAGTTGCAACAGGAGGCAGGAGAGCGTGTTGGCGACTAGTACGTCAACAGGAGGGTGCGACTCCTTCCACTTCCTTGTGGGACAAGGAGTGTGAGTTCCAGGTGGTCCGTGTGGACTACTACAGAGGTGGGAGGACACTGCCGCTTAGGAGGACAACTGTCATCTGACAGTCCGGTTCGAGTAGGAGTTGTCAGTCCCGGTGCGACCAGGAGCTGCACAGACACCGTCGAAGTCCGGAGTTGAAGATCGCGCATTGCGTGAGGTATTGTCGCCGAGCAAGCGTCGGGACAAGGTATGATTCCGCAAACCATCTTTTCCTATTATATAGACGTTGACGCGTTTCCTCGGTATGGGTTGGGGAGAAAATTTTTGTTTCCGCTGCCTTCTCTGTCTCCCCTAAAACCCAACAGTGGTATTAGAGCCACGTCAACTGCTCTATATTTTAGGAATATCGATATGATCGATTTTGGTTTGTCGCCTTTATTTATTGCATACGATGCGAATAATATCGGCTTTATGCATGTCCAATCCTAAATCCACAAATCCCTAATTACATATATGATATGTATTATTAATGCACTCGATACGCGTCGCCCTTAAACGAGTTTTGTGGTGGATGTATGTAGCATGATTATGGCCTATAAACCCCTATCTGTGATTGGTTGTGTGTGGTTGCTTGAATCTCGGTCTGCGCACCGATCTTCCCTCTCTTATTCCTGATGTAACTCGAAATAATTTGAGATTCTTTCCTACCTTTCCTCCCCCCGAATGTAACTCGGGGTTTCCTTTTTTTTAAAGCAATGTAATAAATAGAATAGGATTTTATTTCCTGTTATGTCAAAGACCGACGGACATCAAGACGACTGCTCAGACGGTCGGTTCAAGGAGTGCACCGATCGGTTGACCTTCCAGACGGTCGGTTCAAGGAGTGAACCGATCGGTTGATGATCGGTTCGAGGAGCGAGACGAGCGGGTGGCGGACATGACGAGATGCACAACGACCAGGCAAACCGATCGGTTGGAGGATCCAACCGATCGGCTGGTGGCACCCAGACGACCGGCTGAAGAGTACAGATCATTCATGTGATGAGTTGATCTACTCGGATGGCAAGGCAAAGAGTTCATCTTGTACTGGTTGCATGTGATGTAGACCTAGATGACCGTGATTCCTCTTGGCTCAAGGAATCACATTAGGATGGCCATAATCATCGCTTTTTATCGTTTGTGCATTTTTTCTGTGGGATATAGTATGTATATGATACGTACTATGTATTGTGGTGATTGGATATGTATATGTATATAAAACCAAATCCCTCATTAAAATATTAAGTTTTAGATGCCTTCCAAATGCGACACACGTGAAAAGCTTGATCGACCAAGTGTGGGCACGCCCAAGCGTGGTGCACCGTCTATCTCGTGGAAGCGTGAAGGATGAACATGTGGGTCTGCCCAAGTAGGGTGCATGTTCATCGTGTTTGCTTTGGGTCAGACTTAACAAGGTGACCTAGATAGGATCTAGCACCTTGAGGCATGGAGATGATCATTGCAAGGAGTTGTATATGACATCTTATCAAGAGTTGCATATGATGCAATTGGCAAAAGTTGCCTACCTGAGAGATCTATGTTATGGGTGACAGCCCAAGCTGGTCCATGACTTAGAGGATTTCAAGATCTTGCCTACTAGAAGGTTGTTCGCTGCAATCTTCCGAATTGATGGTGAGGGCTATCAATTTGAAGTAAAATAGTGGGAGCGATAATCAATTAAAGGCCTAATTATATCGTCAAACTTTCAAATCAATCAAATAAGTCAAAAAATAAGTTTTGGACTAAAATTGCATATTTTCCTTTTTGTAGTTCAAATGGCAACAAACAACAACAACTTTTCTTTGTGATCGGTCCTTGAAAAGGACAAGCTAAATGGGACAAACTTCCACGACTGGTATCGGACATTGAGAATTGTTCTCACTCAAGAGCGTAAGCTCTATGTCCTGGATACTCCAATTCCAGAGGAACCCGCTCCTAATGCACCAAAGACAGAAAGGGATGCTTACAAGAAGCATTCTGATGATGCCATTGATGCAAAGTGCTTGATGCTATGTTCAATGAACCATGAGTTGCAAAGGCAACATGAGAACATGGGTGTCATAGAGATGATTCTGCATCTCAGGAACATGTATGAAGATCAGGCACGACAAGAGAGGTACAATGTTTCTAGGGCACTATTCAAGTGCGTCATGACAGAAGGAGATCCAGTTGGTCCTCACACACTCAAGATGATTGGGTATGTGGAGAACCTGCAGAGACTGGGATTTCCACTGAGCCAAGAGTTGGCTACTGACGTGATATTGCAATCGTTTCCAGAATCTTACAGTCAGTTTGTGATGAACTACAACATGAACAACTTTGATAGGCCACTGTCTGAGTTTTTGGGCATGTTGAGGACAGTCGAGTTACAGATGAAGAAGGACAAGCCTAAGTCCATGATGGTGATCACGAGCAAGAAAGGCAAGTCCAAGCGCAAGGGCAAGGGAAAAGTTAAGAAAGGTTCTGAAGCTAGCCAGGAGTCCAAGCCATCTTCAGCTCTCAAGGCCAAGGGAGGCGTGACCAAGAAAGGAAATTGCCACCATTGTCAAAAACCAGGACATTGGAAAAGGAATTGTCCTCTCTACCTGGAAGAACAAAAGAAGAAGGAGGCGACTGAAGCCTCTACTTGAAGGTGTCATGTAAATAAACTTGTAACACCTTTTGAGATATATGATATCAAGATGTAAAGTGTAAAGCATTCTTACTTGGGGCAAGTGTTGCCTTTATAGATAGGAATACTTTAGTTTATTTTCAGCCAATAAGGCATGTAATACAGTTATGAACTGCTATTTCATACTTTCCAATAGATAGAAACACTTTATTTTTGCATATTGTATGACAATGATAGCAATTAATAAAGAGATGTTTCAATTTATAAAGATGTGATCTTTGTGGCAATGCCTTATTTATCTTGTGATATTTGATATGCATAAGATAAGACGATACCTAAAAGTTATAGATAACTCAAACAATTTAATTAGCATTAATCATGAGAAATTCATTTCTAGTTTCCATGTGATGGATAAAACTAGACTCTTTTGGTTAGAGAACCAGTAAGGGACATGAATATCTTGGACATGATTAATCAATCTTCACTAAAGTAGTGGAAGAGTGATTATCCTATTAGGTATAATACATGTGATGTATTTACATACCTATTGGAATAAATGCTAATACTTCAAATGGTGTTTAGAGAAATACCAATATGAATGTCTTGAAATGTTCAAGATTATCATAAATGAAGTACAAATTTGGTAAAGTATTAATTCTTGATGAGATCAATGAATGAAATACTTGGACCAAATGTTTGAGATCCTTATGAGTGATTATGATAGTGTATCATAGTGAACTCATGATTAAGGCATGGTGATGTCTGAATCAAGAAGGAATCATACTCTAAGGAGTTAGAGAATGATTATCAAATAACTGAATTCTTCTTAATAAAAGAATACCCCACACTAATAAAAGAAATTAAGAATCACAAGGGTTGCGAGTTCTTATATCTTTAACAGATACACCTCAATTATCTATGTGATGAGTTGTTCATGTGATGAGTCAACTATCAAGATGAATATGAGGAACCGGATCTTGAGTTATAGTTTAAAACCATTACATCCTAAATGACCTCCATGTGAACCATAAGGTATGACCTTGATGGTAGCACTCATTGGATCATATCCATAAGTGCAGATGAGTCTTAAGTGTTAAGACACATGGATAACATTTTGAGAAGGATGGTGCTTGTTGATTGCAACTTAATGACTAAGACATTTGGCATATGGATACTAAAACTGCATTCCTACGAGGAATAAAACCAGGATGTGTACGTGACACAACCTATAAGGTTTATGAATCCACTAATGCAAATGAAGTCTATAAGTTACAATGGACTAATCAATGTGATTGATTGAGTACAAGAAACTCAAAATTGGATCTTTATTTTGATAATATAGTCAAAGGGTTTGACTGATATGTCAAAGATAAAGAAGTGATCTGTGATTTAGTGGGAGCGTATTCACATTCCACATATTGATGTGAAATGGAATTGTTCTAGAATGGAAATCCAAAAGTGGAAATTATCTTTAAGGAAGATAGAGATGTTTCCTATGTGATAGGAATAGAGATCTATAGAGATAGTTTTCGAAAATCTCTTGACCTGGAAAGAGAAAGCATACATTGGCAATCTGTACTGAAGTGTTCAGTATGCACAGATTCAGTGGGAGAAAACTTGTCCATGTTACATGGATATTAGTATCCCAAGGCCAAGTGTCCAATTCTTATGAAGAATGGGAACACTAAGAATAGATATGGATCTATCATGTATGTAATCATCCCATTATCTTGCATGTATGACATGGCAAGAATAAAATGCATTCATCATCTTGTATGTAGGACATGGCAATATGATGTGCTCATCCTGATAACTCGTATGTGTGACATGACGAATGGATGTCTGTCTGCTTCCAGTAAGTGTTACTGGAATACCATGAGAACTTGATAAGTGCTTGTGAAGCACTAGTTCTATGGAGAAGAGTTTGATGTAAAGAGTTACATTGATGCGAACTTCTGAAAGGATAGAAAATTAATCGCAATATATATACATGAGATGTATAAAAGTGAATGTTTGTTGATAATTGGAAGTGTTCCAATAAAGCCATTTAAAAGGGAAATGCCGAGTATCTATGTGTTAGTGAACAGCAGTGGATACTATATGGATTTGAAAGTTCATGAGATGGACTTATATTCCACTCATTGATGACAAGTCTGGAATCCTTGATCATGCAATGTGGCTAAAGGTTAGCAAATGAAATACAAGATCGCATATTACGACAACTCCATCTCATACGTGTGACGTACAGCGAAGAGATGAGAGACATGCAATTTATACATACTTTGGCAAGGTGTTGCCATTACTCACTATGTTGGCACTAGAGCACAGTAACATGTGGGACATGTTTGAAGATCACTATGAATATGATTCAAGGGTGATTGGCTCACAGTGCAAGTGGGAGTCTGTTGGTATGTATGCCCTGAGAGCCAATCATGGGATGATTGGTGGGATACATTAAGATTGATTTGATAAACATAAAAGGCGAGCTTCCAATTCTTTCTGGTTCAGTCATATGAGATAGTGATAGAACAGATTGAATGTCTAGAGAATGACAGTACTCAATGACGTATGCTTTCAGGTTAAGGACCTGAACGATGAGATCATACGGATGCTAAGAGTTTGTACATTCTTGTTATGTCCCTAGTCGGATGTCATTGTGGACGGTAGATAGACAATAATGACACACAAGACTAGATTGTGGTGTTGGTTGATGACAGAATCTCATTAGTCATGATATAGAGATATCAAACCAAACACATAGGTACTTGTTAGAGAACAAGGTACCGGACAGACCCACCGTGAGTTTGACACATGGAACCATGAGATGGTAGTCACAGTCAGTACTCACTGTGATGGTGGTGAGTGTGATTCTTAGACCTGAAATCACTGCACTCAACACATGTCATTGGGCACACTTTGACATCATCAAACGCAGTCCTGAAACATGGGTTGTTATAAAGGTGATGATTGGGTGGCTTTGACACATGGGGCTTTTGAGGGGCGAGTGATAGATATGGGATTTGTCCCTCCTGAGGGAGTTTGATATCCATGGCCACTTGATGAGTAGGATTGAGAAAGGCGTGCATGCATGTGTGAATCAGTATGTGATACTGATTGCATACATATCTCTTCTAGTCTACTCTGAGATCAAGGAAGTGAATGAACGTTGACAGGATGACTGTTCCATGCCTCGAGTTCATTCGGGATATCAGTGACAAAGGAATTATACATTCGCTATAACACCATTCACGGATTGTAGGATGAAAGTTGTTCTCCAACTTTCTACTTTCACTTGGGTAGCACTGATGTGTGACTAGGCACCGCTCTTTGTTTGTGAAGTCATAAGTGTTATGGACTTTCACTGCCAATGTGAAATGGACCTGCAGGGTCACACACATAGGATTTAACCTGGAAGAGGAGTTTTGTCCACAAAGCAATGTTTAGATTGATTACTAAAGGAGTTTAGCAGTTCAATTAAACACTCAATCAGTCGATAGCTCAATATCGTATGGTTCAAGGTGTTGGACGCATTGATTGGAGTATCGGATTGATTGAAATCGCAATTGACTGATTTTGCCCAACCTGTGCTCCCAACCGATCGGTTCATGTGATGAACCGGTCGGCTGAGGTTGCTGAACCGGTCGGCTGGAGTGTCTAGGCCGATCGGCTCATGCCCAGGTTGAAATGACCGATTCAAGGGTTGAACCGATCGGCTCAACTGGTGCAACCGACCAGTTGGGAAAAGTCATGTCGGCAAGAATTTTCCTTTGGTTTCAAATTGCCCAATTGGATTGGGAATAATATTGGTATTCGATACCAATTGGGAAAGAAACAAGGAAAGTCTTTTTGAGACGGATTAGGACCATGAACCGATCGGTTCAGGGCACCAACCGATCGGTTGGAGTGCCCCAAACGATCGGCTCAGGTCCAACCGATCGGCTCAATGGCCGAACCGATCGGTTCAGTTGTGAACCGATCATTTCAAGTTGCGAACCGGTTGCTTTTTGTGGAAAATTCTCGAACCCTTGTACTCCTGCTTTAGTCCCGCATTGCCCGGGATGGAGAACCATGTCCCATGACTCTCCTATATATATAGGGGTATTGGGGGCTTCTCAAAACACAGCTCAGTGCAACCAGTTGCTCTGCAAGTTGTCGTTCTCTCTGGTTTTGGTAACCGTGAGAGAGCCCGAGCAAGTGCTTCCCGCAAAAGGGAGGTGCAGTAAGGGAAGGACAACTGCAGTTGCAACAGGAGGCAGGAGAGCGTGTTGGCGACTAGTACGTCAACAGGAGGGTGCGACTCCTTCCACTTCCTTGTGGGACAAGGAGTGTGGAGTTCCAGGTGGTCCGTGTGGACTACTACAGAGGCGGGAGGACACTGCCGCTTAGGAGGACAACTGTCATCCGACAGTCCGGTTCGAGTAGGAGTTGTCAGTCCCGGTGCGACCAGGAGCTGCACAGACACCGTCGAAGTCCGGAGTTGAATACCGCGCATTGCGCGAGGTATTGTCGCCGAGCAAGCCTCGGGACAAGGTATGATTCCGCAAACCATCTTTTCCTATTATATTGATGTTGACGCGTTTCCTCGGTATGGGTTGGGGAGAAAATTTTTGTTTTCGCTGCCTTCTCTGTCTCCCCTAAAACCCAACAATTTCATCCCCACTGTTTCCAAGCTCAAGCATGTTTAAGAATTTTGTATGAGTTCAGAGTTGCCCGACTAACAACAAGTATACATTTGATCAGAAAGTGGTTTTTTTTAAGAGGGTGGTAATATTAAGGCATTCATTATGCATACAGGTGGAAAATAAATGAAGGGAGATACAGAAGAGAGTAGAAAATCTCTCCTCCATTCAACTCAAGATTTTTATTTCGATTACATTGTTTGTAACTTTTTTGTATGTGGATCTCTCCTCTATTCGACTTGAGATTGCATTTTTCTTGTGTGCACATTAGCATATTTTATTTGGCTTTTAGTGGTACACCATATACGAGAGATATGGAAGAAGCAGATAGGGAGGGGTGCCACCTGAACTTGGGGTTTTTTATTTCTTTTTGGTGGGGTGGAGGGGTAAAACGATGGTAGAAGAAGTGTTGATGAGAGTTTGGATCATAATGTGGCATGATTTATAGTTTAGTGCATTGAGTCATTCTCCTTGTCACACTTTACTCAAATGATTACTTGATGGGGATTGAGTGGTGATTCCTTGCAGATGTTCCACTAGTTAGTGGGAAGTGCAATGTGTTTGAGCCCTCTCAATTATGTAGATACTTGCAATCTTTTTTTCTAAGAACATGATCTTAGGGTTCATAACCTTCTCAAAGTGATTTCTAGCCCTTGGTTAGTTTTAGAAATTATTCCTTTTGAGTCTTTGATTTAGGTAAGAGGGGTTTAGTGATGCAAAATTGCATGGAAAAAGAGACTAGTCAACTAGATAAAGGCTTTGATTGAAAAGTGTCAATCTTTCATCAAGTTTGTATAAAATTCTATTTTGAAAATGTCGAAAATGTAACTTTTTTGTCAAAATTGTAATGATGGAATCTTAAGTAAGAAACAAATAGTTTTTGATGGAATGTAGGATACGTAACACCAACCCTCCAACCTGAATTTAAATTTTTTTCCATCCTGAGAGAACACTAAATCCAAGATGGAGGGGAAAACCGTGCTGGTTGGACCACCAGATGTGGTTACATTCCTATCAACAACGTTTCCTCCATCTAAGATATATAAAAAGAATGTTATTAGAACTTAGATTTGCATCTTGCAATGCATTATCTAATGGCTGCAAAATTGTCTAATCTAAATTTAAGAGAAAAAATTAAGGTAAAATTGGGTTGCCTCCCAACAAGCTCTTATATTTTGTGTCTTTGGCTTGGTGAATTGATTTCAATTTTCAGACAGGGGTGCAGGTTTGGGGAGGTCAAGAGTCCTTTCAATACCCATATCTACCATTGTTAAGTAGGTTTTCAAGCAATGACCATTAGCCACCTACTTTGCAGACTTCTTGATCCACATGATGAATGTATCGTGTAGAAATATGTGTCTAACAATATATGGTCCATCCTAGAGAGAACATAGTTTATTTGGGAAAAGTATCAACCGTGAGTTAAAAAGAAAAACTTAATATCTAACATGTATGTTTTTTTTCTTTTCAGGTGACCATCATTCCATAATTTTGTTCTCTCTTCATAGATGTGTGCATTCTCATATGCAGTCATCCTAAGCTCTTCAATCTCTTGTAGATGTAGTAGTCTATTCTCACCTACTTTCTTCATATCAAAATTTATCTATTTACTTTTCCTCCATGATTTATGTTCTAGTTTGACCTCTAGGTGACACGAATTTTCACAGATTAATCTGAAGATCTTGGTTCCTAGGAGAGTCTTGAAAATTGTGCTATAGGCTCTTTGGGAGCCATTGATTTTGATGGACTAATCTTTCAAGTTGCAGTCAACATTCTTCTCTTGTATGGCCTTGAGTTTGTGGTTTGATACTTCCAAATGCCACTCTTTTTTAGGTGGTAAGGGAAAGAAACCTTATGATACACATTAGACTTCAAGAACACTTCGAAATTGTGCTATAGGAAATGAGAACATCCATTAGATATGATAGTGTGAGGGACTCCAAAGTGAGGGAATATGATATATCTGAATAACTCTATAATGAACCTTGAATCACTGGTTGTGGTGGTGTATCTTCCACCCACTTGGAAACATAATCCACTGCTACCGGGATGTAGAAAAATCCATGTGAAGAAGGGAATGGGCCCATATAATCCACACCTCAAACATCAAATATTTCAACTTCTTTCAAGAGTTCCAGAGACATCTCATCTCTCATGGTGATATTGTTGGACTTTTGACATTTATCATGGGATAAGACAAAGTTATAAACATCCTTGGATATACTTGACCATAAAAATCCACATTATAATATTTTTAGTGTAGTTTTTTTCAAAGCTCATGTGAACCATGGCTGGTTCTGAGTGGCACTGTTCGATGGCTAGAGGGAGCTCCTCTAGAATATAGCTTTGATATAGGCCACAAACACATATTTTGAACAAGTATGGTTTCATTCTAGTGGTATTGCCTGACATCATACATGAACTTCTTGCTTATAGTTCATGTGCAGTCTAGATGGATAATGCCTACAACAAGGTAATTAATGAAATCTACATACTACAGAGTGGCTGCTGAATCTTTCATGAGTTGGTCATTTGGTAGGGAATCATTTATGGGGACAAAAGTCCATATCGAGTAAGTGAATGTGACTTAGGTGATCAGTAATGACTTTTTTAGTGCCTTTCTTATGTTGTATCTCCATATCAAACTCCTCTAAGAGGAGACCCCATCTAATAAATTTTGGTTTCAAATATTTCTTTTCCCCCAGATAACGGATCACGAAATGATCAGTGTAGACTATGACATTTGACCCTACCAGGTATGATTTGAATTTGACAAAACCATAAACCACAACCAGGGTGTCCTTTTCTTTAGTTGCATAGTTCCTTTGGGACTCATCAAGAGTTCTTGATGTATAATAGACAACATGATGTTTCTTTTCTACGTGTTGACAAAAAACAACCCCCACTACATAGTTGTTGGCGTCACACATGATTTAAAAGAGTTGAGACCAGTCTGGCGCCCAAATAATGGGGGTTGTAGTGAGAACTTGCTTTATATTGTTGAAACTTTTTAGACACTCTTCACCAAAATGAAACTAAGCATCCTTCAGCGGTATGTTGGTCATTGGCTTATCTATTTTGAAAAAATTCTTGATGAATCTTATATAGAAGCCTGCATGTCCTAAGAATACATTGTTTTCTTTTACATTAGTGGGGGGCTAAGTTTTCCAATCATGTCGATCTCTACTTTGTTTACTTTGATTCCTCAATTTTTGACTTTGTGCCCAATCATTGTGCCTCTCTTACCATGAAATGTCATGTTTCTCAGTTTAGCACCAAGTGTGCCTCCTCATAACATTTGAGCACTAGAGAGAGGTGTGTTAATCATGAGTGGAATGAGTCCCCATGTATGGAGAAATCATCCATGAAGACTTACATTACGGCTTCGGTTAGGCCTACAAAGATCGCCACCATACAATGTTGGAACATGTTTGGCGCATTGTAGAGCCCAAAGGGCATTCTTCAAAAGGCATAGGTCCTGAGGAATAGGTGAAGGTTCTCTTCTCTTGATCATGTGAATAGATAGGATTTGATAGAACTCAAAATAAATAGTCGAGATAGAAAAATATTCTTGGTGACCATGCGCTCTAGGATTTGATCGAGGAAAGGTAGGGGAAAGTGGTCCTTCCATGTAGCTTTATTTAGTTCCCTATAATAAATGCACATACCTCACCCGGTGACAGTGCGGGTGGGGATGAGCTCATTATTTTAATTATGCTCCATGGTGGTGCCTCCTTTCTTCAGAACAACTTGGATCAGACTTACCCACAGTTAGTCAGAGATTGGGTAGATGATCCCAGAGGTGAGTAACTTAACAAATTTAAGTCAAACCACCTCCTTCATGTTCAGGTTAAATTTGTGTTGATGTTCTACAATTTTCTTGTGGTCTTCTACAATGGGGATCTTGTGCATACACATTCTTTGGCTGATCTTGGTGAGGTCACTCATCTTTTATCCTATAGCCTTTTGACTTTCTCTTTGTTTGGTTAGCATCTTTTCTTCATGTTTGAGTTTTAGATTGGAATTGATTATTACTGGACAACCCTTTCAATCATCCAAGAAGACATATTTTAGTCCTTTGGAGATGGGTTTTATCTTTAGGTATTTTGGTGTTTCCTCTAGCTCTTCAATAAAGTAGATGGCCTTAAGTTCTTTGAATTTAGATTCCAGATCTTGCTCTATTGAGTCAAGGAGAAACACACATTGCTTTACTCACTCATCAATACATTTAGTGGCACTAGGATTAGTAAGAGAAGCCTCTAGCGGGTCATTATATTCAAGTTGTTCTTGAGTGAGGAGTGATAATTGCTCCATGCAATCTAACAAAAAGACTTCCTTTTGCATGCTTGGTCTTCTCATGTTATCAAAGACTCTAACTTCAAAAAAAATCCCAATCTCAGGAGTCAGGTTTTTGGTTCAATGTCAATCAATGCTATTGCCCTATCTAGGAAGGGTCTACCAAAACTGAGAGAATATAAATGGTCTAATTTTATGTCCATGATGACAAAATCACATGGAACATAGGAATCGTTGCCCACCTTCACTATCACATCCTTAATAATCCCATCGGGAGCATCATTGAGGAGTCAATGATATGTATTGCTATGTTAGTCGGGAAAAGATATGTCAATCCCAATCTTTAATAGAGAATGTAGGGCATAATCAAGATGCTCTCTCTGAGGTAAGCTAATCCTTTCTTGCATGTGCAGTCATCGATATGGCAAGAGATCATGAAGGATCTTGGATCCTTCTACTTTTTGGCATCTTACTTTAGATTATATCAAACATTGATATGGCTATCTTGACTATCTCATAAAACTCAATTAGATACATCCTAGTGAGGATAGTCTGTAGATACTTTGACAAAGTAGGTATTTATATCAGTGCATCTAGAAAGGGAATATTTGTATGAAGTTTCTTCATCGCTTCTTTAAACTTTATGAAGCGAGTCTTAATCCTTGTCTTCCTTAAGTGAGATTGTAATGGATGGCAAGGTCTTTAGATAGGTACCTCTGGATCACCTACCTTTCTGCAATGATCAGCTATTATGGGGTGACATTTTCCTCTTTACTGGTAGTGATAGTGCCTTGAACTTATTTTTCAAGTGTCATCTTGGTTACTTTAGAGTTTTGCATAATCATGAAGTCATATTCTTTGTTATCTATGGATACCTTTATGCATGTTCTTTAAGGATCTTCCCTGATCAAGTGGCAACATCTTTCAACTATTCTTGATTCTTAGGATTATCTTTGGGTTGTCATGTAAATGCTCTTACAAGTGGGCGAAGGGTTTCTAATATTTGGTCTAGTTGGGATTCGATGACTTTCTAGTGAGCTTGTTGGTTTGCAATCTAAGTCTATTGCAACAACAACATTTCCTCAATGATTGAGAGTTTGTCAGCGGCTGATGGAGGATTGACTTATTGTGATTGTTCCTGTTGTTGTTGTTGAGCTTGGTTGGGATTCTATTATTGAACGAAGTTCCTACACTGGAAATTTCCCCAATTGTTTCCTTGATTTCTGAAGTGTTGATGTTGATTACTTTGGGATAAAGGAGGCTCCCATTGTTGATCTCTGTATAGCACTAGTTTTTGGGATTGAGTACCTTTGACTGGGAGAGTGCCGATAGCATTATATCTTCTATCTGATAGTGTCTACTTGGGTTGTACTATTGCTCGTGACAACATCAAAAAGAATATTGCACCCAGGGGACAGTGGTCACTACCCTTACATGTTTCACAAAATTGTGTTACCACCTTGACTTGTTGTATTTGTTGTTGCGACAGTGGGTTTATATTCCTTCTCTCATAGGCATTAATGATGACTCAAGATTATCTTGTTTGAGTGCCTATAACTCTATAGATTTTGCAATGGACTCAAACTCAAGCTTTCTTTCTATCAAAACTACCTTCAACACTCCTTTTCATACAGATCTCCCTCAGTTGGCTGGATTTTTTACTCCAAGGGTGACTACCTTCCATACACTATCATAGCTTTGGTGCATGAAGTTTCCTGCAGACAAGGAGTTTGAAAACTGTTTGATATCTTTGTCCAAACCTTTGTAGAAGAATTTAATAAGTTGATTTTTGGAAATACCATGGCGTGGACACTTGCAAAGGAGTTCATTGTATCTCTCCCATGCTTCTAATAAAGTTTCACCTGGAACTTGGGTAAACTAAGAGATCTGACCTCTGATGGTGTATGTAAAGGTTGGAGGATAGAGCTTCTCAAGGAATTGGTTATGAAGTGGTCCCATGTAGTGATAGGAACTTTGAGATTGAGATTTCTCTAAGATCCTTTTGTCTATAAGCCTCTGGTGCAGCAACTTGGGCCACATGGATTTCTTATACAACAACAACATAGGCTTCTTGTATGAGTATCTCTCTCTGAGCTTCTACGGCTCAATTTACACTTTAGTTGGGTTCCTCCTTAGCCAGTCTAGCTTTATTCTCTCTACTCTAAATATGAAAGGTCCTTTCTATTTTGGGATAAAAGCTTGATGCATGTCCAAACTATTGGAGCGGCACACACACTATTTTTGAGGTACCTAAAATGGAAAGGTCTTTCACGAGTTAGTTATATGAAGAAGAATCAAATTTAAGAGTATTTGCAATATTATCAATGACAAAAGTAAAAACCTAAATTAGTCTTTATTGAATTGGAGTTAACTAGATGATTTCATTGTCCCTGGCAACGGAACAAAATTTGACATGGCATTTACTGCTCTAACAAATTCACCTAAGGGTTGGAATC
Organism: Alisma plantago-aquatica; assembly: GCA_963693085.1. Taxonomy (NCBI): domain Eukaryota; kingdom Viridiplantae; phylum Streptophyta; class Magnoliopsida; order Alismatales; family Alismataceae; genus Alisma; species Alisma plantago-aquatica. The sequence goes on along the minus strand of OY856411.1, from coordinate 925,512,231 downwards.
CCTAAGGTTTTACCGAAACAACATGCAATAATACTACCCACAAGCAGACTGGTCTTATCACAATATAGATAAGGATGAAATCCAACTCTTATGTGGGCTTGATACAACCATTCAAATGGACAATCACAGAAGCCACATCTACAATTAGGTATGAGAAGTTACATAAGTATCACCATGAGGTTGATGTCTCTTCACCCACCGATCATGTACCTATTGCTTTGGATATATCCCTTTGGAAGTTCTCATATGTATATAAACCAATTTAATTATTATTAAAATCCTAAGTGTTAAAGTTCTCACAAAAAAGGAATATAATGGATCATGTAGAGTAGGTGATCAATCCAAAAAAATGCATAAAACAATTAACATTGAATTGAAAGTGTTATATGCAAGCCTTGGAACACTTAAGAATAGGCATGCAAGAAGGACAATGGGGCTACTCCCCATACCCTGGTGAAAGGGAGTACTCACTGATCATAGAAGGATTGGAACATAGGAAAGAAGAAGAATATATGGCCATAATTAGATGGTTGAATGACCATTCAATAGAAGGCGCCCTAACTATTGGTGGTGGCCTTCTCTTTTCATGCTCTATCTTCTTTTCAAGCTATGACCCTTGACGTTGAACAGTAGGTGGAAGGTTGGTTGCAAATTGATGGCTTCTCACACTCTAGATATAGCAGTGACTTCTCTTCATCGTGAGATGGAAATGGGGGTGGAGGTAAGGAGCTTCTACAAGTGTCATCCTAGGTAACCGTGAACGGATAGGATGAGTTGAAGTTCAATGATCAATCTCCTTAGATGGACACAGTGTAGTAGCCTGGCAAAGAGGGTGGAGCGGAGGCAATCCCTCCAATGTATGAGTCAGAGATATAACTATAGACATTGTTAGGGTGAGATTTCTTACACTCTAAGGGAGACAAGGTACATGCCTTGGGGTGTGTGCTTGCCAACTATGGCAATTGTTGTCTATGGTCCTTTGTTAGAATTATTCCCATTACGACTATAGAAGGTGGTGGTCTACTGAGTTTTCAGTCAATTAGGTCGAAAAACCATCCATCAGAAGGCGAGAGATGAGGAGGTCTTCATTTGTGGGTTCAGTGAATCTATCAAAAGGGGTGCAGGAGAGCCTTCAAAAGAGGGGAGTTGTCGAGCCATCAGTAGAGGAGGTCAAAAGAATGTCTTCGGTTGTTGATCATTGTCACACCATCAATAGAGAGAAGGTAGGATTTCCATCACAAGGTGGGTATGAAGAACCATCGGAACATAGTTGTTGACCATCCATCATGACTTCTTATAGTTACCATCAGAAGGCGACGCTAGCTAGACCATTGATTTTGACAACCGATGGGTTGACTGTGAGTGATGGAATTTGATTGATCCAATGTAGAGGGGCAAGGCTCGATGGTTTGGCATATTATTGGTTAGACTCCATCAATTTAGGATCTTGGGGAACTCAAAGTCTATGGCTCTTCTGAGAACACTAAAAATTATGTATTCTTTGCATATTCTTCAGATTTAGCTGGTTGACATTCTTACGCACCTATTATAGATCTAAATCAGTCATGAATGCCCATGGATTTGATCAAAACTCTAATTATCTTTCTAGAATTACGAAATCTATATAGACACAAAACTAAGGGTCAATCAGGGACCAAAGTTAGAAGGACATTGGGTGGGGGTTGAGGGGGTCAAGGGGGAAAGGAGGGGGACTTGGTGGCAGGAGTCATGGCCGTAGAGGAAGAGTAGAGAAAGATGAGAACACATTGATGACAATAGACCAAGGGGAAGGATAGTGGAAGGATCCCAACAAATTGTTAGGTTTTTGTCTCTGAAGTTGGGATTGAATTCTAGTATGCGGGTATGTGAGGAAGTCGACAAGATAATCAGGAAAACTCTATAATGGAAGATTTGTGGTGGCGTTCAAATATATAGAGAAGTCATCAACAAAAGGTTCTCTAAACAAGGAGATGAAAGGAAGAAAGGCCTTGTTCAGCGGTGTGGTGGGTAGAAATAAATCTAACCATGCAAGACAATCAGATAACTCAATTTTATTTTTGGAGTAGCTATTTGAAGACAAACTCGACATGGAGGACATCAGACTCGGAAAAATTGATGGTTGCCCGTCTATTACCATTGGCCCCGATGCACACAAAAATCTTGCACATCCACAGAAATATGTTGTAGTGATTCCCTTACTAGGTGCTGATGTTAGGTTCATAATGATGCAGGATAGGATCAAAATTCTCTACAACCCAAAGGGGAGATTTAACATGTACGAACTTGATCTGGGACACTATGTTGTTCAGTTATTGTGCAAAGATGTCTACAATTGTTCCATGATAGGAGTCCCTTAGAAGTTATTCAGGTGTTGCCTAGCCTTCTGGGACTTGTACCCAACCTCTAAGCCAACGGAGGAAATACTAAAGTATGTGGTTACATGGGTACAAATATTGGATTTTCCCCTACATATGTATGTTACCGCCTTATTCAAATACATAGGAATCACCCTGGGAAGTTTGATCAAAGTTGACACCCACACAACATGTCACACCCGGAGCAAAATTTGCTTAGTTGGCCATCAAGATAGATACCTATCAGACCATGTGCACTTCCATACTGATTAACGATATCAAATACTTGGTGGAGTTTGAGGTAGAACCATAAACATGCAACAGTGTAGAATGGTCGACCACTCTGAAAAATATTATATGTCAAAAATAGTGCACCAGGCCAGCCTTGAATCTCATGAATGTATGAACATGGATGATGTTCCAATTCTATACACCTGAATTCTTGATAGCATGAGAATCCCAACATGTTCTATGCTTGGTAATTCAGTTATCTCTTTTTATGCAAGCTAACTATGCAGGTATATTGAGTTCATAGCCAGGTAAGAGCTATGGTGATTATATGATTATGTGCTTTATGTAGCACTTGATGAATGTGCAATGACTGAATAATAATAATGATAACTCTATTGAAAACATGATATGTAATAGCAAGTATAATGTGAAAGGTCTGAGGACCTGATTAAGGCTGAGTGCCTAGTTGAGGGATGTGTTCCCAAAAGGCTGATGTGAAAAGCCCTGAGGGGCAGTGGCAATATGTGATAGAGGGATTGAGATCCCATGATGATGTATAATGTGAAAGCCTTGAGAGGTAGTGGCATTGTGTGATGTATGAGGGATTGATGTCCCATGGTGATATGATGATTGTTGAGGGTAATGAGAATAGCATAGGCAGTATAACATCAATACAATGAGATCTAATGTTGTTCATATTCTATATATATGTTTGGCTGTTCAATATAACTTGATTACCCCAACAATCTACTCAAAATGCATTAACTAATTACAGATGAATCTCTCATGTAGTTTCCCTGGCCATAGATCCATTATTGTCAGTATTTGGTGATGGTGAAACAGGTTTATCCTGCGGGATTACCTGGAGTGCATATTGTTGAATATGTGAGGTTTCCCCTAGCCTAAAATAGGAGGGTTTGAGTGCAACTGTGGTTGCAGACTCAGGATATATGGAGCATGGTGAATAAGACCCATGGCTCAGGATATGTGATGATGAGCATGATGCGTTCATGGCTCGAATGTATATATGGGTAGCTTGCGGAGTTGACCCTGTGGCTGAGGCCACTCAAGCAAGAGACTGCGGTCCTACTTTGGTTAATGTGCAACTGACCACAAAGAGGTGAGGTCATGGAGTCCGGCTCTCCCAATGACCTTGTATGGCACCAGTTTTGGGCTTCGCAGTCGAAGGTTGGATTTGAGAGGGACGGCTCACTTCCTCAGGGCATAATAAATCGTAATCCAGCCGTATAGAATATATTGCTTAAGGCAAAACACAGAACATTGACTGAGGCCTTGCTTGTGTAGATGATCTAGTTACACCTTGCAGTTATGTGTATGTCCTTTATATCTTGTAATAAGATCTTATGAAGTTTATCTTGTCAATCATGTTCCATACAGAATGCCTGGTTATATTCCTCCTGATAGTTGGTAGAAGGTTATGTTTCCCGCTGGGACTGTGTGTCTCACCCCGCTGGTTAATAACCCTTTTTAGGTGGATGTGTCTGGCGAGATGAAGATCATGTGGCTACAGATGATATGCAGAGTTATCATACCCGGTGGGCTAGATAGTGTCTAGCAGTAGAGTCCTAGGTGTCGTCCCTATACACTCAGGTCTTCGGGAGAGCTTTTCAATGTTTCTTGTACAACGATCCATGTACGGTTTTCGGTATGTATCCTGATGTAAAGCATCATGGAAAACAGTTATTTCATGTAATGAGATGATGGGAATTTATGTTGTAGCACCTTGGAAATATGCTATGAAACAAAAAGTGTTGGTTCAGATATTAGATGTTTCATCTTGTGGTGCTTGTTGTAAATCGGTTTTAATTTCCCGTAATTTTTCAGTATTCTGCTGGTTTGCATGTAATCATGTTTTGTTGTGGATGAGGTGTTACACGGGGACCCAGGCTGGTCTTCAAAAAGTCGGGATTTACTTAAACTACAAGGGGATGTGTGGTAGCGCAGAGATGGAGGAGACAACATCTACAATGGAAACGGACCAGCAACCTAGTATCGGCAAGGATGCACAGACTGACGTCGAGAACTCGCTCTTATTGGACGGCACCCTAGGACCCAAAGCTAAAACCTTCAAACAAGTCATCACCAGAGGAGGAGGGGGCGGAGAGACGGACCCCTTTTTTATAGATGATGAATCGGAGGAGATGCTCAACCCAGAAGACATCGAGATTGTTTACGACAAGGGTTTCCCTGAGATCTATGTTGCCCCTGAAGCAGAGGAGATAATGAGCAAACCCTTCAAATACGCATTCATCATCAAGCTTATCGATCGGCATGTAGGGTTCCTAACCATGACAGAACGGCTGAAGTTTCTGTAGAAACCTGCCGGAAGATTCGAACTTTACGAACTTTCAAAACAGTACTATGTTGTGTAGTTTTATAGCAGATTGGACCAAGAAAATGCTATAATTAAAGGTCCATGGTCCCTGTTCGGTAGCTGCCTTATGGTATGGCCATGGGATAGCTATTTCGAACCATCAAAGCTCCTTCCAGATCACATTGTTACATGGATCAGAGTTATAGGTCTGCCGATTCACTACTATAATAGAGAAATGTTCTACCAAATCGGGCAGGCGCTGGGCCGACTGGTCAGAGCAGATGATCACTCAACAAACCGCACTAGGAGCATATTTGCAAGGCTAGCTTTTGAGATATCTACATCCAAACCGATTCATCCGGCTATACTGATTAATGGTCAGGAATACAAAGTGGAGTACGAGTCCCTACCAAACACATGCTTGAAGTGTGGGAAAATGGGTCACGAAGTAGAAATTTGCAAAGGTCCAAACGAACCACCAGAAAACCCTAAAGAACCCAAAAATGAAGACGAAGCAGGGGTCAGGTGGATGGAAGAGGAGAAATGGCAAATCTACTATGGCAAGAATGTGCTTACACGTAGACCACAGAAGAATAGAGATGCTCCCAAGAAAAATGCTATTAAAGGGGCACCGTAAAGTAATAAATATCAGGTTCTAGAGGAAGAAGAAGAAGAACAAGGGATCGACATCCCCTCTTCCGAAGAAGGAAGCACTGTTCAACCACGCACGAATGAAGAAAGTCAGGGACCAAAGATTTGGAGGAAGAAGCAAAAAAGAAGTGAGGAGCCTGATGTCTCTACAAGACAAAAGACTAATACAACCCCGGCTACAACTGTGATATCAGAGAAGCCACAAAACACCCTAGTCACTACCAGTTCTTCACATATAGTAGTGATACCCATAGGCGATGAGGTGATTAGAGACAAACCCGCAGGCAACCATTCTGACAACCACATGATGTCAAGACCAGAGGATACCAGCCATTCAACTCGCGCGGACAGGAACGTATGCAATACAAATAGCAAAGATATTTCATAAAAATCGGCGATGTCAGGCAGGAAGGAAAAAGAGAAGAAATCAACTACAAGCCCAGTGTATCCAATGAAGAGTCATCAACTTAGTACCCGTAGCAAGACCAAAAGAGCTCAAGAAGGGGGAGACGGGAACAGTGGTTCCCCAGGTGTATAAGGCCTTTACCATTAGTGCTTAATGTTAAATATGATCATCTGGATCATCAGAGGTGTCGGCAAGCAAAAAGCCAGGCACTTCCTCAAACAGGTAGTAATCAAGCATAAGATCAAGATTGTAGCAATCTTGGAACATCGAATTTCTGGTGATACAGCACTTAAAGCCATCCATGACATTGGTTTTTCAAGCTCCCACAGAGTTGAGGCACGAGGGTTCTCGGGTGGCATTTGGGTTCTCTGGAACAAAGTGGATTGCGACCTCTGTATTATACAAAGCCACAAGCATTATAGTACGCTCCTTACTTTCATATATGCGTCACCAAGCCCGGCTGGCAGATCCACCCCTTGGAAACATCTCATAGATCTCAGCCAGACTAACAGCAACCTCCCTTGGATCGCCATGGGAGATTTCAACTGCATGCTCAACCCCAACGAAAAGATGGGAGGGAAGAGTTTCAACCTTAATGAGGCTACACGGTTTAACAATGCAATCATCCAAGCTGGTTTGAGCGACATTGGCAGTACGAGCTTCAAATTCACCTACAAAAAGGGTCTGCTTTATGAAAGACTGGATAGAGCTCTAGCTAATGCATCTTGGCTCCAACAACATCTGTTGTTCATCTGTGAAACGTTACCCATATTTGGCTCCGACCACAACCCCATAGCTATCCTAAATGCCAACAAGCCTAATAACATTAGAAGGTTTAAGGCAAAACCATCTTGGCAATCGAATCTGACATTTCAGAATGTTCTCCGTAAAAATTGGGATCCAGGTTTGCCGTTTCAAACTACACTACAACTTGCAAAGAATCCTATTCTATCCTGGGAGCTTACAACCAGACAGAACCATGGGAAGCAAAAGAACCAGCTCATGTCCAAGATTGCTAAAATTCAACACAAGTTAGAACAGAACTATAACGAGGAAGATGACGACATGTGCCAAAACTTTGAGGCAGAATTCGAGTCAGTTCTCACTAGGGAAGATGAGGATTGGAGGCAAAGAAGTCATGACAGAAGGAGATAACCATTACAACTTTTACCACGCCTATGTGAGTAACAGACAAAGAAGTAACACAATCCATAGCCTCCAGGATGAGCAAGGACAATGGATCTCGGAACCCAGAGAACTTCAACAGCTAGTGTTTAATCACTTCAAACACCTCTTCACAGTTACGTCAACGCCTGCCATCTCTACCATGGATAAAGTACCTAGCAACTTTAAAAGACTCACCAACAACCAAATTCGAGCGTTGGCAGCTATGCCTTCTGAATATGAGGTCTGGAAATTAGTCAAAGATTCAAACCCTTTCAAAGCAGTAGGACCGGACGGCATAGATATGAATTTCATCAAAACCATCTGGAAAATCATTAAACATTTGACCCTCAAAATGATCAGGAGCATGCTGAATGGAGACCCTATATCTGACCTAGTCGGGGACGTGAGTATTATCCGTATACTGAAAATAAAACAACCTACAAATTGTAACCAGTTTAGACCTATTTCACTCAATAACGTTTGTCTGAAGTTGGCTTCCAGAGTCATTGTTGGAAGAGTTAAGAGGCATATATCTCACTGGATCTCGGCCGAGCAAACTAGTTTCATCCCAGGACGTAGCATCTCAGACAACATCATACTTGTCCATGAAGTCATCCACAATCTGAGAAGAAGAACCAGCGCTCCATACATGGCAATAAAGGTGGACCTTTCAAAGGCATACGACAGTATGTCTTGAGATTTTGTCAAACATACTCTGAACATCATGTCATGGTCAGCCAATATCAAAAACTACATCCTCAATTCGCTTCGCACAGGGCACACTAGAGTCATTCTAATTGGGGAACCTCTCCCTGAATTCAAAACATCCAGGGGTTTGAGGCAAGGCGACCCCCTTTCCTCATATCTATTTGTTCTCTATATGGAGAGGCTCTCACAACTCATTCACAAACACGCCGCTGAGAAACAGTGGAAACCTATCAAAATTTCACAACAAGGACCGAAAGTATCACATGTCTGTTTTGCTGATGACATCATCATCTTCGCACGGGCAACTGTGGAACAGATGACCATCATTCACAACTGCTTCAAGCTCTTTGAAGAGGCATCTGGGCAACAAATCTCCATAGAGAAGTCAAAAAATTTCTTTGTGTCTTCGGTCAACCGATCCACAAGAGCGGGTATTTGCTGGATCAGTGGAATACAAGAAACTATTGACCTAGGGAGGTACCTAGGAGTGCCCTTTATTCACCAAAGAATCAATAAATACACATACTCTTACCTGGCTAGTAACATGGAGAGCAGGGTTAATGGATGGGCAGCAAAAACGCTTACCCTGGCGGGCTGTATATGCCTAGTTAAAGCGGTCCTTGCTTCACTTCCCACGTATGTCATGCAAACAGCAAGGATTCTGATATCGGTCTGCACAAAACTGGACAAAATAATGCGCAGATTCATTTGGGGGGAGGTCACAAGCCAAACCTATCTTCTCTAGTATCGTGGCATAAGATAACCAGAAACATGGACAATGGCGGTTTGGGCATCAAATCGATGGCAGATTGGAACAAAGCTTTACTGTGGAAGAACACATGGAAATATTTAAACAATCACGATGTTGTTTGGATAGCAGGACTCAAACTGAAGTACAAGAATTCGGATAGAAGCAAAATAGGGTGAACCACCACTTTATGGAGATTCATGGACTTTGGTATACACTTCATTAAGTCCAACTGCAACAAACAGGTTAATAATGGTCTATCCACATCAGTGTGGCAGGATAAATGGGTCCCTGGATACAATGACCTCAACTCAACCTGCATCAGACCAGTAGAAGAAGAGATACAAGACCTGCAAGTAGCAATCCTGTGCAACCTTCAAGGGACATGGGATTCTGCGTTCCTAATGAACTATCTTCCTGCAGATTGTGTACAAAAGATAGAAAAGCTCCAAATACCAACATACACTAAAGGCCTTGATTTATGGAGATGGGAACATGATGAGAGTGGAAGGTACACTACGAGTTCAGCTTATCGCCTTATCCATGGTGATTGCGAACTACCTGTCAATAAACTATGGGAAACTATCTGGCAACTAAAAGTACCGAGCAAGGTCAAAACCTTCATGTGGCTTACTTCCCACGAGGCCATCATGACAAACTCACGTAGGAAACAACATAAATTTATGGACTGTGAGAGATGTCCTCACTGTGGCGCTGAAGAAGAAAATATTGTACATGCACTCTAGCTATGCCCAGCAGCACAAGAGATATGGGCCAATCTCAATAATTTTGTTATATCAGGGAATCAGCATAACATGTAGGTGCAAATATGGCTCAACAAGCACCTAAGAGGAAATATTGAAGAAGCCTCGAAATTTTCGATCGCATGTTGGATCATATGGCGTGCCAGGAACGCATACATCTTCAACAATGGAATCATGACCAGAGCTCAACAGATCAACCAAATTAAGTCGATTTGCCAGAACACAGCTCTTGCAGCAATGAAGAAGCAAGCTACAAAACCAAACTGTAAGGAGAACCTTCACAGTCTATTTCCAGATCGGATAGACAGAACTATTATACTGGTAGATGTCGTGATCAAATCGAACATATCAGCGGTTGCAGCTATTATGATTAACAAGGAAGGATAATGGATGGAGGGTATTGCGGATTCTATTCAGGCTAACTCGGTCACTGAAGGAGAAATAAAATCCATTCATCTAGCTTTGATGACCCTTACACTAAGCAAGCATGAGTCGGTGATTGTCATCACAGATAGTGCAAAATCCGTTCTGGCTATCGAAGGAAACAAAGGAGACTCCTGGCGTTTCTGTTGTGGCTGAATGACATCAACAAAGTTGTAGATGAATTTGTAGATCTGAATATCATACAGTTACCGAGAGAGCACACACTGTTGGCCGATCGGCTTGCAAAATTCCACCTCAAAAACTTCACGGATGGTCGTATCTATACGGCCAATCCTCTCGACCATGTGGGTCAATCCTTCCACATTCACCCATGTAATGGTAGGAGTCCTACCACTTTTAGCTTCTTGACTAACATTGTATCTGTCTGAGATGTAACCCCTGCAAGAGGTGGGAAGGTTGAATAAAATAACCCATGGCTTTGTCAAAAAAAAATTAATCAACAATTCAGTAGTACATCATCAATGTGAAAGAAATTTTAGAAAAATATACGATGACATACATTGTACAATACTTACGAAAATGCTATGTATCACTAAGTACTTGCTCAAGTAATACCAAAATTTGTTGACCAAAACCAAATAACACTAAACATTTGAGACCTCAAGAATTTACCAAACTTTTTCATGCTTCTCTTGTCAATTCATTCCCTAAGTATGGCTTGTCTTCTTCAAATATCAATGATAGAAATAACTCATAAATAATAAATGAATAGAGTGAGAGTAATCGATAGTTGATTTTCAATAATTATAATTACTTATTGTTCATAATTATTAAAACCCTTTCATTTTAATTTGTTCATACAAAATGATGACATTCAATTTAAATGTCAACATATAACCTAATAGTTATAAGGAAAAAAATTGGTGGTTCACATAACATCTTATGTTTATTGTTGTTTTGTTTTTGATAAAGATTAAAATAGATGACATAAAATAGAACATATTGTACAAACTATTATCTCACTATTACAAGAACTCTACATGTTTATAATATTGATATGATGCATGTTTTTATGAGGGGAAGAGAATTTGTCAAAATAATTAGCAATAGTAACTAATTCTAATTTAAGTACCAACGTAATCACACATTGAATCAAAGATTATGTAAGGAAATATGATATAACATATCATGGTTGGACAATACACAACATTACATTTTGATAAACTAATCAGTCTACTTAGATTGCATAAGCCAAGTATTTCATCATTCTTAATTTTTTACATTATATTTTAAAAATATCATAATGATATTGATAAATTTATACTCAAATATATGTCTTTTAATTGAGAAGTACATACATTTCACCAATCTAGGAACTATGCAAAGTCATATGTAGTTAAAAGTTGTGGCAACTTATGTTCCATGAACGGGGTTTATTATGGACATGGATGAAGGCTGTGGAATTAGAAAAACATAAAAAATGATGTTAATATGAAATGAGGCTTCAAATGAGACGGTTCCAAGATGAAAAACAAATAAGGCGGATCAAACTAAGCATCGAGGAAGTGTACTTAACAGCTAGCTCGTCGGTTGCAGTATAGGCCGTAGTTTGGAAACTACTGCAGCAGCAAGCAAAGAGGGTACAAAAAGAACTGTCATTTAATCGTGTGTATATGACTGCATATCCTTGCTGCATAAACTTCTCAGTATATAAAAAGCATTTTGTTTTCTTAGTGCCTCTATGAATCAGATATCAAAGCTGCTCTTATCGTGCAATGGATCATAGTATGACACATGAGTGAACCAGTCCAAACAAGTTTAGAGAAGGCTGGCATAAAATGGGTCATGATTCGAGGTGAAGAAACTAGCCTTACTACATGACAGAAACTCATAAACATCAATGTAAGAAAAGAAATAGGTAAGGAAGAATTCTAGACCTTAGATCTTCAGAACATGTCGGCTAGCACAATGATGAAGGAACTCTTTGAAAGATATCTTTACGGTAGTATTTGCAAGCAGCAAAAGAAACTTTGGTTAGCAAAGTAAATGAGTGGGTCGTGAAGCAGCTACATTATCAATCACAAACACACTTCACACAAATTATAAATAAAATACTCAAAATAGGTAAAACCATCATGACAATGTACTGGAGGAAGCAAAGTCAACAAAACAAAAAAAACGACTAAGAATGTTAAACTACAGTGTACAGATTAACAAAACCAACTTAACCAAATTATAGAAATCAAATATTAACTTACTGTGCCGGTGGAACTAGCAACGAATAAAAGGAAGCACACATTGAAATCCGCGCGCGATGCAGCCTAATGGAAGTATTGGAGACGAACAGCGTGGGGACGTGATGGGAGATCATATCAACAATCGTATCCAGAACTTGAGGAGGTCCATCATACCGATCTACAGAATTAACGAATGTAAGGAGGAACATCTTGTTTGGGGTTCTCTGAAACAGCAGTAGTCCATGCAATTCCTCCCAATCCTGCATGACAAACTTAGGTCTGTACATGCATACTTCTGTTCTGACGATGGCTATGAACAGATAACAATATCTAGACCCCCTCGCTCAACCTGGGCGAAAGCAAAGGAGCTCTAAAGGCACTTGACGCTTTCGACGGCTCCAGAAGGGATGAAGAGAGAACGATCGAAGACGGCTGCAATAAGGGTTCCAAACGCTAGTTGAATTGCGTATGCGAAGTATGTATGGGCGTCTTTTTTTTTTTATCAATACGGCTGATTATATTAAGGTAATAATGTTCTCCGGCATGTTGTGACCACATGCGGAGAAGAAAAACAAAAGTACAGTGCAGAACAAAGGAAATGCTCACGACACCAGAGGTGTTGAAGAGCATGCAATGTATGTGGTGTGTGTGTGTGTGTGTGTGTGTGGGGGGGGGGGGGGGGGGGGGGGGGCGACCAAGAACAAGCCCCAAAATGCAGGTGAAAATAGAACATATTAAATGGACATAGTAGATGTGCAGCGTCAGAAGCGGCAGCAAGAGTGGTCGCCCGTCGTCATCCTCAGAATCCAACGTCGTCGCGCTCGATTTCCTCTAAAGTATATTGGGGATGGTGCGGGAGCGTGGTTCCTATCATCGTTTCCTGTGCAGAACATACATGTAGAATAGTTGCAAAGATGTTAGATGTGAAAATATCATCAGGGTGTGGTGGATGGTGTCTACGGTGGTTTCTCTCCTTCCAGATGTGCTATGCTATAATAGTGATAATGGAGGCATAGCTGATATTGTATCTGGGAAGTGTGCTAGAAGCAATACGGGATGTGATAGCTTCTTTAAATGTGGCATGTACGATATGTGTGGGGTCGATGAATGTGGGAGTGATTATGTTAGTGTAGGGGCAATGGGGGGGGTGTGGGGGGGGGCGACCAAGAACAAGCCCCAAAATGCAGGTGAAAATAAAACATATTAAATGGACATAGTAGATGTGCAGCGTCAGAAGCGGCAGCAAGAGTGGTCGCCCGTCGTCATCCTCAGAATCCAACGTCGTTGCGCTCGATTTCCTCTAAAGTATATGTACGTAATGGGGTATGGAAGCTCATCTCCTTCATCAGTGGGGATGGTGCGGGAGCGTGGTTCCTATCATCGTTTCCTGTGCAGAACATACATGTAGAATAGTTGCAAAGATGTTAGATGTGAAAATATCATCAGGGTGTGGTGGATGGTGTCTACGGTGGTTTCTCTCCTTCCAGATGTGCCATGCTATAATAGTGATAATGGAGGCATAGCTGATATTGTATCTGGGCAGTGTGCTAGAAGCAATACGGGATGTGATAGCTTCTTTAAATGTGGCATGTGCGATATGTGTGGGGTCGATGAATGTGGGAGTGATTATGTTAGTGTAGGGGCAATGGAAAAAGATGTGATGGGTATCTTCACTAGCCTTATAGCATAAGTAATATCTGGATGGGCCAAGAATACCACGGCGTCGAAGGTTGTTGTCGGTGAGTAACTTGTTGTTCCAGAGCAGCCATCTGAATAATTTGAATTTAAGAGGTATGTTAGTGTGCCAGATGTGTGTGATGGGATTGGTATATCCTCTGAAAGAGAAGTATCTGTAAGCTTGTTTGGTGGAATATGTCGAGCCCCATGCCCAGGTGATGTGGGGGTATGTGTCATATTCTAAGGATCGAACAATATCAGCGATGGGGAGGGAGGGGAACTGTTGGGCAAGGGTGTACTTAAGAATGTTGTTTCTGTGACTGCTACAGAGAGTCAAGGCTTTCCTGATGTTGATCTTCTGGAGAGAGTGGGGGATATCATGTATGGTGGAGTGGTTTACAATTGGTTGATTTAGATGCCAAGGATCAAACCAGAAGAGCATGTCGGTGTGGCAGTGCGGTGGCGTATGTATGGTGGCTTGGATGAGATGAAGTATGATGTTTAGGTGCTTCCAAAGGGGTGAGGATGTTTTGTTTGGGATAGGGCGCCAGGGAGGATGATGCGTGTAATATTTCGTGCGAACATGTTCAGCCCAGGCAGATCTTCTATGATGGAAGACTTGGGCGATGATTTTGAGTCGAAGACATGCACTATGCATCTTGATGTCAATGATGCCCCATCCCCCCTGATCGACGGGGGCAGTAATGGATTTCCAGTTAGTCAGATGGGTATGTTGGCCCTTGTGATCCCATAGGAATGTTCTGTGGATTTTTTCAATGCGGTTCACAACAATGGTGGGGAGTGGGATGCAGCTCATATAGTAGGTAAGTGTGGATGTGAGGGAGCTGTTGAGAAGGGTAAGTCGACCCACAAGACTCAGGAAATTTGATTTTCAGTCGAAAAGTATGGTCTCTATACGGTCAATGACGGGGTTCCATGCAGTGGCCGGGATGCGAGTGGGGGAGATGGGGATGCCAAGGTAAGTGAATGGAAAGTGTTCTCTCTTGCAGCAGAGGAGAGTCTGATATCTTTTCATATCTTCTTCAGTTATGTAAACACCAATGATGGTGGATTTCTGTAGGTTGATCTTCAGACCGGTGAGATATGAAAAAATGTTGAGAAGTCTAATAGTGTTTATGATGTTATGGTCAGAGGGGGTTATGAAAATCATTGTGTCATCAGCATATTGGGAAATCTTTAAATTACATATATTAGGGGTTTTGATCATATGGTTTGCAGCTGTTATGTCCATCATTCTGGTAAGAATGGAGCTGCACAGGATAAAAAGGTAGGGTGAGAGAGCTCACCTTGTCTCAGTCCTTTAGTACTGCCAAAGTATCCTTGAGGAACACTGTTAATGATGGTGGAGAATTTACATGTAGAGATACATGCCATGATCCAGTCAATCCATCTGCATGGGAAGTTGTGATGAATAAGGCAGTATTTGATGTTGTCCCAGTTGACATAGTCAAAAGCTTTGGTGAAATCAAGTTTGAGAGCAAGAGTGGGGGTATGGGATATATGACATGAATGTATCATTTCACTTACAGCAATGTAGGCATCTTGGATGGTGCGGTTGGGTAGGAAGGTGCATTTATTCGGTGATATGATGTGCCGAAGAATGGGTTTCATACGGTTGCTAAGGGCCTTGGCTATGATTTTGTAGGTGGTGTTAATCAAGCTAATGGGGCGGTATTGGTTTATGGACGATGGGAGGATGGTTTAGGGAATGAGGGTAATGTTAGTTTGGTTAAGTGGTTTGATGACAGATGAGGGGTCCGCAGTCATACAAAGGTGTTCAAAGATTCTGATGAAGTTATGTTCGATGAGAGGCCAGATAGTGCGAATGGAAATGGCATTAAACCCATCAAGCCCGGATGCTTTGTCGCTGCCAAGGGAGAAGGCAGCATGATTGATCTCTTCAACAGAGAAAGGGGTGATGAGGTGTTCGAGGCCCTAGTGTTGTTGGGGAAAGATGTTCCCCCATGAGAAGAGATTGGCCTAATGAGGTTGATGGGCAGAGTTGAATATGCTATGAAAGTGTGAAACTATGTGTGAAGCGATGTTGGTCGGGTTTGTGGTGCAGACTCCATTGATGGTGAAGGAATGAAGATGGTTTCTCTTCTTCTGTAGATTGCAACACTGATGAAGAAACTTAGAGTTTTTGTCACCCAAACTCATCCAACGTATTTTAGCTCTTTGGGCCCATATGTGCTCCCAATGGTCATATAGGGTGTCAAGATCGGCTCATAGAGAGAGGATGTGTGTGGGGTCCGCTTACGAATCAGAGTCGAGGGAGAGTAGTTATGCCTCCCTAGTAGTGATGGATTCTCTAATATTTCCATATTTAGTTTTAGCCCATGAGATGGCTTCTTTTCTCATAGTTTTGAAGGATACATAGAGGTGCAGGCCTGGGTTAGAGATGTCAGGAAGGTGGGACCATCGGGTGGAGAACTAAGAGAAGAACTCAGGATGATTGAGCCAGTAGTTCTTGAGACATTTGAGTTTGTGGCCAGGGTTAGGGGGATCAGTATTCAGAATGACCGGGAAATGGTCTGAGATGGCCCCGTGTGTAATGTGTGTAATGGTGTTTTGGTATAGGTTATGCCATAGGTTGTTGCAAATGAACCTGTCAAGCTTAGCCCAATGATGGTCCCTATTCCAAGTAAAGTTATTTGAGGATAGATCAATGAGTTGATTTTGTTCCAATAAGGTGTTAAATAACTAGTCAACATGTGTGTAATGTTGTCCATCATTGAGCATGTTCAATATCTCCATTGAGGAGGTGGTGAGATTGAAATCACCCCCAATAATCCATGGTGTGTCAGCATGATCAGAGGCTAGTTGATTAAGCAAACTGATGTAGTCATCTTTGGGGGTGATGGAGGGTCGTAGGTGGCAGTGAGCATCCATTCGATGTTATCAAAATTGTTGGTGATACTAATCGTGATGTGGTGCAGGTGAACAGTGATATGTCGAATGGAGAAAAATTGGTTGTTTAAGCCTATGGCTATGCCCCCTTTGAAGCCAATAGGAGAATCCTAAAACCATATGTTGATATGACGACCACTGGTAGTGTGGAGCATGAAGTCGGTGAGAGTAATTTTTGTCTCATTAAGGATGATAATTTGGATGTGATTAGCGATGATGAAGTTCCTGATCTGACGATAACACTTGCCGCATGCAGCGCCATTAACATTCCAAGTCGCAAATAACATTGAGTAACCATTGGGGGGGAGTTTTGTTAGATGTGTCCAGGGTGTTAGACCTTCATATCCTCAAGATGGGATCTGGCCAATTTCTCTGGCCTCCTATTGTTCCATCACATGAAGTGCTCGATATTGTTGAGTGTGTGGTGTGCATCTAGATCAATCTCGAATGTGAGACCTAAATGTACAGAAAAGGTTTTGAATTTATTTATATCTGACTAAGATGCAAGATTTTAATGTCATCTCTGTCTGGGTATTCTACGTGTGTTGGGTGTTGTATGTTCTCTATTGAGGGAGACGTTGAGTGTGGGGACTCTGAGTTTCTAGAGTCAATGGATTGAACCCTTCTAGATTGCAAGTGGTGTGTGTGTATTTTAAAAGTTGATGCAATAGTAGAAGTAGAAGCCATAGGGGGTGAGGGGGTGTTACCTCTCATGGTTGAAGATCCTTCCATCGTGTAGCCGTTGGGGCGGGCCTGCTGGATCTTACGAAGGGGGGCGTCTTCTTCTGTGAGTTCTGTGATGATTTCAGATTTGAGGAGAGCTATGGCCTCCTCAGAGAGCTCTTTGAGATTGAGTTTATGTATTGGTGTAGGTGGATTGGAGGATGTGGCTGTGTAGATCTCCAAATGATTGGGGGACTAGCAGGTTGAATGGTGGGATTGTGGATTGGGCGAAGGCGTGTGATAGCCGTTGGGATATGGCCAAGGTTGCTAGTCTTGATGTGCTTATTACGTCTGGGGTTGTGAGCCCCTAGGTGAAAAGAGGAAGCTTTTGGTGCATCGGAGTTGTTTGTGGGGTTTCTCCATGATGTGGGTGACTGTCAAAGTTGGTGAATGGCGTCAGAGTGGTGGTGGGGGTTTCGGCATTGAGTCAGATGGGGTGGAGTGTCTCCCCAAGGTGGAGATGAAGAGTGGTAGGTAACTCGGTGGGTGCCATGGCAGCGAATACACAAAAGGCTTTGATGTAGTTGGTGGGGTTGATGGTTTCTAGAGAAATAAACTGAAGGGGGGCTCCAACTGCGTGAGCGATGTTGCGGAAGATTTGGTTGTCCCACAAGTGTGGGGGGAGGTCCAATATGGAGATCCATGTGGAGCCACCATCATGGGCGACGGTGGCGTCGGCCATGGGCGACCATTTGGTAAGTTTAATCTCAACAAAACTATCGTCGCATGGTAGGGTGAAAGAGTGGTCAAAGAGGGGTTGGATGTGTGTTCCCTGTGTATGGGCATCTATACACACGCACACATGATAAAATGGAAAACATCTATCACGTGAGAGGGACGAAGATGAGTCTTTGCTCCTAGTACGATAAAAGAGTAGATTATCAAGTTGAGAAGATTCAACTAAACCATATGTATTTAATAGATAATACAAGTTAAGCAATTAAAGCAATTACCATTGAACAGTAGAACAATTAATATTCTAAAAAGAAATATGAAGAATGTATAATAGATGATTTCTCTTACTACATTATAATTCAAGAAATCAGTAAAAGATAAGGCAAGGGTCATCCAATGTGAATCGTATTTTGACCTTAAGTGATAATACTACACGGCTATATTATGTCTTTTATCATTATTTCCCTGGGGATTTGAGTCTTACCACTCAAATCCAATCGACAACTGTGAAGGTCTATGGAAGAGTCAGAATCCACGACTTGTCCAACACCTATTGGCCGGTACAAGAGAAACACGATAGAGAGATGTAAGTCAACTACAAACATCAACATATAGTCAAGCTGAACGATTGGCTCGCGTATGGCCATCCTAATAAAAACACCTATCCCATCTTGGTATAGGTCACGGCGCTAGAAGAATAGACTCACACATGGTCATTCTAAAAAAGAAGCACCAAATGCAACTAAACTGCTACCTGCCACATATCACAAGGATTACATCTCACGCATGGCCATCTCACACAAAGGGATAGGTATGACCACAGTCATCCTACCCAATATTTCATTATGGATACAAGGAGATACTCGACTTGAACCCCCGCATATTCAAAAATATGCGCTGATTTTTCCATAGGAATAAGTCATTTCACCACCCAGTAAGTTCTAACAGTGGAATGGATGTATCCCATAGGGCACCTACATGATTACGATTTCACTTGATTAGTTAATACAATTGGGTATATTTTAGCATCAATCAAGTTATAGTGTATAAATGCTAAACAAACTCTACAAATTTAAGGGCATGGTACAACTCCACAAGATATAAAACATAATAGATGTGAACTTGTCACATCATCTCATGATACATGTAGCACTGCCATTCACAAGGCCATCACCAATGTCACATCACGATGGGATATCAATCCCTCAATCACATTACTGGAGGATATCACCTCACATTGGGAATTGATTCTCTGCCAGGTCATAAGACTCAATCACATAATCCATGTGTCATATCATCATATCTCATCATGCCTCATAAGAGCTCACAATCATTACCATGTATCACATATACATCACCATAGCAATCACTAGCTATGATATTCATCACGTGCATGGTTAGGATCAAACAAGTGAGAGAGAGAAACAAAGTATCATCACTACATACTATCACATTGCACAAGGTAGACTACTACATTAAGGTTCCACATTAGGGTTAGGTAGGGTTATCACGTCGAGCTGATTAGGGTTTCACCAAACAGCAACAAAGTCTAACCCTATATATCACAACTTTCACATTCTTGGAGTATATATGTGAAACATTACCATCATGATTAAGCTATCGAAGCATCCATGTAACCAAGGAGTACAATTTGACCGAAAAAGAACTAAATCACCAATACCATTTGGTCGAAGAGAAAATCATCATGGTCGAAGACCATGACTCAACCCAATCGATCAAACAGATCCATCATCATTCATTTGACCAAAGAAGAAAATACCACCTTCATTAGAATGAAGGAAAGCCTAGTTAGAATAGAAACCACCAAAACTTCTATGACCAAAGGGAATCAACTCACCTTGGTCGTAGGAAATCAAACGGTCGAAGAGAACATCCATTCCAAATGGTCGAAGAAGATCAACCATTCTATGTCACTAAAGAGGATCACTGGTCCACGCGACCAAAACTAAGGGAACCACTTCATTTGACCAAACTCAAACCAGACCTTGACAACCTAGTACACGACATGAAGGATGCTTTAGATAAAAAGAAACATAATCAAAATAGATACTAACATCTTGAAAATAGAACTTTTAAGAAAGAGAACTTATTAGGGAAAAGATCATATTCAAAACCCAAAAACCAAGCATTCCTTGTAACCGACATCATAACCATGATATAGTAAAGGAAAATTCAAGATTCAAACTCATGAAAATAGAACCAAAACTTCATTTCATCCAAGAAATTTGAACCAAAACCAAGATTTAGTTGCATGCAAAACCATCATTTCCATCAATTAAAATTGTGGTTAAGAGAATTAGGGTTTAGATAAAGGATCACAATGTGTAAGATCATTATAGAAATACCTTTGTAATTAATATATCTATAAAAACAACAAGTAATCATTTTTTAGGATAAGTTGCATGTAGGATTAGAGTGGAATAATAGTAGGTATAAAGTTAAATAACCCGCCTTAGGTGATGATGCAACTTTCTCCAAGAAAAAACTCCAAAAGCAAGAGAGAAACCTAACCTTGATCTTCATCATGACCAATCTATCAATAACCTCAAAAGAGAAGAGGAAGAACCCTGGGTCAAAGACCAAAGTAGAGAAAACCAATCCCTAGGCCAAAAGGAAAGGAAAGAAGGAAAAAAATCTTCATCTCACTTAGGTACTACCATGGAGAAAAGCTTTTCAATAGACCACCATGGAGACCATAGATTATGCCAAGAGAAAGGAAATGGGTAGGATCATGCAAGAAAACAAAATCAAGAGATGGATTAATTACCAAGGGTCTAAGAACTACCAAAGAACACCAAAGCAAGGTATATTCCAAGCTTGTATCACCACATGCAAGGTACCTCAGACACCAAGCACCAAAGGATGACCTCCTTCACACCACCAAGCACACAAGGCCGATCTCAAGGTGGAAGGTAAAAGGAGGAAGGGTGAAAGGGTATTAGGTGTCAAGATATTAGGGTTCCTCATGACACTTGTCCACCAAAGAACAAACATGCATCCACTACAAGCATGAAAACCATTAAGATCGTGAAAAACAAGGAAACCATGAAACCTCACTTGGTCATGGAAGACCATCGGTCATAGGAAGTACATGGTCATAGAGAAACCATGCAACCCAAAGGCATCTAGAACCCGAGGTCATGTGACCCAAAAGAGAGCTCCAAACTTAAGCAATCGTAGGGAACACAAAGCACCATCAAAACCTCATTCGACCATAGAGAACACACTAAGATAATCAAGGGTGGTCGTTGAAAACCAAGAACTCAAATGGTCAACATGTGGTCAACATCAACATAGGGCATCAAGGCAATCCCTAGAAACCATACTCAACACATAACCTTTTCTCTCCTCATCAAACCAAGGAACAACATGGCATCGTAAAGCACCAACTTCTCTCTCATGATGCAAAGACATAAAGGAATAACTTACAT
Organism: Alisma plantago-aquatica; assembly: GCA_963693085.1. Classification (NCBI taxonomy): domain Eukaryota; kingdom Viridiplantae; phylum Streptophyta; class Magnoliopsida; order Alismatales; family Alismataceae; genus Alisma; species Alisma plantago-aquatica. The sequence continues at coordinate 925,490,788 of OY856411.1, read as the reverse complement.
GTGACAAATTGCAAGCTAACCCATGGGTAAATTGCAAGTTTGTAAAAGAGTGAAATCATCCCTTTACTAAAAATTTGAAGAATTGACATCCATTCCAAACACTCTCAGAGGTATGATGGAATGGGCATAAATTTTCCAAATTTATTATAATGGTATACAAAAGACCAAAGAGTAGCAGCAAAATTAATCAAATGACTATATTCAATTTTCATAAAAGATTACAAAAATACATAAAATTCTCCCATTAGGGTTTACATCAAGAGACACAATTAGGATCTAGATATAGGGAAGTCTAGACTACTACAATCTTGTCTCCATGCAACATCTCCATCAACTGAGTCCAAGCCAAAAGCTAAGATCTTCCTTGTCTGGTCCATCACCTTGCTCAGCACCTGGGTGGTTGGGAAGGCACCAGCAAAAAGGGAAAGGGAAGAAAAGTATGTGTAACAAAACTAGCCTAGGATAACAAGATAAGTAAAGAAAATAAGATCATGATAGGGTTCATCATAAGATGAATATATCAAGAGTATGAGGCTATATTCAAAAGAAACTTGCCATTAACAATTATATCAAAAAGGATTTGCATGTAAGATAATTGTGTCTACCTAACTAAGTAGGGTTGAGGCACCTACCAGACCTCTAACCATAGGTGAGGGGAGAATAAGACATTCCCAGTCACCTACAATATTATGGGGAGAATAAGACATTCCCAGGGCGATTATTTACATGCCCTCTGTGGGTGGTTGTACATAAGTATCGCTACTTTAAATTAAATAGAACATAAATCCACATGCTAGAAAAAGTAGTCATGGAAAGAATAATCATATGAATCAATAAGCATGTTAGTGGGGTACCAAGACCCAAGAATAATGTTCCAAAACTTATTTATGAGGCAAGTATAGAAAAATATTCAAGAGTATATGAAATAGGGTTTAATAAAGCCTCATTATAGAAAAATAGATTAAGGTACCATTATTCCCAACTTAAGGTGTAAATTCACATACATAAATAGGGATTGCACATACCTCTCTTACTGATATCAATTACTAACTTTCACCACTTTAATTGAGTCCAAGTTCCACTTTGCCTATTTTCAATGTATTAACATGTATTAGAGTATATAGTACACATTAATGTATAGAAACCCTATTTTTAGACATTTTTAAAAAAACTCAGATTTAGACTCTTAAAACATAACCAATAAACTTATTAAGTTCTCCTAATCAAGAAAACATATTTTTATGTTAATTTTGGAGTTATCATGATTAAGATGTAATTTTTATGGATTTTATGCATTAAATTCATTTTATAAAAATCACCCTTCGTCAAACCATGAAATCAGACCTTTAAAATATTTTTATTAGATATAGATTAATTTTCAAATTACAAAACATATTTATTTGTCAAATTTGCATAAGCGGATTAGAAGATATGAATTTTCCAATACTGACCAATAAGAAATTGTCACATCATCAAACCGATCGAGATAATTGAAGAGAGAGGGAGAGGGGGAAAACACCGTTTGACCCAAGATCAGGTTTGAAATTGTATAGGTAACCAAACTAGATCTTCTAGAGAAGGTAAAATAGTAAGAAACCAAAACCCTATAAGAACATGGTAAAAAGAGATGGAAATCATCGATCACTACTACAGAAATAGCATTCAGTGTCACTTTTCTGGGCGTCGGTTATTAAGGAAAACCGACGCCTAACATATAAGGCGTCGGTTGTTAAAGAAACCCGACGTCTATATTCGAAGACCAGCCAGACACGGGTGCCGCTTTGTATTAAGCGTCGGTTGTTTATAACAAACCGACGCGTAAAGTCGCCCGCGAAATCCATATTTCGATCAAAAAAAATAGTGTCATTTTCAGCGTCGGTTTCTACGTATATAACCGACGCCTATGTGCGATGAAAATTTGCACGAAAAGTGTCACTTTCAGCGTCGGTTATCCTTGTATAACCGACGCTGAAAGTGGTTCCCGCCAAATAATTTCATGAAAATATCGTCCAATTGGACGTCGGTTTTTTCAAACAACCGACGCTAAAGATGTTTAGGCGTCGGTTGTTTTAAACAACCGACGCTATTTGGGAACTTCATTACCCTCGATCGCCTGACTCTTCCCCTTTCTTCTGTTTCATTGCGAGCGATTTCCCTATTTCTCTGCTGCCGCCGATTTCTCTCCGGCGATTTCTTCTTCAGCTCCCCTTCTCCGGCGCCCCCTTCTCCGCCACCACTCCTGCTCACCGCCGCTCCTGCCGTCGTTGGACACATGCTCACCGCCGCTCCTTCTCGCCGACGATCCTACTCCTGTTGTTGCTCTGCGTCGCCGCCACCGCCGCCGCCTGCTTGCCGCCGCTCCTGCTCGCCGACGATCCTGCTCCTGCTGCTGCTCTGCGTCACTGCCGCCGCCGCCCGCTCCTTCCTCCTTGTTGCTGCTCTGCGTCTCCTTGCTCAGCCCTAACTCTACTGCTCACAAGGTACTAGCATCAAACCCTTCCTCTGCCATTCTTTCCATTCAGTAACAGTCTCATCTCCTCGTTCCACAACATAACTTGGCTGATGTCAAGCCCATGCTCAAAAACATCTACCTATTCTCATCCATGTTCGTGTGGCATTCCCATTTTCAGGAGTCAATGACCATCCTTTACAGAAATATCTGCATCTCAAGCATAATTGATCCAAAAAAAATACTACTAACTAACATGATTTAAATTGGTATGATGCATAATATAAATCCATTTTTTTACTTTTGGGGGTGCGCCTTATACTATTTGATATCCTTGATTTTATCTTCTATCCTAAATAAAATTAAGGGACCCATGATTAGAAAACAATTCCAAACTTGGAACCCACACTAATTGGAAGGAAATAAAATATGATTATTGAAATGCACATTTGTGATGTGATACCTTTTTTAGGATGCATATATTACATTCAACCTTTGAGACATCCTTTTATGAGTTCCAATACAATTAGGGTTTCATTTCATTGCCATTGTATATATTATAATATTACATCTTTCACATAAAAATTAATTAAATTGAATCCTATTGGAACCCTAATTTAAATCCTAATTTGATTTAAACTTGTCCATTCTAGCATCCTAATTTGATTTGATTAAACCCTAACATTGTTTAAACCCTAACATCAATTGTGATGAAACCCTAACATGTACATATCTATTATTGTGTTTGTTGGCCTAGAAACCCGTCCAAGATTGACTCATTAGGAGTAAATCTTGGATAGTCCCCGGTTTGGGACTGTTCTTGAACACCTAATCTCACTTAGGATGTAAGTGTATAATGTGTATTGGGTTTTCGAGAAAATTTTGGTAGCATTTCCCCGTTTGTTCTCTAAGTACATATGTACTTAGAGAACAGCGGGGAAATGCTTCCGAAATTTTCTTGAAAACCCAATACACATTATACACTTACTAGTGAGATTAGGTGTTCAAGGATGGGATAGGTGGTACACATTTATTATATATAAGAATGACATCACATGTGTTTGTTGGCCTAGAATGTGAACAATCATTGTTTTTTATATTACTTGTACATTGGTATAAATTAGAATGAACAATCACTAAATTATATATTGTTTGTATGGAGTCCGGCTTCATTGTAGATATCTATTATTGTGTTTGTTGGCCTAGAAACCCATCCAAGATTGACTCATTAGGAGTAAATCTTGGATAGTCCCCGGTTTGGGACTGTTCTTGAACACCTAATCTCACTTAGGATGTAAGTGTATAATGTGTATTTGGTTTTCGAGAAAATTTTGGTAGCATTTCCCCATTTGTTCTCTAAGTACATATGTACTTAGAGAACAGCGGGGAAATGCTGCCGAAATTTTCTCGAAAACCCAATACACATTATACACTTACTAGTGAGATTAGGTGTTCAAGGATGGGATAGGTGGTACACATTTATTATATATAAGAATGACATCACATGTGTTTGTTGGCCTAGAATGTGAACAATCATTGTTTTTTATATTACTTGTACATTGGTATAAATTAGAATGAACAATCACTAAATTATATAATGTTTGTATGGAGTCCGGCTTCATTGTAGATATCTATTATTGTGTTTGTTGGCCGAGAAACCCGTCCAAGATTGACTCATTAGGAGTAAATCTTGGATATTCCCCGGTTTGGGACTGTTCTTGAACACCTAATCTCACTTAGGATGTAAGTGTATAATGTGTATTGGGTTTTCGAGAAAATTTTGGTAGCATTTCCCCGTTTGTTCTCTAAGTACATATGTACTTAGAGAACAGCGGGGAAATGCTGCCGAAATTTTCTTGAAAACCCAATACACATTATACACTTACTAGTGAGATTAGGTGTTCAAGGATGGGATAGGTGGTACACATTTATTATATATAAGAATGACATCACATGTGTTTGTTGGCATTTCCCCGTTTGTTCTCTAAGTACATATGTACTTAGAGAACAGCGGGGAAATGCTGCCTAATCTTTTCCTAATATATACTTGTTTCCTAATATATACTTGTTTTCTCTGATCATAGAATGGATAGATCATGGATGTCCATTCGTAATCGTTGCACCCCAGAGTTTATATCTGGTCTTGATCAGTTTATTAGATTTGCTGAGGAACATAGGAAAAAACCTACAGATAGGTTCTACTGTCCATGTAGGCATTGCGGTAACAACTTGAAAGTCAACACTGGTGAGGAAATCAAAAGTCATGTCATGTGCAACGGGATTGTACAAGGCTATACAGAATGGCTCTGGCATGGAGAGATTTCAAAATCGAAACCAGTAGATGTCGATAGCAGTGCTTGGGTGGAAGAAGAAATTGCCTCTGATGACGTAAATGTGAACGAACCAGTTCCAGCAGACATCGTTGATGCGATGCTGGATAGTTGTAGGGTAGAGCACACCGATCCACCTCCTATCTTTACAAACATTGTGCATGATGCTGAGATACCGTTATACACAGGCTGTGCTAAGTTTACGAAGCTTAGCGCTGTGTTGAGATTGTATAAGTTGAAAGCTAACAATAGATGGAGCGACAAAAGCTTCACTTCATTGTTGACTTTGTTGAAAGAAATTCTTCCTGAAGGAAACGAGCTTCCAATCTCAACATACCAGGTAAAGAAAATGTTGTGCCCAATGGGAATGGAGGCCAAGAAGATACACGCATGCCCGAATGATTGTGTATTATTTCAAAAGGACTATGTAGATTTGAAAGATTGTCCAAAATGTGGTGCGTCACGGTATAAATTGACGACTTCGGGGGAGTCCAAAACTGGTTCTCCTGCCAAGGTGTTGTGGTATCTACCTATAATATCACGGTTTCAACGCTTGTTTGCAAATCCGAAAGATGCGAAGAATTTGAGGTGGCATGCAGATGTTAAGAAAAATAATGATGGGATCCTACGACATGCGTCTGATTCCCCACAGTGGAAGAAGATTGATCTATTGTACCCTAAATTTGGTGAAGAAGATAGGAATCTAAGACTTGGGCTTTGTACATATGGGATGAATCCGTACGGGACATTGAGCAGCCAACATAGCACTTGGCCAGTCATGCTTGTTATATACAATCTTCCTCCCTGGATGTGTATGAAAAATAAGTACGTTATGTTGTCATTGTTGATATCGGGCCCTAAACAACCCGTAAATGATATCGATGTTTATCTTGAACCTTTGATTGATGACTTAAAGAAACTTTGGGCTGAAGGTGTGATGACCTATGATGCTTCAGCAAGAGAGACATTTCGTTTGCACGCTATGTTGTTTTGCACTATTAATGACTTTCCAGCATATGGGAATTTGTCTGGATATAGTGTCAAAGGAGCTAAAGCATGTCCTATATGTGAAGAAAACACTGATTCAATAAGACTAAAACATGGAGGCAAGACTGTATATCTTGGTCATCGAAGGTTTCTTTCAAAATTCCATCCGTATCGTACGAAGCGCAAAGCATTCAATGGATGGAATGATGAACGGAGTGCACCTAAACCTATACCAGGGGATGTTATTTATGAAAGAGTAAAAGACATTGTCAATGAATTTGGTAAGAAATCACAATGTAGTATGGCCACACGGAGTGACAATTCTTCATTCAAGAAGAAGTCAATATTTTGGGATCTTCCTTATTGGAGTTCTTTGACAGTCAGGCATTGTATCGATGTAATGCACATTGAGAAAAATGTCTGTGATAGCATCATTGGTACTCTATTAAATATACCAGGTAAGACTAAAGATGGGATAAAATCCAGACTAGACCTACGTGAAATGGGAATAAGGTCAGAATTAACATAATTACGTGAAATGGGTAATAAAAGAACATACTTACCTCCCGCTTGTTACACGTTGTCTAGAAAGGAGAAGAAAACTTTTTGTGAATGCTTGGTAAATGTTCAGGTGCCACATGGTTACACATGGATTTTTGCAATGAATTTTTTAGTGGTAATGACACTCCTGATAATGACAAGAATATTGAGGAGGGCAAAGGAATTTTGGGATCACGGGTGAAAGTAATCAGCCGTGAGCAGTTGGAACAAGCTCACTTGTATATTTTACACAATATGGACGAAGTGAGTGTTTATATCGAGGAACATACCAATTTCATAAAGAGACAACATCCTCGAGCAAGTTCAATGTGGCTTGCTAGAGAGCATAATAAGACTTTTACTAAGTGGTTTGAAGATAAAGTCTTACATCAACTATCTCAAACACCAAATGATATTACAGAAACACCAAATGATATTACAGAGAGTTGAGGATTTAGTTGCTAAGAAGGTCAACGATGTAGTTGCTGAGAAGGTCAAGGAAGAATTGCTGCGGTGGCAGGCATCTCAGGCTTCCAATACGCCTATGGCGACCCACTCTTCTCCTGATGCACAGACTGCGAGTAATCCTGGAGACCCATCGCCTAGCACGTCTGCTGTAAGTATTGTTTATGACATTGTAGTTAGTCTTTTCAAGTTGTTATGTTTTCAAGATGATATGTATATATGTATAATATTATTTACGTAAATTTGTAGGCATTGAAGCCATGCCGCTTAAGAATGCAAGACTACGTTGTTGCAGAGGCGCAGGCTTACCCGTCCCTTCCTAGGGCAATGTTTCACGGGACTCCAATGCCACAGGGCTACGTTCGTGTGAGCCCGATACGTGTGTTACCCGATTGGAGAGAAGCTACATTGCCATATCCCCACCCAGATATTGATAGACTTGCTGATGCAGAAGGCGGGGTGATATTGTGGCCCAAAGCAGATGTCGTCTACACGAATGAAATTGTAAGATAAATTTACATTGATTTAGACTGTTAATGTGTATATATGATGTCAACTGATCTGAAATTATATGTACAGGTTAAAAAGAAGACACCAGGAGCACCTAGGCCTCCACTTCCACTTCCCGCATTACCCGATTGGGTTCCAACTGACCTAACATACCCGTTAGGTCCTGCTTGTAGGGGAATGGCATGTTGGCTACGGGCGCATAATGTACATTGCCCTATAATTATTTCTTTAGATGCAGATTATGCAGGTCAATCATACGATAGCTCTTTATTTATACAAGATATTATTGAGCTGTTTATGTATGATTGGCTGAATACATCAATGATAGAGACATGGATAAGGTGAGATCTTGTTTATACATCCATATACCTTGTGTAAGATCCGGTGATCTGGTTTCTTATATATTAATGCATATGCCTATATGTTTTGCAGCTACTTAGTCGAAGATCATTGCAAACAATTTGCATTTGATCATTTGGGATTTTTGATTCCATCATTGATTAGTTTGGTAGCTAAAGACCCTGATAATGTTCAACAATACTGTATAGATGCTTTTACAATTTTTGGTCAGCAAAAGAAGACGATAATAATAGCTCCATTCAATGTCAAGTAAGTTTACTTTATTTATAATTTGGACTTAAGAAAATTCCATTTTTATTTTGCATTTTGAGTTATTAATTGTTAACTTCTTACCTCTAGCGGTAGACATTGGGAGTTACTAATTATTGTCCCCGGGACATTCACTGTTTATTATCTAGATCCTGCGGGGAGTACATTGAACCCTAAAATTGGACACGTAATGAGAATGCCATTATTCTGGTGAGAAATATTTCATTTTTATATCCGTTAACATCTTTTATTACATTACTATTTACTTATGCAATTTATTGTGTTATATTAACATGTAGGGGTTTAGATGCATTCAAAAAGGCTGGAGGAACGGTCCCAAGGAAAAAGAACCAGCCAATAAATTGGCAGAATGTACAAGTAAGTTCCCGACTCGAATATATATATTATTGATGTGAATTGTGCTTAGTTGTATTATTTTGTATGTTTCAATTTATAGTGTGCTACACAAGACAATGGTTGGGCATGCGCATACTATGTGATGTGATTTATGCAGATGATTATCAAATATGCCGCATTGGACATCGATACCATACATGAGGTATTATATATAGTCTCATTAGTTAGTATGCAATATATCAATCTTATCTTATTTTTATATTATTACTTATATATATACATCATTCTCTTTGCAGGTGTTTAAAACTGACAACACTACAGGTAAACGCTTAAAAAATATACATGCTCCATATACGATGGAAGCATTAAATGAAGTAAGAGAAGAATGGGCAAAAGCCATACAAGCAGTGGCAACTGTAAGATATAATTGGGATGTTGATAGTGATAATGAATGATACTTTGTAAATGAATATTTCTGAATGTTAATACATGTATTTGAATGTTTCTATATGTGTGAATGTGAGAATTGAATTGATGTCAGAATGTATGTACTTGTGTGAAATTTTCTTTGTGACTTTTGCAGGTTTGCGGCCTGTTTGTAGGCTGATAACAATGGATGTCGTAAACCTGCAGTTCAGAAAACTGAACTGCAGGTTCTCATCCTGCTGACCAGCCACAGCAGGCCTGCAAACTGATATGAAAAAAATATATATATAAATAGGCGTCGGTTATTTATAGAAAACCGTCAGCAAAGACATACAGCGTCGGTTATTTATAGATAACCGACGCCTGATGTGGCCAAAGCAGTCATGGAAATGGCGTCGGATATTCGTATCGAACTGACGCCTATTTAAACAACAAAGCGTCGGTCGTTTGGTATATAACCGACACCAAAAGGGTTCGCGCCACAGAAAACGGCATCATCTTGGACACTTTATGCGTCGGTTATCAACTAAAAGACCGACGCTACATGGAATATAGGCGTCGGTCTTTTAGTAAATCACCGACGCAGAAAGTGCCCTAGATGACGCCGTTTTCTGTGGCGCGAACCATTTTGGCGTCGGTTATATAATAAAAGACCGACGCCTATAGGTTAAATAGGCGTCAGTTAAAAAACTGACACCGAAATGTTCGACCTTTAGCGGCACCCACATAGGCGTCGGTCGGAAACCGACGCCAAATGGGGTTTCTGTAGTAGTAGATTTTCAACATAGAAGCATGGGTTTTAAGCATGTACTAAGCAATATATGAGAAGGGGGCTAACAAAACTTGCCTCTAGGAAGGTAAGAAGGTCCAAACAGAATAGATCATGAGATTATAAGGTTTGGTTTTTCCAAGACAGGCTCCTTTCTTGAGAAAAGATCACCTTCTCCACTTTAGAAGTGCAAACCCTAGAAAAAGAGCACGGAGATGAGATGTTTTAGGGTTCTAGGTGGAGTTTTACCATCGAAGGTCATGGTTTCAACCTGGAAGAAGGCGGCAGGAATATTAACAACATGAAAACAGTGAAGGAAATGAGGATTCTTACTAGTTTTAGTCAAAATCACCAAGGAGGAGCTTAAGAAATCCTAAATAGAGAAATTTGGAACCCTAGGAGCCTTCTTCACCAAGGTAGGCACCTTCTTTTACCTTGGGACAGAAAATTCATGGCCAAAATAGAAGGAATGATGCTCTAATATATGGGAAATAGAAGGAGAGTATTTCTTCTTGGATTGGAAGGTGGGAAGGGGTAGGCATGGCTTTATAAAGAAGGGGGCAAGCATGAGGTGTCTATGTGACTTTCCATGTGTCCTTAGGCTAAGGCTTCATGGTCATGCAAGAGGATAGCTCATGGACTCTTCTTGCATATCAAAGGCTGGTCCTAAGAGCCCCTAGAGTCTTTTAGGCCATCCCCACCGTCCTTCAAACAAAGAAATAACCCTATTGGTTGATAGCTTTTAAAGATAAGCACATTTATAAAGAGGGTAATCCCTATAATGCCCTTAAAAAGTAACACCTTCAAACCAAGGTGCAACCAGGTGCCCCATGGTTCAAAATCTCATAAATGGTAATTTAATATCTAACTATAAAAATTTAGGTGATAATTTGCAAAGAAAACCACCCAATTAGGTAAATTGCATAAAAGTCCATAATGTACCTAAAATTGCATAACTTGCACAAACAACATACAAATCGAACCAAATTTGAAACTAAAATCATTTTATGTTTTAAAATCATATAAAATTTTTATTAAGGTTTAGATCACATAATTATGGTAATTAAGCATGTTTAATACATTAATCAAGGTTTAGGGCCTTACACTTCTAGCACAAATTAATATACCATTTGTAAGGCCCCTAAAGTTTCTTAATGAGTTGAACAAGCTTAATTATCATCATTGAATGCTTAGAACACTAATATAACTTGTTATATGCTTTTAAATCATAAGACAAGCTTAAGTTTCAAACTTGGTCCAATTTAGACATTGTTTGAGCAAGTTATGCAATTTTATGCACATTTTGAACTTTTCTACAATTTACCCAATTGAGAGGTTTTCTTTGTAATTTATCAATTGAATTATGTTTCTTGGATATTATTTCATCATTCTTGATCTTTTTTAGATATGGGGCGCCTATTTAAACCTTGTTTTGAAGGTGTTTGCTCCAATGGTATTTTAGGGTTTTCCCCTTCATGGATGAGCTACCTTTAGTAGCTATCAACGAAGGAATTATGTGATTGGCTGGGAATTTTGACAAAGGAAAGATAAGCAGGTCTATAGGGATGGTGTGAGATCTTCTTGTGTGTGTGCTTATATATTCTTAATAATTTAAATCCATGGACACTTGGATATATACTAGAATTTCAAAATTTTCTTTTTCTTTATATTAAAGTGTCATATACTTATCCACAAGCACCAAAACGAGCCATTTCCTCTCCACAACCTCTCTCCTTCTCCCAACCTAATTCTCCTTTTGTTTCACCATTAATTTTTCTGCCCAAGGAAGAAGAAATTGGGGAACTTCTTGGAAAAAATTCTAGGGTTGCAATTGAATTCTTTTTTGGGTCTAAAAAGCTTCTTCCTAGTGATCTTGACCTAAAAGTGTAAGTTTTACCTTCTTTCCTCCATCTATTTCATTTTTATCCTTACTCCTAGCTTTCTCCAGGTCGGAACCTTGGTGTTCCATGATATAAATTTCTCTAAAGCCCTAAAACCCTACCTTTCTTGCTCCTTATGCTTAGGGTTTTCTCATTTGATGAAGAAAGGTGCAAGATGGATGAATTCATAGCTTATTCTTGGATTTTCTACCCTACCTTCTCGAGATTTCTTCTGTGTTTGGTTCCATATTCTCATTAGAGTACATTTTTATAACTTACTCTACGTTTATTGCTTACCATAAGCTTTCTAGATCATGTTCTTGCTTGAAAATGATGATTCATGCACTAAAAAGCTATGCTTGACTTAGATTTCGATTTTTATAATGTTCCCTATTATGATTTTAGTTCTATATGAACTTGTGATCATGAGTACATTATTAATAAGGTATAATTTGACTTGGATCAGGTTGTTTTGACAACCTATGGTGCTAAGCACCTATCAAACAATGGTCAATTTTAGGGTTTAAAAATGATTTCTTCTATAAACCATGACCCGATGATGGTACCATTGCAACAACCCTATAGTGTTGTATTCATAACAACTGATGGTCATGATAAAGGGTTTCATATGACGGTGAAAACCCATGGTCACCCCCTTAGGTCAGGTTTTGTATCAATTAGAAGTATAATGATCAACCCTTAAGTACCCTATTGATGTTATCAATCAATGATGACATCAGCTTAATATTTGATGTTGATTAATGAATATAGTGTTGATCTAACAACCTATGGTGATTTAATAATCACTAATGATGGTGGATCAGGTCTCTAAAACCTATGGTGAGTTAATCATTGTAGTTATAGAATCAATTAAGTCTTATACCAATGGTTTCTTGGGTCACTTGATGCAATGGTCAGACCTATACTGTAATTGATGGTTTTAACGTATGAAGTTGACCCAATGGTCAAGATTTAATGTTTATTCCTCAAATAAAGTGGAATGATAGATAATTTAATATTTTGGTCCTAATAATTTTATTTATACGGTTTCCTTTACATGATCAACTTAAGCAGCTTACTTGTTGACAGTGGATGGCTTGTTTTAACTAAATAGTCGATTGTGGGTTTTACCCTACTCTCAATGGAACTTTTTGTATCAATTATCAAGGGATGTCTAGGGTTATATGGTGACACTTTCTTGAGCACAAATCAAGGACTTCTTAGGTGGTTTATGCAAGTTGTTTACTTATTTAAACAACCAAAGGTCTTACCTTTTAAACATCCAATGGTTCTGGGTGACATTGTGGTATGGTGATACGGGTTGAATAATAATGGAACAAATGGGGGGTTACCCTTAATAAGGTAATATTACCTATTCACTCATATGTATATAAGGGATGATAAAAATATTGTGTTGATATGTAACCCTGATGAGGTATAGCTTGTTATACCGAGCTTTGATATAACTAAATGATGGTACTTGGGTATGAATAGTCCTTGAATGACTAATACAATCATGGAGACTTTGTTATTGTTGTTGAAACCTTAGTATGCTATAACCCGATGGTTAAACCTTTATTTATGTGTGGTTTCATACTTGAGAATACTATGGAATGTGACGGTGATGCTTCACCTTATGCATCCATGATCTAATGGGGATGTTGTGAGTTAGGGTTTGGGTATAAGTGATGATTAGTAACATTGATATAATTTATCATGTTGAACCTAACTCTAATGTGCAAATAGATAAAGATGAGTATTCATGTTTAACATTCTTATATGATGGAATGATGGTGGAATAACCTCCTTAACATGATCATAACGTTAATGTGTCAATTTGTGGTTATCATAGCCACATGGTTGATACTTTCTTATGCTCAATGTGCGCATTATGAATATGATGAGTGTTAATCATATCTAGATTCCTTGCATGTTGATGTAATAAAGGAATGTTCTTAATGTTAATATAACCCTACTATGATTGTTTATGAATACCACCTAGCTCATAAATGCAATATTGTGTTGATCTAGTGTATTATATATAATTGATGTTGTTGAGCCTTGTTATTAGGCATGCAAAGATAATGATGATCTTGTAGGGAATAATATGATGGTCTTAATAACCTTTGGTCATGGTTGAGCCCTGAATGAGGTATAATCCTCTTGTGCTGATAAGGGTTGATACCCTGTGATATTGTAAAAAGGATTTATATCATGTGATAGTATGATGGTCTTAATGACCTTTGGGCATGGTTGTGCCATGAATGAGGTGTAATCCTCTTATGCTGATAAGGGTTGGTACCCTTTGATATTGTGAAAAGGATTTATATCTTGTGATAGTATGATGACTAGTGTAGTCTCATGAATGGCAAGTGAATAGTACCATGTGATGATGAGATGAGAAATTATGTTTCATACGTTTTATATCTTTTCAAGTTTTGATATGTATATGCTTAATAGAAGTGAATTAGGGTTTGTATGTCCACTTGTTTGATGCATCCTTGATTCACCCAATTGGCATAACTAATCAAGTGCAACTCTAATCATGTAGTGCCCTGTGTCGTAGAACCATCTTCAGTGTCAGAACTTGCTGGATGGTGAAATGAGTATTCCTAAGGGAAACTTGGAGCGCATATTGTTGAGTATGTGGGGGTGGTAGGTTGAGGATATATCCTTGTCATCCATAATGCAGATTGTGGAGGTTGGCTATGGTCATGCCTCATACATCTGATGTGATTGAGAACGACTATGGTCGTGTATTGGTGATTATAACATGATGTGATTAGAGGATAACTGCAGTTGTACCTCATTGATTGGGTTTGAATACCCTGGTTTCTAGTGTCGTGACCTGTACCAAGGTCAGACTAGTGGTTATCAGCTTGAATATATGTCACTGTGGTGGCAGCTTTGACTGATATGTCACTACCTTTTTATTCATACTGACCGAGGGGAAGAGATCTTAGGATACTGGCACTCCTAGATCTTGTACGGAATCGAATAGCCCTTCACAGGGGTCGGTTGGACTTTGAATGGTACGATTCAAATTCCCTAGGGCGTAATAAAAGATGTAATATAGCTGTGTAGCATATTTGTTTAGGGTTATACACAATGTTTCACATTGGATGATAAACCTTGTTTGTTCTCTTTACTTAAACATGATGCTTAGTGCAGTTAAGAGATAGTAGATATACTTATGTTGTGGATATGCTTAATATTCTAGATGCATACATACAGTAGTCATGCTTATGTTGATAACTATACTGCTACTGCTGATTATAATCATGATGCTAGCTATCTCATGTTGTTAGTTATGTTTAGCATGCTAGCCATGCCTTTGTAACTAGAGATGCATATACTGTTGATCATGCTTATCCATATAGTTGTGCTAATGTTGTTAGCTCTTCTTATAATGTTGATATTTTCAACCAATAGACATGCTCATGTTGTTAGCTATGCTATGTTACTAGACTTACTCATGATGCTAGATATGCATATGCTACCGAATTGCTTATATTATCAACAAGATAAAGGATGATAGTCTGGCTAATGATGATAGTTATTATCTACTCCCTTGTGTATTTTGTTAATCATCAATGTTGCTGAGCTAATTTTTTATATCTGATTAAATTTCTTAACTATTTAATTACTTAAAAATGTTATGATCAATAAATGTTGTTGGAGGTTATATCTCTTGTTGGGACTGGGTCTAACCCTTGTGATTCGCCACATTTTTTAGGTAATCAGAAGTGAAGAAAACAAACATGTGGCAGCAAAGAGGAGCTATAGTAATGAATCTTTGATAAAGTTGATTAGATGTCTAGTTTGTCCTAGAGTCATCCCTGTACTCTCAGGTCTGTGTAGGAAAAGTTTGTATATGTTGTTTCAAACGAATCAAACTTTTGTTAGCATATTAATGCTTGTTTGTGTGGCATATACAAATATTTTTCTCATGTGTATATATGTTGTGGCTAAGGAAATAGAACAATTTTTATCAAATTCTTGGCATAGTATGAATACAAGACATGTTGGTCTCTCATGCAAATGTTTTGAGTGGGTGTTGACGTTGAAATTGATTTTAATTTACCCATATTTTTGGGTATGTGATTATTTAGTGATTGATTGTGTTTTATGTTTTGAGTAATCTTGTTTAGTGTAACGGGTTCTCACAAGTTGGTATCAGAGCTTAAGGTTCATCGAGTCTGCAGGGACACTAGGACTTAGGACTAGGATGAGGTGAAAATTAGGAATATGACATAAAAATATGGTGCATACTGCCTAATTTCAGTATTTGGGTGCCCTGGCCAGGTATTCAATCATTGAAGAAAGGTAAGTATGTAACTCTTAGATTGTTATCTTTCTGATTACTCTGATAAAGTAGTCATTTTGAGACAATCTAAAGAGCATAATGAATAAGAAATCATGGTGTGAATATCTCAATCCTACCTTAAAGAAGATGATAATTGCATCATTATCTATCAAAACTTGAATGTTTGGTATCTACAAGAGAAAGATACAACACCATGAAATCTAAATCTGAATACAAATTAGAAAAAGAGGAGTTCTTGAAGATGTGATTCAAGAATAAAATAAAGTAAAAGATAGATAAGTCTATTCTTATAAAGTGATTCAAGGTATGAAATACACATAAGATGGAGAGAACTCCAATGATAAGTATATAATGAGAAGATAAATGAGAACAATGACAAAGGAATAAGGTGGAACATGAGTTAATCTCAGACCAACCTATGTGTGTAAGAAAGTGTTAATGTTAAATATGCATGGCGTTTGAAAGAAATTAAGACATATGAACCAGTTTAATGAAGAAAATGTGGAATATGATTATTTACTTGTTGATAAGTGGCTGAAAAACATAATAAAATAAGAGAACATACCCAAGTGTGATAAATAGTTATCAATGAAGGAGTAATGAGATATGTTAATCATGATGATTCCTATGCTAATGGAAAGGAACCCAAAATGAAAAAGATAAAATGATACATAAGAAGTTGTAACATGTATAATGAAAATATAATTGGTTACCTTTTTGTTAGTGACCTAAAAAAATTCTTCTATGATGTGGGAAGTATGTTTCCCTTTATGTCTTTCCTTTTTAGGGCACAACTTTCAAGTGGATCATTGCCACTTGGTACATGTAGATTCACTACAAACATGAGGGCGGATAGCTTATTATAGCATAAGGTTGCTTGGACTATGGTTCCAAGATCATAACGTTTGTGATGAGTTTTCTTTTGAGCCTTCCAATAATTAGGAAGACTCCTCTTATATGTCTTGAGATTTGTTATGTTGGTAAAAGTAGATGAGATAAGGATGTGAGTTCCTTATAGCACATGAGGTGGATACCAAGGTAATGAATCCTAGTATCTAAGATGTGTCAATAGTATGGGAAGTATGTGAAGGTTGGAGATGTTTATTAAATGAACATTCTAAGTATTCCTCTCCCTTAGAGAGAGAGAGTTGATGATGACCCTCTAAATGTTGTTTAAAAAGAAAGTGATTCTATAATGTTGTGTATGGTTCAATGATAGTTGGATAAGACCACTATCAAGATAGATGGTTTGTTGGTCAATAGATATGTGATACCGTGTTACTTTAAGATAAACATATGAGCAAATATCAATGCATAAGAGTTAGATTGGATGACATAATTCACATGACCATGATGAGTTTAGAGTTATGTCCTATAGACTAACCAATATACAAACAAGATTTATGAATAGGAGGAACAAAGTGTTCTAGTCATGTCATACAAGTTATATCCAGCTTTGAATGATGACATGTCGAAGTATTTCAAATATAGTCAAAAATATGATCAATATTTCTTCAAAAACCTTAGAGTTGTTGAAGCAGCAATAGCTATGAGACATGTTGAACAAGAGTGATATGGGGTTGATTAAATGTCTTTATGAGATCATGATATGTCTTCTAAGTAGGTTGTGTAAATCTTAGTAAGGTGAAGATAGTGTTGTTGCTTCACCCCTAACAAGGTTGACAAGGAATGATGTTTCCTTGTATGGAATGATAAGCGCCAGTGTCAGCATTTCTTTTGATGTTGAAAAAGAACTGACAAAGTGTTCTAGTTTCAGTGTATCTAGAAAAAAAAAGGATGGATACATCGCCTTTTTTTATGCTTCAAGGAATGGTATGGGACACATGCCATGATCGGTAAAAAGCTAGCAAATATGACTTTTGAGTAATGTGTTGACCCAAGATGAGATATGTATGAATGATGTGACATCACCTTGATATGAAAGTAACCAAGTGAAGTTAATAGGATTAGGCTCAAAGAAAGTACCCATCTTTATTTACCTTGGATTTTGGGGGTGAAATCCATGTTAGGGGTTTATAGTTGTAAGGCCCCTAAACTTGCTTAATGCGTTGAACAAGCTTAATTATCATAATTTAATATTTATAACACTAATATAACATTGTTATATGCTTTTAAATCATAATACAAGCTTAAGTTTCAAATTTGGTCCAATTTGGACACTGTTTGAGCAAGTTATGCAATTTTATGCACATTTTGAACTTTTCTGCAATTTACCCAATTGAGAGGTTTTCTTTGCAATTTATCACTTGAATTATGTTTCTTAGATATTCTATCATCATTCTTGAGCTTTTTGAGCCATGGGGAGCCTATTTAAACCTTGGTTTGAAGGTGTGTTCTCCAAGGGTATTTTAGGGTTTTCCCCTTCATGGATGAGCTACCTTTAGTAGCTATCAACTAAGGAATTATGTGATTGGCTGGTAATTTCGAAAAAGGAAAGCTAAGAAGGTCTAGAGGGATGGTGGGAGATCTTCTTGTGTGTGTGCTTATATATTCTTAATAATTTAAAGCCATGGACACTTGGATATATACTAGAATTTCAACTTTTTCTTTTTCTTTATATTAAAGTGTCATATACTTATCCACAAGCACCAAAAAGAGCCATTTCCTCTCCACCACCTCTCTCCTTCTCCCAACCTAATTCTCCTTTTGTTCCACTATTAATTTTTCTGCCTAAGGAAGAAGAAAGTGGGGAACTTCTTGGAAAACATTCTAGGGTTGCAATTGAATTCTTTTTTGGGTCTAAAAAGCTTCTTCCTAGTGATCTTGACCTAAAAGTTTAAGTTTTACCTTCTTTCCTCCATCTATTTCATTGTTATCCTTCCTCCTAGATTTCTCCAGATCGTAACCTTGGTGTTCCATGGTAGAAATTGCTCTAAATCCCTAAAACCCTACCTTTCTTGCTCCTTATGCTTAGGGTTTGCTCATTTGATGAAGAAAGGTGCTAGATGGATGAATTCATAGCTTATTCTTGGATTTTATACCCTACCTGCTCGAGATTTCTTCTGTGTGTGGTTGCATCTTCTCATTAGAGGCAACTTGTATAACTTTCTCCATGTTTATTTCTTACCATAAGCTTTCTAGATCATGTTCTTGCTTGAAAATGATGATTCGTGCACTAAAAAGCTATGCTTGACTTGGATTTCGATTTTTATAATGTTCTCTGTTCTGATTTCAGTTCTAGAGGAACCTGTGATCATGTGTACATTATTAGTAAGGTATAATTTGACTTTTATCAGGTTGTTTTGACAACCTATGGTGCTAAGCACCTATCAAACAATGGTCAATTTTAGGGTTTAAAGCTGATTTCTTCTATAAACCATGACCTAATGATGGTACCATTGCAACAATCCTATCGTGTTGTATTCATAAAAACTGATGGTCATGATCAAGGGTGTCATATGATGGTGAAACAAACCCATGGTCACCCCCTTAGGTCAGGTTTTGGATCAATTAGAAGTATAATGATCAACCCTTAAGTACCATATTGATGTTATCAATCAATGATGACATCAGCTTAATATTTGATGTTGATTAATGAATATAGTGTTGATCTAACAACCTATGGTGATTTAATGATCACTAATGATGGTGGATCAGGTATCTAAAACCTATGGTGAGTTAAGCATTATATTTATAGAATCAATTAAGTCTTAGACCAATGGTTTCTTGGGTCACTTGATGCAATGATCAGACCTATACTGTAATTGATGGTTTTAACGTATGAAGTTGACCCAATGGTCAAGATTTAATGTTTATTCCTCAAATAAAGTGGAATGATAGATAATTTAATATTTTGGTCCTAATAATGTGATTTATATGGTTTCCTTTACATGATCAACTTAAGCAGCTTACTTGTTGACAATGGATGGCTTGTTTTAACTAAATAGTCGATTGTGGGTTTTACCCTACTCTCAATGGAACTTTTTGTATCAATTATCAAGGGACATCTAGGGTTAGATGGTGATTCTTTATAGAGCACAAATCAAGGACTTCATAGGTGGTTTATCCAAGTTGTTTACTTATGTAAACAACCAAAGGTCTTACCTTTTAAACATCCAATGGTTCTGGGTGACATTGTGGTATGGTGATACGGGTTGAATGATAATGGAACAAATGGAGGGTTACCCTTAATAAGGTAGTCTTACCTATTAACTCATAAGTATAGAAGGGATGATAACCATATTGTGTTTATATGTAACACTAATGAGGTATAGCTTGTTATACCTAGCTTTAATATAACTAAATGATGGTAATTGGGTATGAATAGTCCTTGAATGACTAATACAATCATGGAGATTTGTTATTGTTGTTGAAACCTTAGTATGCTATAACCAGATGGTTACACCTTGATTTATGTGTGGGCTCATACTTGAGAATACTATGGAATGTTATGGTGATGCTTCACCTTATGCATCCATGACCCAATGGGGATGTCATGAGTTAGGGTTTGGGTATAAGTGTTGATTAGTAATATTGATATAATTTATCATGTTGAACCTAACTCTAATGCAAATAGATAAAGATGAGTATTCATGTTTAACATTCTTATATGATGGAATGATGGTGTAATAACCTCCTTAACATGATCATAACCTTAATGTGTTAATTGGTGGTTATCATAGCCACATGGTTGATACTTTCTTACGCTAAATGTGCGCATTATGAATATGATGAGTGTTAATCATATCTAGATTCCTTGCATGTTGATGTAATAAAGGAATGTTCTTAATGTTAATATAACCCTACTATGATTGTTTATGAATACCACCTAGCTCAAAAATGCAATATTGTGTTGATCTGGTGTATTATATATAATTGATGTTGTTGAGCCTTGTTATAAGGCATGAAAAGATAATGATGATCTTATAGGGAATAATATGATGGTCTTAATAACCTTTGGGCATGGTTGAGCCCTGAATGAGGTGTAATCCTCTTATGTTGATAAAGGTTGATACCCTATGATATTGTGAAAAGTATTTATATCTTGTAATAGTATGATGGTCTTAATGACCTTTGGGCATGGTTGAGCCATGAATGAGGTGTAATCCTCTTATATTGATAAGGGTACCCTTTGATATTGTGAAAAGGATTTATATCTTGTGATAGTGTGATGAGTAGTGTAGTCTCATGAATGGCAAGTGAATAGTACCATGTGATGATGAGATGAGAAATTATGTTTCATATGTTTTATATCTTTTAAAGTTTTGATATTTAAATGCTTGCTAGAAGTGAATTAGGGTTTGTATGTCCACTTGTTTGATGCAGTCTTAATTAACCCAATTGGCATAACTAATCAAGTGCAACTCTAATCATGTAGTGCCCTATGTCGTAGAACCATCTTCAGTGTCAGAACTTGCTGGATGGTGAAACGAGTATTCCTAATGGAAACTCGGAGTGCATACTGTTGAGTATGTGGGGGTGGCAGGTTGAGGATATATCCTTGTCATCCACAATGCAGATTGTGGAGGTTGGATATGGTCATGCCTCATACATTTGATGTGATTGAGAACGGCTGCGGCCGTGTCTCGGTGATTATAACATGATGTGATTAGAGGACAACTGCAGTTGTACCTCAGTGATTGGGTTTGAATACCCTAGTTTCTAGTGTCGTGACGTGTACCAAGGTCGGACTAGTGGTTATCATCTTGACTATATGTCTCTATGGTGGCAGCTTTGACTGATATGTCACTGATTTTTTACTCGTACTGACCGAGGGGGGAGATCTTAGGATACCGACACTCCTAGATCTTATACGGAACTGAATATCCCTTTGCAGGGGTCGATTGGAATTTGAATGTTATGATTCAACTTCCCCAGGGTGTAATAAAAGATGTAATATAGTCGTGTAGCATATATGTTTAGGGTTATACACAATGTTTCACATTGGATGATAACCCTTGTTTGTTCTCTTTACATAAAGATGATGCTTAGTGCAGTTAAGAGATAGTAGATATACTTATGTTTTGGATATGCTTAAGATTGTAGATGCATACATACAGTAGTCATGCTTATGTTGATAACTATACTTCTACTATTGATTATAATCATGATGCTAGCTATCTCATGTTGTTAGTTATGTTTAGCATGCTAGGCGTGCCTTTGTAACTAGAGATGCATATATTGTTGATCATGCTTATCCAGATAGTTGTGCTAATGTTGTTAGCTCTTCTTATAATGTTAATATGTTCAACCAATAGACATGCTCATGTTGTTAGCTATGCTATGTTACTAGACTTGCTCATGATGCTAGATATGCATATGCTACTGAATTGCTTATATTATCAACAAGATAAAGGATGATAGTTTGGCTAATGATGATAGTTATTATCTGCTCCCTTGTGCATTTTGTTAATCATCACTGCTACTGAGCTTATTTGTTATATCTGATTAATTTTCTTAACTGTTTAATTACTTAAAAATGTTTTAATCAATAAACGTTGTTGGAAGTTGTATCTCTTGCTGGGACTAGTCTCACCCTTGTGGTTTGCCACATTTTTTTAGGTAATCGGAAGTGACGAAAACAAACATGTGGCAACAAAGAGGAGCTACAGTAATGAATCTTTGATAAAGTTGATTAGATGTCTAGTTTGTCCTAGAGTCATCCATGTACTCTCAGGTCCGTGTAGGAAAAGTTTGTATATGGTGTTTCAAACGAATCAAACTTTTGTTATCATATTAATTCTTGTTTGTGTGGAATATACGAATAGTGTTCTCATGTGTATATATGTTGTGGCTAAGGCAATAGAACAATTTGTATCAAATTCTTGGCATAGTATGAATATAAGAGATGTTGGTCTCTCATGCAAATGTTTTGAGTGGGTGTTGATGTTGAAAATCAGTTTTAATTTACCCATATTTTTTAGTATGTGATTATTTAGTGATTGATTGTGTTTTATGTTTTGAGTAATCTCATTTAGTGTAACTGGTTCTCACACCATTGTTCTACTAAAGTGGTGATTTTACATTTTAGATCCTTAAATAAGATTTCACACAGGTATTTGTGAATAAACCCTTCAATTGGTATAATTAGTGAATAAATTTTCACTAAACCACTTTAAATTCCACTAATTAAATAGAAAGGCAAATAAGGATAGAAATGAAAGGAAAAGATGGGAAAGAGGGAAAAAAGGAAAAATTTCAGAATTCGGTATGTTACAACGCTCCACCCCTTAAAGAGGATTTCATCCCCAAAATCACAAGCAAGAAGGGAAGGGTGAGTGTAAATAGGATTTCATCCCCGAAATCACAAGCAAGAAGGGAAGGGTAAGTGTGCAATATCTCATCACAAAACTTCAGGTTATTTTTTCAACCTTAACTTCTACTAAACAACTCATCAGCATATACTCAACAAGCATCTTGACATAGGTGAGGTTCTCAAGAATCACCAAAAAAAGAATCACCAAGGTTCCATTATTTAGATATTCTTTTTAAGAGATTTAACATTATTTACATTTTTGGCTCATTAATATTATATTCATTATGATATCACATTATCACCATTATTTTAATTATGTCATGTCATAATCACTTTATTGCCAAGGAAGTTATATTTCATTATCATCCATGAAACATCATATATATATATATATATATATATATATATATATATATATATATCATTTATCTTACTAAGAATTTTAGAAAAATTATGGGCTACTCAATTCCCTCAATATACTTGATCATTATCCTTGATATTTCGAACTTCGACTTCATTATCCTTATACTATCACCACATTAAGTTATAATGAATTATTTTGCATGAAATATTCAATTTGTCATTAAGTCTTCATTCAATCCAAATTATGTCACATAAATTACATATATTTATATTAAACGTTATCTCATTACCACATTATCTTTATTTCTCACATTAATGTCATCATTAATCATTTTCTCATATTTATTTATATTATTGATTTGCACATTTATGTGAATCGAATCACTTCATATTCATATTGAAGCCATTCCATGTATTTTAATGATCAAGGTAAGGCATATTACAAATTGATTCACATTAAGTGACTAATCGTGTGTGTATTAGATAACAAGGTAACATACCATGCATTTCATATTGATGACTTGATTAATATGTGATTAGATGATTATATATATCATTTATGTGTATCAAAGTATGTTACTGATTATGACACCTAGTTACACTAATGTATCATGAATGACATTAAGGATGTATAGGTTAAGGTTAGATGATTTGCAACTTAGGGTTTAGGTTAACATGATCATTATTCTTCACCTATACCTTATTAGCATGCATTAAGTCCAAGGTTAGATTACAATTATCTTGCACATCATATCATTAGGGTTTATTGGTTTATGAAATGGACATCATCATGCTCGTCCACTATTAGTATTAAAATGTGAGTTACTCTTATTATGTGCAATAGATATTCATTAGGGTTCACACATATGAAATATTCATTAGATGATCGTATGTTCTTTTGGATACCAAGAAACATGTGGTGACAACTATAACTTGTTTGGTCAAAACTAAGGATTCAAGCACACTAACTTCCTCATTAGGGAGTTAGGGTTTCTAAAGTTGAAGCATCTAGATTTCAGTATGTTACATGACTCCATCCCCTTGGAAAGGATTTCATCCTCAAAATGTAACTACCCAACATCATCAAACTAACTATACTCCACCTCTTAAAGAGTTCGACCTATCAAGCCAAACTACACTACAGTTAAAGGATGAGTCTAAAAACCATGTACAAGATCCATCACACTTCCATTGTGCACTCTGATAGCTCACTTAACCCCAAACTTCAAAGTATAGGTTCTAGGGATAAACTATCCAAGCATGTGGTCACAAGGGACATAAGGAGACTATCTTGGTATCCAACCTCAAATAAGTCATCATACACCTAAAACTTAGGGTTCCCAAAGATAAACAACATAGATGTCTAAGGTCACTATTTCCTAAAAGCAAACTATTTCAGACAATCCATTTCAGCTTAGGCTAGGCCAATATCATATGGATCTGGGAGTCCTCATAAACCAAGTAAGTGGTGCGGAGGAAAATATTGCCAGCCTAGAACCTGATACTTTCTATACACCTTTGCTTCAACTTCATGCCATAATAGTTGCCTAAAGGCAAACCTAAACAACATTAAGTTATGCATATTTTAGTTATGAGTATTTTAGGGTTTTATTCATCATGATACTAATGTGGAACTATAGGCTCCTAAATCAACCTTTCATCGTTTATAGATCAACTCTAGGGCAACCATGCCACCTAAAGGAACTATGTAAGGCAGGGATTCTAATTAGGGAGACAAAACTAAAATAGTCAGATTTCGACTACCATGGGCTCTGATACCATGCTGTAAAAGAGAGAAATCACTGCTTTACTAAAAATTTGAAGAATTGACATCCATTCAAAACACTCTCAGAGGTATGATGGAATGGGCATAAATTTTCCAAATTTATTATAATGGTATGCAAAAGACGAAAGTGTAGCAGTAGAATTAATCAAATGACTATATTCAATTTTCATAAAAGATTACAAAAATACATCAAATTCTCCCATTAGGGTTTACATCAAGAGACACAATCAGGATTTAGATATAGGGAAGTATAGACTACTACAATCTTATCTCCAAGCAACGACTCCATCAACTGAGTCCAAGCCAAAAGCTAAGATCTTCCTTCTCTTGTCCATCACCTTGCTCAGCACCTGGGTGGTTGGGAAGGTACCCAGCAAAAAGGGAAAGGGAAGAAAAGTATGTGTAAAAAAACTAGTCTAGGATAACAAGATAAGTAAAGAAAATAAGAACATGCTAGGGTTCATCATAAAATGAAGATAAAAAGAGTATGAGGCTATATTCAAAAGAAACTTGCCATTAACAATTATATCAAAAAGGATTTGCATGTAAGATAATTGTGTCTACCTAACTAAGTAGGGTTGAGGTACCTACCAGACCTCTAACCTTAGGTGAGGAGATAATAATACATTCCCAGTCACCTACAATATTATGGGGAGGATAAGACATTCCCCAGGGCGATTATTTACATGCCCTTTGTGGGTGGTTGTACATAAGTATCGCTACTTTATTTTAAATAGAGCATAAATCTACATGCTAGAAAAAGTATTCATGGCAAGAATAATCATATGAATCAATAAGCATGGCAGTGGGGTACCAAGACCGAGGAATAATGCTCCAAAACTAATTTATGAGGCAAGTATAGAAAAATATTCAAGAGTATATGAAATAGGGTTTAATAAAGCCTAATTATAGAAAAATAGGTTAAGGCACAATTATTCCCAACTTAAGGTGTAAATTCATATACATAAATAGGGATTGCACATACCTCTCTTACTGATACCAATTACTAACTTTCACCACTTTAATTGAGTCCAAGTTCCACTTTGCCTATTTTCAATGTATTAACATGTATTAGAGTATATAGTGAACATTAATGTATAGAAACCCTATTTTTAGACCTTTTTAGAAAAAATTGGATTTAGACTCTTAAAACATCACCAATAAACTTATTAAGTTCTCCTAATCAAGAAAACATATTTTTATGTTAATTTTGGAGTTATGATGATTAAGATGTAATTTTATGAATTTTATGCATTAAATTCATTTTACAAAAATCACCCTTAGTCAAACCATGAAATCAGACATTTAAAATATTTTATTATATAGAGATTAATTTTCAATTCCAAAATATATTTATTTGTCAAATTTGGATAAGCATATTAGAAGATATGAATTTTCTAATACTGACCAATAAGAAATTGCCACATCATCAAACCGATCAAGATAATTGAAGAGAGAGGGAGAGGGGAAAACACCATTTGACCCAAGATCAGGTTTTAAATTGCATAGGTAACCAAATTAGTTCTTATACATAAGGCATAACAGAAAGAAACCAAAACCCTTGAAGAACATGGTAAAAAGAGATGGAAATCATCGATTTTCAATATAGAAGCATGGGTTTTAAGCATGTACTAAGCAATATATGAGAAAGGGGCTAACAAATCTTTGCCTCTAGGAAGGTAAGAAGGTCCAAACAGAAAGTATCCCGATATTATAAGGTTTGGTTGCTCCAAACCAAGCTCCTTTCTTGAGCAAAGATCACCTTCTCCACTTTAGATGTGCAAACCCTAGCAAAAGAGCACGGAGATGAGATGTTTTAGGGTTCTAGGTGGAGTTTTACCATGGAACGTCATGGTTTCAACCTGGAAGAAGGTGGGAGGAATACTAACAACATGAAAATAGGTAAGTAAAGGAGCATTCTTACTAGTTTTGGTCAAAATCACCAAGGAGGAGCTTAAGAAATCCTAAATAGAGAAATTTGGAACCTTAGGAGCCTTCTTCACCAAGGTAGGCACCTTGTTTTACCTTGGGATAGCAACTTCGTGGTCAAACATAGAAGGGATGATGGTATAATCTATGGAAAAGAGAAGGAGAGGATTGCTTCTTGGATTGGGAGGTGGGAAGGGGTAGGCATGGATTTATAAAGAAGGGGGCAAGCATGAGGTGTGTATGTGACTTTCCATGTGTCCTTAGGCTAAGGCTTCATGGTCATGAAAGAGGACAGCTCATGGAATCTTCTTGCATATAAAAGTTCGGTCCTAAGAGCCCCTAGAGCCTTCTAGGCCATCCCCACCATCCTTCAAACAAATAAATAACCCCATTGGTTGATAGCTTTTAAAGATAAGCACATTTATAAAGAGGGTAATCCCTATAATGCCCTTGGAAAGTAACACATTCAAACCAAGGTGCAACCAGGTGCCCCATGGTTCAAAATATCATAAATGGTAAGGTAATGTATAAGGATAAAAATTCAGGTGATAATTTGCAAAGAAAACCTCCCAATTGGGTAAATTGCATAAAAGTACAAAATGTACCTAAAATTGCATAACTTGCACAAACAACATCTAAATCGAACCAAATTTGAAACCTAAGCTCATTTTATATTTTCAAATCATATAAAAAGCTATATTAAGGTTTAGAACACTTAATTATGGTAATTAATCTTGTTTAATACATTAATCAAGGTTTAGGGCCTTGCACTTCTAGCACAAATTAATATACTATTGTTCTACTGAAGTGGTGATTTTACATTTTAGATTCTTAAATAAGATTTCACAGAGGTATTTGTGCATAAACCCTTCCATTGGTATAATTAGTGAATAAATGTTCACTAAACCACTATAAATTCCACTAATTAAATAGAAAGGCCAATAAGGATAGAAATGAAAGGAAAAGATGGGAAAGAGGGTCAAAAGACAAAATTCTTAATTCAGTATGTTACAAAGTCCACAATAAGAACAAATATAGAAAAGATATCTCAAACGTCAATCAATTTGGACCAAACTGAAAACATAGGCTTGTCACATGTTATTAAGGCATCCTAATAGATTATATTAAAGTTCTAAGCATCTTATTAAGAAAAGAAAGCTCATCAAGTAATAAGCTAGGTTAGGGGCCTTACACCCACCCAGATGTCCTACTTGCCCACACTTGTGGTAAGTCATGGTCTCGTACTATGGCCTAAACGGCCCTGTCATTGATAGTGACATTGCATTGTGAGCTCCTACCAGTGGAAAATTGTGGCCTCTGCCCTTGCTTGGTGGCCAATGAGACTGTACTACATACCTCTATTGTGACTGAGGTGTTAAAAACCTAAGCTTCTTGAAGCCTCCTGAAGATTGTCCTTGATACTATGTTGATCTCTTCTTAGCATTTACCTCACACTTCTTTACAGCTAATCTCTCTATCCTCCTCACATACTCCACAAATATGGAAAACTACTCCCTATTCTCTAGAGAAGACACCATAGTCATCATCTCTAGTCTCAAACCCTTCTAAAAAGGTCGAATCCTCTCCTTGTCTGTCACAGCCATATGCAGACAAAACCTCAAAATCTCCATGAACTTGGACTCATACTCATCGATTGTCATAGATCCCTGTTAGATCTTCTCAAACTGAGAGATATTCTCATCAAGGTAGATCTTAGGGAAGTATCAACTCACAAACTCTCACCAAAAATATTCCCAACTGATCACCACTCCCGGCCTCTTCTCCTCTTCAATGTCCCACCAATGGCTAGCATTGCCCTTCAACAGGTACATTGCGTGCTTCATCTTATCCTCTTCTGGGATATTAAGGATCTTGACAGCCTTCTCCAGCTCAATCAACCACATATCATCATTCATCGAATCTATGTGCCACCATACTCTATTTCCCCCACATGCCTTAACCTCTCAAAGGTCTTCACAGAACCTTGGGATTCCACATTGGGGATTGCTACCCTAGCTTGGGGTATAGGCATTCTATCCATCATATGCATCACCGTGGTCATGAACTGTCCAAACATTGACCATAAAGTGGGGTTTTCCATGACCGTAGGGTTAAACTGGGGCACTTCTGGCACTCCATCTACTCTAGCCTACCTCCTCACACCACCTCCTAGTGTAGCAACACTACTCTCTGCCTGTTCTTCGTGTTCTCTATACATATATTTTCCCTCTTCTTCTTCTTTTACATAAGTAGAAGTTGCCATTAGATATGTTGTATGACACTAGAATAGACACAAACCCTAGTCCTATGTCCATGTAGACTTCGCGAACCTAAAGCTCTGATATCAACCTTCCATATGACAACCTGATACCACACGAATGAGATAACTCAAAACAAAGTGTGGAATTAACACTAACATCCAAGATTACCATAAAACAGGGTAAATTAAAATTGATTTAATATAACCACAAAAGCATAAACATATTACATCAAATTCCACATATTGAGCCACTTGTATCATATATCATGCCAAAAGATATTACATATCACTATTCAGTGGATAACTTGCCACAAACCTATTACATATGATAACATGTTCACATATACAAGTCATATATGTACAACCATGGCATACTACCAAAAACTCGTATCGATGTACAACGTCTAAAAAACACCTCTAAGGACCTAAGAGTATAGGGATGACACAGAGGACTCTACTGGAAACACTAGCAGCATATCCAACCTTCAGCAGCTGCTACTCCTCTTGTTGCTCAGCCTCAATTGCACGATCTCTAGCTCGTCGTGCATGACCACCTAAAATATGTTGAAACCCATGGGGTGAGACTGACATCCTAGCAATAGATATAACTCTCTGCCAACAACTATTATTAACACAAATAAATTAAGGTAGGAAGATAGCATTATTATCAGGATGAGTAGATTCAACTGAATGATATAAGCAAAGTAGTTAACATTGTTTAGGCATTTTAAGCATCTACAACTGAGTAGTAGAGAATCTTACATTTTTATAAGGAATATGAAGAATATGTATAAATGTTATCAACTAAACAGTATAAGAAATAAGGTAAGGGGTCATCCAATGTGAATCACATTTGACCCTAAGTAATTATACTACACAGCTGTGTTACGTCTTTTATTATGCCTTGAAGGGATGAGGTATACCACTCATACTCCAACTGACCATTGCTAAGTCAAAATTAGTGTCATACAAGATCTAGAAGGAGCCGGACCCTTGGTCAGTCTGAGTCTGTCACAGTAACATATAAAGTCCAACCATAAAACATCCTAGTCTGCCTTGGTATATAGGAACAAAAATAGTTAAAATTGAGCTACGACCACATCCATACTCCTTCTGAGGCATGATCGCAGCCATCCTCAAATATATCATATATACACTGAATCACATTATCTGAGATACAACCTCGATCGTTCTCCTGCTAGGGTATGACTGTAGCCATCCCTGTGAATCATGTATATACTCAACAACATATGACTCTGAGCTTCCACTAAGGGAGAACCCATTTCAGAATCTAGCAAATACTGAAGATAAAGATGGATATGACACAGGGAAACTACATGATTAGGGTTTCACTTGATTAGTTAAGTCGATTAGGTATCTTTTATGGCATCAATCAAGTTACAACGTACAAACCCCAAAGAAATTCTACTCATATCAGAGTAGGATACAACTCCAAAAGATATAAAATGTATGAGTATAAACTTGTCACAACATCACATGATGCTACTTCCATACAAGTCCATCATCATTATCTCATCATGCCTCATAAATGTTCATAATTGTAACCTTGTGTTACATCAAATATGCCATGTCAATCACTAGCTATGATATTTATTTCCACCTGCAAGGTTAGGGTTACACAAGTATGAGAGAGAAAACATCATTGCATGCTACTCATTCAAGAAAACTCAACAAGTACATCATAAAGTTGAATTAGGGTTAGGGTTTTCTTATAGATAGCCCATTAGGGTTTTTCATAACCTCATCACCCACCAAACCCTAGGTACATTGCTTCTTGCATTCTTGGAGCACATTAGGGTAAGGCATTAATATTATGATCAACTAACAATTCCAAAACAATAATGTGTATCGACCAATCACACACACCACCACATGTAATGATCATCCATGTGAATTACCATAGGTAGTGACCACCTTCACCTTTAGGTGTAGCAACCATCTTCACCTTAGGTGTAGTGACCATCTTCAACTCTAGGTGTAGTGACCATCCTCAACTAGAGATGTAGCGACCACCTTCAACTCTAGGTGTAGCGACCACCTTACACACCAAGGGTACCGAACAACACTCATACATGTGTAGCAACCATACTCAAGAACCATAGGTAGAGAACTAAAGAAGATCCATCACACTAGTAGCAACCAAAGAGAGTATGTTGTGACCATCCACCATAACAAGGGTAGCGACCAAAACATTATCAAGCCTTACAGTCGCAACAAGGGTTCAAGAGTAGCGACCAAGGTGATTTAGGGTTAGGGTTTGGTAGAGACAAACCCTAGTAACCATAGGTCAGAAAACATGGCGAATAAATGCAAGATCAACATAAACAGCAATCACCAAGGTATGTAGTAGCCTAAAATAGGTGGTTAACACCAAGCAAACTGCAAGGTCACGATAAGAAAACATTTTGGAAAGATGATCATCAAAAACCCTAAAATAAGCATCACAAAGGTAACATAAAGAACCACGATGAGGGAAAGAAAACCATGTGTCTAACTAATGCAACCAAAAATCAAAACCTCCAACATCATGTAAAACCTAACCTAAGCATGGTATCAAACCAACAATCAAGATGCATGTAAGAAACAACAACTCCACCATCACTAAGAATTTAGGTACATAAATTAGGGTTTAGGAGAAAGAGTAGTCTATGTGAGAATACTTCATAATCTTAAACCCTAGATCAAGTTAACATCATCTAACTTATTATGATCATATTTTAGAGATGAAATCAGTAGAATGCAAGCAAGAATATGGTGATATAATAGAAGAGGGAAGAGTTATATAACCTACCTTAGGATGAAGATCAAGCTCCAAAGCCATGAGCTCTAACAGAGAGAAGGAAATCCAAAATTGGATCAACTCCACGGCCAAGGTTACCTCAAGAAGAGAAGAAAACATCAAGGTCAAAGGAAAGCTCAAGAAGAAGGAAGCACAAACCCTAGGTCGAACAACGAAGAAGAAAGAAGAAAGAGGAGAACTTCATCTCACTTAGGTACTCCCATGGAAAGCCATGGATCCTGACCTCTGTTGGAGTGAAGGTCCTCAAGGTAGCCACTATGGAAGAACCATAGTCCATGGCCAGCAAGAAGAAAGGGGGAAGAGTTCAAAGTAAATGAGATCAAGGGTAGGAAACCACTTAGCAAGAAGGAAGATCGCCAAGGACCACCACAAAGGAGATGATCAAGCCCTAGATCACCACATGCAAAGGTTATCAGCCACCAAGATCAACACCTCCTCAAGCACTCCAAGCTCAAGGCCAAACACAAGGGAGAAGAGAGGAAAATAGTGCTAAAGGGGATACTTACTTGTGAAAGAAATATCATATATACTCAAGGGTACGGGGGAGTTAAAGATCACAAGGTGTCAAGATATGAGGGCACCAAAAGGACACATGTCCCACAAAGCTACATTCATGCAAGAAGTCTTGACATGCATGCAGCAAAGGGTGATAAAAACTTGGTAGTGTAGCGACCACTTAGGTCCACTACACCCTTAGGTTGAAGCAAAACTAGGTGAACTCAAGGTAGAGACAGCTACACAAAGCCACCAAAACCAAAAAAATCATAACACTTCACAAGAGCACAAACCCTAGCAACTAAAACACATGCTCAAGGCACATAGGTAGAAACAAATCTCAACCACGAGACATATCGGTCTCAACACAAGTCTCACATGAAACACTTCAGTTGCTATAAAGATCAACACCCACATGGTCAACACCACACTCAACACAAGCATGCAAGAAACCCTGGGTCAACACACATGATGCCACCTCATCAACCAAGGTCCAAACAAGGATCCCCTAAGCATCATTCTCTCTCTCATGATGCTAAGGCACAAAAAACGTTACCTACATGTGACTAATTACAAGATAGACCTTCAACATAGGTAAATTGCAACTTGGTTCAAGACAAGAATAACTAGCTCAAACATCAACCAAACAGGACCAAACTAAAAACATAAATTTGTCACATGTTATTAAGGCACATCATATGATCAGATTAAGGTTTAAGCATATTATTAGGCAAAGAAAACACAATCTAGCACTAAGCTAGGTTAGGGGTCTTCCAAAATATTTCTCTTAAATGTTAAAGAAGATGATCATAAAGATATATAATCAAGATCAGACATACGTAGAGACCCCATTAGGATCACCTTACTAAGATTATTCTTAGATATCACATGACTATCAAACACTTAACCATGTTACCTTTCCAATCCCACCCTAAACTTATTATCATTTCAGCAATCATAAATGTGTATGCACACATATGATATATGTGTGCCTATAAAAAGTAAATATTTTTCCTAAATATTAGATAATTTGATCATAAAGATATGTAATAAAGCTCAAAATTATGTAGACCCCATTAGGAGCACGTTATGGTGATTATTCATAGATACAGCTAAGGAATGTTTGAACATCCATATCACATGACAATCCAACACTTAACCATGTTACCTTTCCAAAACCACCCTAAAGTGATCATTGTTTCATCAATCATCAATGTGTATACACATGCATATGATATATGTCACTATAAAAACATTCAGACTTGTTTAAAACTACCACCCTGCAAATATTATGCAAATATATCAAGGAGTTAAGAGTCCAATGCAGGCTCATGATGGATATGTTCTTTGGTAAAGTTTTTAAGGTATCTTCTCACAAAAACCTTAATTGGGTCACAATAGATAATGTTTCAATCTCAAAGTTTAGCAAAGATGCATACCAATCATGTGCATATGCTAGTACATGCTTGTCATAATATATTTGTATCTACTCTTAATATCTCATTTGAGAATCAACTAACACTCAAAAGGGAGCATGCAATCCCTAGCATACCTGTCGTTTTCTAAATAAGGTGACCTCTATTATAGAACTGAAATTTTTGGCAACTTTAGGATTTCTCTTAACTTTTCTACTATCAACAAAGAGTTGACAGAGAAAGGCAAAGATAACTCTAGAACGCATTGCAAACAACATTATAAACCAGTAATCCCATCTAGTGAAAACCTTCCCATTTCTTCTTATCCTAAGGATTTATTATGTTCTTAACTTCAAGGAGGATGTCATGGTTAATACCCAAGATGTCATCAAGCCCAAAAGGTGGGAGAAACAATATTAAATAGTCTCCCCCTTCCTTCAAGATGTGGGGCAGGTGTAATAATATAAGAATTTGATGATACCTTTTATAGTTGTATGCTAATGTTTTATTTTTTCTTCTCCATACTCTATAGAAACCCCCTCATCCTTTAACATCTCATGCCAACATTTTTCATTTTTTTAGAACAATTTTCCATTGGGATACAGAATATTACATTTTTGAGTGTATCGTCATGCTTAATACCATTCTAATATAATATGTGGTGTCTCACATAGTTTTTAGGTTGTAAATTGATTTTATCTTGCTCATTTTTGTAGTTCTTTGGAAGATTTCCAAAGTCTCTACCCTAGTACATTTATTGGAGGCCCCATCCTAGTTCCTTTTCACATACAATGTGGCACATGTGGGTCTATCCTTTTCATAATGTTCATGGTGTGGAAACATAACTTGGGTGATAGGACCTAGGTTGCATGTTGCCCTATGGAAACATGCCAAAATCATGGTTCATATTTTATTTTTGGCCTCTTTAGAGTAGGTGCATAATTAAAAGTAGGTCAACTCTCACATATTTGGAATGAGGTTGTAAAATCACGAACTTATTTGGTTTCATTTTTATTTTCTTAACCAAGGAATCATACGCACATTACAGATATGCGAGTGTGTGGCTTCATTTATTTCTTGTGCTAACTATTTTTTTATTATTCAGAATACAATCTCAAGAAATACCAATTTGTTCTTGTGCAAATTTTCTACTTTTTAATATCATGTGTACTTATGACATCTATTTCTTTTTTCTTGATTAATTTATTTATTAGCACATAATCAGTATGTGCCCATATAAGAATCTATTAGTATATATCAATTCATCATAGGAATACCAACTCCAAAATTTTACTTTAGTATCTTTTGGTTTAACCAAATTTTGGATATGCACATTGACATCTCATGGCAGTTTGTTTTTGGATTCATTTGGAGCATATAAATATATACATATATATATGAACATGGATGTTTCTCAATAATGGTAGCACCTCTAAATAAGCATTAAAATATGATTTAGACTTTCCAATGTCCTAACATATACATTACCAAATTTATCTCAATACCAATACATCATTGAATGTTAGCTTGATATGACAATATCATTGCTTAACATCATTATTATTGACATAACTATAGTCTACATGGTCATTTTATTAGAACAAGTTTTGCCTTCATTTCTGATAGATTAACAAAATTTTCTTACGTGTTGGATTTAAACATACATTCACAAGATGTGAATCTATGGGCTCAATGGGTGAATTGAGAAAAGAAACTATTGAATAAATTTGTTAGATATTCAAACTATTTACTCTTAAAGATATCCTATTCACTCTTCTAGACGTAGGTGAGTGATTAAACTCATGAGAGTTGATAGGGGCTCTTTGAGGCCTAGCTTTTCAACTATAGCACAGGAGCCTTATGGGGTGTGTTTAGGGAACTTTATGAGCACTCACCTAGGTCCTACTTATAGTTGAGGTTGCCTCCTCCTAGTGAATAGTCTTAATTGGGACAATTTTGGTCATTTTTGGGACAGTGGGGGATCACCAAGGGATCTATTTTCACTTTTTTTTCTCCCTTTAATTTCAATATTACACTATGAAAAAAGATACAACTTTATTGCTGTAGGATGAGATTATGGTATCCAAACTCAAAAGACAAGACCCAGTTAACTTAGTTGATCAGTTTTTGTGTCCAAAATATCAACCAACGGACATGTTTTTGGTTTCATTTTCCTTAATGAAGGTTGGAAGTATATGGGTTTCCCCTAGACATTTTTTCAATGTTCTAAATTGCAACATGTCTGTCTCTACATGGGGAAATGACTTTAGATCAGTTGTTGGGGTCTACAATAGTGTGTACCTCAATTTTGTAGAAGATGGTGGACAGGTATTCAAATTTTTAGGTATAACCAATGATTGTGAATTGATTCTATTTAAAAGCTACTTTTTTCAAGCATGATGGCAAGGAATCTAGGATGAGGAGTTCTATCTGCTCTGAATCTTACCAACTAATTATGTTTATTCTAGTTCTCCTTGGCCTCAATGGTTGTTTGGTTCCCTCTACTTTGTAGATGTTTTATGGCTGATCTTAATATAATGGGTATCGTCTAATTGACAAAAAGGGTCATGTATTTTTGCTCATTAGTCACATGTGTGTCAACACAATCTTTTCCAATGCCAATTAATTAGAAATCCACATTGTGTCATCCTCGGAGATTCACTAGGGAAAACTTCACATATGATAGTCCCTGGTTTGGATTTCCTATAATAAACATTATTCCACTTATGAGCTGAATTACAAGTCAAGCAATCAACAAAAGTGATTTACAACAAACATATAAGGATAAGTATATCTATTCTTTGATATTTATATTTGTGTTTGTATGAATTAAAATTCTCCAAATTTGTATTTTCAAGTTTTAGGAATTCACAGAGTGGGTATCTAATCTGAAATCACTCAAGTAGAAGCACTAGACACAAACAAGTGGAATTCTCTAGTATTCATCAAAACTTGGAATAGGATAACTAGCCTCTCAATTTAGCATGCTTCCTCTTTTCAAGATGACAAACCATTTTGTGAATCTACTGAAAAATCTTAAGCTAAACAATACCTTGATTTGAAGAATTACCTTCATTTGATCCCCCTCAAATTATGTTGCACCATCTATAATGTTTCATAATAAGACAAGATAATTAGCTTTGTGTTCAAACATTTATATTTTTTTCACCCTTTTATATCAAATATTTTGGGGTGTAAAAGAAAAAAATAAAAAGGTCTTGTTCAAGTAATTTTAGAAACTCTAGATGTAATTCTATTAAGTATGTTCACAATTATGCAATAAAGTAACTCAAACTAATAAATATCTCATTCAAAGAATAAGTTTGAGTATATATGGAGCAAGATTAAAGCATAACATGTTTTGGATAATATTACTTGTTCAAAAACTATTAGCACCATTTTATCAAAACAAGAAGTACCACTTTTGACAAACTTTAGGAATTTTGTCATAGAAAAATGAACGAACTTGTTCATGCTACATTATATGTCAAGACCATAAGGCTGAATATATGTAGAAAAGACTATGAAACTCAAGAAGTCATAGATGAATATTACTCACTAGTAGTCATGCATCAAAACCAAATCTGACTAACACTTGAATCTCAAGTTTGAAATCACCAAAGGATTTATAAAAATATGATGCAACGGGTTAGAGCAAAACAAAAATAGGTTTGTAAAAATAATATTTTCAAAGAACTTAACACCCAAACATGCATAAAAACTAATAAAAAGTAGATGCAAAATGTAAGGATAGTTTCATGTATGATGTTTTAAACAAAAAAGTTTGCAATGAAATGCATGGCAATATGTCTCTAAAACAAAAAGAAATCAAGGGGATGAAAAAAAGAATAGTTGAGTGGCAAATTATCAGTCAATGGTTTATACATTTTTATTTCACAATATATCTTACGTGTTTTTGGGTATCTCAGCATATGAATATTAAATCCACCATCGGTCAAGTTTTCTTAGGATAGATTTGGCTGATAGCAGCCACTATACAAACACATGAAAATTCAAAACACATATCTATAGGTTCAAGAAAATTACAAGAATGGTCCACAAATGTATAAGAAAGTCAGAATGCACTTATAAAACTTCGCATATAGTTTTTAAGGAAGAATATGATAATAATATAAATATGTAAAAATTGACTCAAAAACCATATGTGAAGTGCATGAAAACTTGGAAATATCAATAAATGGTTGGATATGAGAATGATTACCAATGTTGCTATTCTTAAGATTTGCTTCCACTTGTTTCCAAACAATAAACCTTTTATGTGGATTGAGAAGTCAAAAATTGAACTAACATCTCTTGTCAATTTTTTTGGAAAAAATCCAACAAGTAGAATTCTAAAATGGTCCTCAGTTGTGTTTTTTGGTCCAAATGGGTTAGTTTGATTAACCAAATCATGTTTATTTTGGGTGATATTGGGTCTCCAAAAATGTTTATGGGTCCAAGGGTGCATAGAATAATGAATAGGTAACTAGCAATAATTACATACACCCTTAGCCTCAGAAACATATGACTCCCCATGGAATGTTGGAGATCATTTTCCCTTGTATAACATCATATCCAATGTTAAAACTACCAATTTGTTGACTATTACGATGTAGGATTTCATTGATATTATTTTTACTACATGGAAGTCTTGCAAAGAGGGTCTCAAAATATGAGAAATAGCATTAATGTATAATTGATAAATATCATATCTAGCATGCAAAAGAGTGATTTCTAAGAAAAGAAAATTAGTCATATAAGAATCTGTTTCCATGGTAAGAGCACAAAGTATTTCTTTGCACTTGGATTAATAGAACAAGATACTAGAGCATTCACTTTAGCAAGCAAGGTGGCATTTCCATTCTACAATAAATCTTTGAAAAATACTACTTTTGGATTCCACTCCTTGCACTTGTAGCTAAAAAATGTCATTAGTGATCTTAAAAATAACAACACCATAATAAAGAGAATCAATGATTACAAAAAGCTCCTCATTTTTAGTTTACATGATAGGTTGAGATTCTAAAATATGTATCTAATCAAACAATCTAGAAATTTCAATATAGAAATCATTTAGTTGACTAAGATAAATGTTTGTTCTCTACTTAAACGCCATTGAATTTCAATTCCATATCTAGATTAAGATCCTTAATATTGAAAATATCATCTAGCAAGCAAATGTTAACATTTGCAATATCATTATTCTGTTGGATGGTGTCAGAACCACCCTCAAGGAGAATCCACTTAGATGACCCCACGTAAATCCTCAACCCCCACCAAATACCCAAACACTAGGGGCATTAGATCCCATAGTGGGTGTTCATGTGTGATGGGATAAATTCATTTCCAAAGCACACAACCTAGGTTTCAAACCCATCTCCCTTCAATAAGGTGCACATGCCTTTACCACCCAAGCTGCTACCTTCCCACCAAGATCATTTTCTTCATGTAGGTTATCAAAAATCAAAGAATCTTTTTGCTTTTATTCTTACAAGATTTAAGAGAGACACAATTCATTAATAGTATCGATTAAAAATTCTTTGTGAAAAGGTTTTAGGTTTACCTGATTTGATTCTTCAATTGTAATTTTTGTAAGAGAAAATGACATTCATTGTCTTCACTTCCAAAGCAACGTATACTAGAGTTTTCAATTCTACTATAACATTTAGTTATGGAGTTACTAGTGCATGTATAACCTCTTTCTTACTTATCGTTCTTTGTATGCTTCTCTTCTCATCTCTTGCTCTTCTTGTGGTGATGGATATTTGTCCCTTATATGCAATCATATTTGTAGTGACCCTTTTTCAATACTTATAGTAATTTGAAGGAGAAGACTTGCCTTTGAGGTGTTTCCTTTTAGATTACATCTCATATTATTCACTTTGAATATTGAAGGAATCTTCTAACCCTTCGGTTACCGGTTGTATTCTTCCTTGTCCTCTTCTTCTCTATCATTGAGCATTACCTCATGGGTTTTAAGTTCCATAAGACATATTCCATAAGGAGATATGAGAGATTTTTGGAGTCCTCTATTGTGATGACTTTCTCATCAAACCAGTGAGGTGGGGGGGGGAGATTTTGGTACATTGGTATCAGGATTCAATATGTCCCTCAAGATCTCTAATACAATTGATGATATTATCCTTTTGACTATGCTACACTCTCATTTTGATGATACAAATACTTCTCATTTCTCTTAATTATGTATGAATTAAGTATTTTGGGTAATAAAGTAACTTAGATAAGATCCATAACAAGGAATGTGTCGTTATATATGTGTTTGGGTGCTTGTAAATCAAGGTGTACCTATATACATGCTTTGTCTAGGTGCAAATGTATACTTGATATGAATCGTGCAAGAAAAAGTGACAAATGGATAGCAACCATACTAGACCTAGTTTTACACTCATATACAACCATTAGGATAATTTTTAATGTGAAAATTGTTTAAGTCATTTTCCAAAATGTTGCATTTTTGGGCCTAGAAATTGGTCGAGTTGTAATTAAAGAAACTAGACCATATTGGTCAGTTGAATTACTATTCAACTAGACTAAAGTTCTATATAAAATTCATTTTAACCTCCACTAGGTATCATATATTGGCTATTCAAGCAAACTCATCCTAAACACCCTCAACTAGTATCTTGGATATTCCTTGCTCTTGAAAAGGAGGTTGGTTTTGGTCCAAGAAAGGTACCAGTAATTGTATTGTGTATTGGTATAGAAAAGAAACTAAATACATGTTATGAAACTTTAGTTGGCAACAAGGACATAGTGGATCTACGACATCATTGTCCAGAACTACTATACATCTTATGTCTATTGTGGTTTGTTCTTTGTGTCAATTATTGGTTGTACTTTCCATTGCAAATATTCTTTTAAACAAGTTGTAATTTAACCATCAGTGTGCTTTAAGTTGTATAATTAAACTTTCTCTATTCGCCACCACCCTTCTAGAGCTTTCATTTGGCATTAGGCTTCAAGGAGCTTCAACAAGTCTTGAAGATGGGAGAAACCCTATTGGGATATATCATCCTTGAAGAAGCACATATTTACCATCCCACTCTCTTTGACGACTCCATCAAAACCTATTAAAAGTGGCATTTGTACTTCTTCTTTCAAGGTGTTAGACTTGACGTTTGGAAGATGGTCATTTAATTATACTTTCCTCTAACAATAGAGATTGAACAATGGGATGTGC
Organism: Alisma plantago-aquatica; assembly: GCA_963693085.1. NCBI lineage: Eukaryota > Viridiplantae > Streptophyta > Magnoliopsida > Alismatales > Alismataceae > Alisma > Alisma plantago-aquatica. The sequence continues at coordinate 925,449,653 of OY856411.1, read as the reverse complement.
TTATAGTAAAAGTGATACATTGAATGTTAAGCCTGTAAGTATTTTACTTTGTCTCTTTGATTTGAGTGACTCCAATTGAATTTCCTCTAGTGAAAATTCTTATGATATTTGGAGGAAACTATCTATTATTCATGAAGGAACCAAGCAAGTCAAGTATATGAAAATTAATATGGTTTCTAATGATTAGATTATTTTTCTTGAAAAATATGAAATTGATTATATAATGTACTATATATTTATCTCAATTAAAAATGACTTGAAATATCTTGGAATGAATATTGAAGATAAAGATCTTGTTACTAAAATACTGCATTAACCTCTACGTATGAAAAAAAAGTTACAAATATAGAAGAATCTTCATATTTTTGTACTATACAACTTGATGAAGTTATAGGTAATCATGAGATTTATACAATGAAGATTTAATAATGTAAGGTGGGAGATGAGGAAAGAAACATGATAAGAAAAAGAAAACAACCCTTAAAGCAAGGGTTTCAAAAAAATCTCCTTCTTCATTAAGTGGCTCATCTACTAGTGAAGAGGAAAAGAACTCCAAATACAAGAAGACAAATTTATCTTCTAACAAAAAGTGTAGATATTCTTTTACTAGATGTCATGCTTATGAGGAAATGAGACACTAGAAGAAGGAATGTCTTGAATTAAATAGAAATAAAAATAAGAAATAATTCAAAGAAAGAAAGAAGTCATATCGTTCTTCTTGAGACTCTCATTCAAATCCGATCAAATGATGAAGATGAAATTTTCCATCATGTAATTGAATGCATCATCATTAGACATTATTAAAATGATGGACGAGAAGAAAAAGGCACACAAAGTGATGATAGTGATTTTCAACTTTTTCCTAAAGTCAAATTTTAGAAGTTGTTGAACTTCTTTGGGAAAAAGTTGAAAAATACAAGAAAATAGAAACAAATTGGTTACTATAGTTGATTATTTGAATGATGAACTTCGTAATCCAAGAATAATTACACTACTGAAAAGAAATGAAAAGATTATTTTTTTCTCAAACTACTTCCTTGCAAAATTTACTTTTTAAGCTTTTAGACAAGTTGAGTGATATGAAGAAACAACCTATTAGATACTAATCATTTTGATTATGATATTATCATTCAAGTGAACATTTATTTAAATAATAAATTTACTATGATTCAATATGATATTGCTAGTGCTAGACAATGCTTAATCACTACTATTGAAGACTTGTTGATGCTTTCCAAGACAAATTAAAATATCAAGTGATATTAGATAAATATTCAGATAGTAGAAAGTTATTAAATAATAGGTTTCACTCACATAATGGTCATGCATGTACAAGTGGTCTTAGCTATGTACCAAGAAATGAAAATAGGAAAAGGAATAAATGACCTACTTTTCTAAAACCTAATGCTAGTTCTCCTTTGTCAATGAATCATGCTATTGATTATGCTTATTAGAGATTTGGTCACTATGGATTCCTATGATTGTTTAAGAAGAAAATAAATAGCAACATGGTTTGATTACTAAGAACCTCACTCTAGATAAGGTTTTGATATATCATGAGGTTCATTGGATATCTATTTTATCTTTCTTTAATACTTATCTTTCAATTGGTTATCATCTAATGTAGTTGTTTAGTTTAATTGGTTTACATAAATGCTAATATGATAGAGGTCTATATATTTTTTAGATATGATGTTTGAGCAAACTATGTCTTGGTAATATTAGTTAAATTGAGGGGCAATGTGATGAATTTAATCTCAATCAAAATGCTATTTGTCAATTTTTATTTTGGTTATCCCTAAAATAGTTTTTAGAAACATCTAAAAACATTATTCTTTGATCCTTTAGGTATGAAATGGTATATGTAACATGCGTTGAGTATAACTTTAGTTTAGTAATGGATATCTTCATCTTAGTGCTTAATATCTTGGCGTGGGCCCAATTTTCTTAATTCTGTGATTAAGGAGGGATCAACCTTGTGATATATCTTGCTAACTTTGTTGGCTTCTATTTCAAATTATTTTTCAATATAATTAGGGGCCTAACATAAATAATTATTGGTTTATAGATTACTTTTGTTTGGTCTTCCATTTTATGGCATCTTTCTAGAATGGAGTATTTAGCATTCCTTGCATTAGTATCGAGATTTTAGGAAAAAATTCATTTTGCTTTTCATTTCTATCTTGAAAACTATGGACTTAACATTCCTTATATTTGGGTTGGATTATCTTTGCTTATGTATGCATTTTCTTAAGTGGAACTCCTAATGATAAAAGATAACGATTAACTTTCCTCTCATCAATGTTGGTACATATTTGTATATTGTTCCGTAATCAAATTGTAGATTTCGGTATATTATGCCTGCCCTTTCAAATTATTACTTTGAGTGTATTATTGTTGTTTGGATTTGGAGACCCATTTTCCTATGATTATCTATTTGTGGGGGAGAAATTATGTGAGCTGGAGTTTGGTAAGTATGTATGCCTTTTTGAGTTTGATGAAAGGGAGAAAATCCTTGGGATAAATTTGCTCTTTGTTTGGCAATCTTAAATTTCTATTTAGTAAATATAATTTTTAAATAAAATAGGGGTGATTGTTTTGATTTTTGTATATACAACACTCTTATTTTGATGATACAAATAGTTTTCATTTTTAATAATGTTTTAATTAAAATTTTTGAATTATCGAGGAAAAATGTGTGATTATATATGTGTTTGGATGCACATTTTTAATAATTTTTCAATATCAAACTCTTGGATAAATAGAATCCACTAAAAAAACCTAGGATTTGAATCTTTTAACATGAGATATTTGAGAGTTGCACGGTCAGTGTAGACAATACCATATTTTGTATGACATAGGAATGGAATTTATCAAGGTAAAAAATCATGACAACCAATTCCTTCTTGGTGGTGGTGTAGTTCATTTGAGCTTCATTCAATCTTATAGATAGCATGAGGTATCCGGCCAATCCTTTGGCCCAGTATAGCCCCATTGTCATATTGGATGCATATGTCATGATCTCAAATGGAAAATAGAATGTGGGGGGGGGGGGGGGGGAATAGGAGCATGAATCAACTTGTGCTTTAAGTGCTTGAAGGAATCAAAGCATTCATCATCAAAATTGAAATCAACATCTTTTTCTAGTATTTGGCACGATGGCCTAGATATGTTGCTAAAAATTTTGATGAAATGACAATGGAAACCTTCATGCACCAAGAAAAATGGACATGTTTTATGGTGTAAGGGATGGTTAAGGTATAAATGAGGCCAACTTTGTCCCTATCAACTTCTATCATGACTTTGGATACTCGATGACCAAGAATAATGCCTTCAACGCCATGAGTGACTCTTTTCCCGTGATAGAACCAAACAGACTTTTACACATGAAAGACTGTGAGGTGAAAAAATCATTCATCAAAAGACTTCTGAAAAACTGAAAAATCATCCATGAAGACTTCAAGAGAGGAATCAAGCATAACAACAAATATGGAGGTAACACATCTTTGGAATGTAGAGCAGGTGTCATAAAGTCCAAATGGCTATCTCCTGTAAGCAAATTTACCACTTGGATAGGTGAAGGTAATCTTTTCTTGATCTATAGGGCAACATACCACTTGGAACTACCAGAGTAGCCATCAAGAAATCAATAGAAGCTTTTTTATGCCAATATATTTAGAATATGGTCAATGAAAGGTAGAGGCAAGTGGTCTTTATTTGTTTTAACATTAAGTTTCCTATAGTCCACACACATTTTCCATTTGAATTTCTCCCTCACAGACATCATTTCACAATCCTCATTGGGTAAGACAACGATCGCACCCTTCTTGGGAACAACTTTGATGGGTCTCATTTAGGGACTATTAGAAATGGGATAGATGATCTTAGCATTAAGTAACTTTATTTCTTCTTGAGTAATAACCTCTTTCAACTAGGGATTAAATCTCCTTTGTTTTTCATGGCTTAGCCTTGCATCATCTTCAAGATAGATTCTTTGAACACATATGGAGGGGTCAGCACCCCTCAAATCAGCAATAGATCACATGATAGCTTGAATATTTATCCTTAGCAAAAAAAATAAAAGCATCTTCTTGGTCCTTTGAAAGAATAGAAGAAATGGTCATTGGGGTGTCATTTGGACCAATAAATGTGTATTTTAAACCTTTAAGAAGTGTTTTTAATTCAAGAGAGGGATCATCCTTAATAGAATTGTTCAAAGGATTCATAGAAAATAAGGGTAGATCTATACTTACAACAACTACTACAAGCTCATTCTTTTTAGCAATGTCCTCATCAGATATCACAACAATTGGCTCTAGAACTTTACCTGTAGTCTCAATCCACAAAAGTAGGCATTTTTCAACAATATCCTCTATACAATCAATAAGATAACAATACTCCTCGGTAGAACCTATCACCTCAGCTTTAAGCATATGCTTTAAATATGTTCAGTTAGATCTTTATATGCATAAAGGTCACATACATGGTTCTCTTCCTCACATGTATCATTGCATTGAAGGTCACTAAAAACCTTATCCCCAAGGAGATAGACACTTTTCTTGTGTCCTTTCCACCCAGATTTGTTTCTTTAGCCTTTGAAGACTTTGATTGTGGACTCTTCCATTGCCTTTCACGCATTGTTGTTGGTGAAAGTCAAGGTTTTGGTGATCTACAATGGCATCTTGCCACCCTACCTATTACATCTTGGAGGGTTGGGTATTACATCTACCAAGGATGTGGGAAGCTATGCCTATGTTACTCCTCAGGTTCAAACCATAAAAGCTTCAAGACCATATTCTTCATGGTGTTGGTACTATTCTTGTTGGCAATGTTTTTGACATTGCTTTCAGTTCCATATGTGATATTCTACCATCCTTTTTTTGGTCCAAGTTCTCATGTACTACTTCTTCCACCCCCAAGACACAATCTCTTTTGGAAGACACCTACTACAACATGGTCTTCTAGTGCTTTAAGACGTTAGAGTTGTCTCAATGACAAGGGGCTATTATGGATTCCCTACAGGCTGACCATGCATAATACTTTCTTCTTGCTATTCCTATTGAAGTCTTGGGATTATCTATGACATCATTTGAGTACAGAGCCATTCTACGTTACCAGTTGATGATTCCTCTATATCCTGGAAATGATTTTTTCCTCCCTTGTCATTGTGTTGAACTTGATTCCTTTGGTGACCATGCAGTGAATTGCCACACCCGCCCAAGCCTCAAGTTCCGTCATGATGTCATTTGATATGCCCTCTTTGATATTATTTCTTGTGGTGGTATAAAAGCCTTAAAAGAAGCTCCAATTGCCTTTCTAGGGACTAGTAGTGATGGACTTCACGCCCAAGGACCTGCTGACATATTATTATTCAATTGGACTGATGGAAATCATAGTTGTGTTGATCTTACCGGTGTCTCTCCCTTAACTAGAAATGGTTTGAATAAATTCAAGGCAGGACATGTAGCTTCTGATGTGGCCTAACATAAAGTTTGTAAGCATGGGGCTGCATGTGAAGCAAACCATCATCATTTCCTCCGCTTTGCCTTTGATACCTTTGATGTGCTTACTGATGATTTTATTTCCCTCTTAGGATGCATACAACATATCATTAATAGTAACATGATGATGCCATCATCTATTTCCTCAGATTTTGTCTTTATATAAGTGGGTTTTGCCATGCAAAAAGGATTACAGCCCAGTTTGTAGAGAGGGCTTCTGTGAAGGCATTTATTTAGAAATTAGTTAAAGATTTTTTACTACAATGGCATCATCAGAAAAGAAGGTATATGTGTCATCATAAAGCCTTACAAACACATCATCAATATGGCCTCAAGGTATTTTCAAAAAATGATATGTCAATTGTAGGGTACAGTTAGCGGGATCTAAGTGCCCAAAATTCCAACTCAGCATACATAGAATAAGGCATTACGTCCAAACTTGAACCCAAGTCAAGAAGAGCTTGATCAATGCAGTGTGTGCCTATGTAACACAGAATAATGGTGACATTAGGGTCCTTTGTCTTTTGGAGAGTGTTGTTTTGCAACATAGAGGTCACTTTCTCAGTAAGCTTGACTTTTGTTGGCATTCTCCCTTTTAACTTCCTCTTAAAAGTGCAATGTCTTTCATAAAAATTTGCATAAGAGGGAATCTTCTTGATGGCATCCAACAAAGGAATATTAATTTGCACTTGTTTGAAGGTCGTCATGATGTCTTTAGTGTGCCTATTCTTCCTTTTGGGATGATAGGCTCTTCAAGTGCATCAAGAAATGAAGGTAGTTGTGTACCTACCTTGTCGACATCCATAGAATCATCAAGATGTATCACAAGAATCATGGTATCATCATTCACTATCATAGCATCACCTTGACTACCAATCACAGTATCACTACCCTACATCACGGTATCATAGCCATGTATCGCACTATCATCTCTTTCTTCACTCACAAAACCATCAATTGTCTGCCTTGTTGGTTTCTCCTCAACACAATCACATCCTTCAGTTTCTCATGAGTAGAATAGGAGGAAGATCGTGGTGGTGAATGTGATCCTTGAGGTGGTGTCCTATGGTGTGGGGCATTAGAATTTAGAGAAAATGTATTGTTGTTATTTCAGAGACTATTCTGGTCGTTGTTGAGGAGGTCGTTGTGAAGGTGGTTGATATTGTGGCGGTGGTGGGTATTTATGTGGTGATTGTGAAGTGTATTGTAAGATATATGGGGGTTGTGGTAGTGGAGGAGAGTAGGGGTGAGGAGGCCCTTGGTATTGTTGCAAGGTAGGCACTTGCCCCTATTATGGGACATAGGTGCCTTGAGGAGAACATATGGATCCACCAACGCTGTTAGGATTTAGTAAGGTTTAAGAGGGAAGCCTACCCTCTTCATGATGGGTAAGTGATAGATAAATTTTTCCAATTCTTTTCTCTAGAAGGCTAATGTTTTTTCCTCGAACGGACTCATCCTTCTTCACATAATCATGGCTTCTCAATCTCCCAAGAACCTCCTCTTCAAATTTGGGTTTGGACTTTGATCCTTGATGTTTCCTAGGCTCCATTTTCCTCCTCTCCTTTCTTCCAAGAAAATTTGGGATGATTCTTGCATTTTGGATTATAATAATTTCACATTGGGCCTTAGTTATACTGAAGATTATAATATTGTAATGTTAGCACCTTCTCACAAAGAGTTTCCAAAAAATGGGCATGTTGTCTAGAAGAGACACCAGCATGTGTATTTACAAGATTCATCATGTTTGCCAAGATTTTCATTATTTGGGGGGGTTAGAGTCGTCTTTGGTGTGTGGGGGTGCATCTTCCTGGTCCCTATAACAATGCACATCCACACTTGAAGCTCTATTTCTTGAGTTTTCATGCAAGTGCACAAAAAGTGGGCAAGATTCTTCAGGAGGTTTGTCCATAAATGCACCAGGACGTGAAGAGTCTACAACTATTTGACCCATCTTAGAAAGCTCAGATAGAATGATTGAACTAGTTGCCAAATAGGCACCTTGTAGTGTGGCAAATACCATAGTAACTTCTGAAATCTCTCCCAAGTCTCATGAAATTTCTCATTCTCTTTTTGAGTGAATGGCATGATATACCTCCTAATCTGAGTCAATTGTTCAATAAGATAGATCCTTTTTAGAAATTCATTCGTCATGTCTTCCTAAGTCATGATTGCAATCTTGATTGAGTGTCTGTAATGTCCTGGGTTTTAGCCTCCACAATTAGCTCTTGATCGTGGAGATTAAGATCTGAGGGTGTTATGGAAGAAGCATCAAGCAATAGTTAGCAACCACAAAACTTTATTACATCTTCAAATGTTGTATTACATGACATGAGTTACATGAATATTTCAAATATTACATTAACTTGATTAGTATTTAAATAGATGAAGATCAACTAAGCATTTAGTCTGATGCTGCTCCCGCCAGGATCAAGTTAGAAAAGCCACACGATGAAGCTTGAACCTTTGTTTAATCTACAGTGGGAGGGGGACAAGAATCATAGCAAGAGGAGTTAGACACATATCTAAGTACAGAGAGGCCTAAAACTATAAGCAGATCATATAAATGTTGGAATATTTGGTAAAATGAGGCAAATGTCTATTGAAAAGACTTAAAAACTGAGCATATGTTATGAAAGTTGAAACATATGAATCATTTTATTATATCATTCCCCACTCAATCCAGAGGGATTGTTAACAAACCCTAGATCTAGCTTGTGGCCAGCAACCACAGTAAGGTCACATAGATCATAAGTAACAAATCAAAAATTTCACTTTGCACACTACCTGTAAAGAGTGAGACTCGAAAGGGGATCCACTCAAAATGATATAATACAAGAGCCATGTAATAATAAAGTAGCAGAAACAAAACTATTACAAAGTTACTTCATGATTCATTCATACAATTGTTCCTCACCATAATAAGTGATTTTACAAAAACTTGAACTAAGTACAACTAAAGCCAGTAGCAGAGAGTAACCCATCCATTCCAAGCTATCCTTAAGTCAATGTCATGTTGGTGATCTTTTCTGAGCTCTTGTCTTCCAATGTACCTAAATCTGGGTGGAAAGGAACATCACCCAGAACATAGAAAACAACATTGAGGTCAGGAAAGGCTGAGTATGTACACATATAAAAACACTTTGGGCATTATATAGGTTTATAAGTGCAAAAAGAGATGTTCCCACAAGGAGGGGGCTATTTTCAATTAGGTAAGTTCAAGAGAAATGTAACAACAGAAATGAGGCATATTAAATTTAGATTACAAGCATGATAGTAAAAAGTGTCTTGCCATATCAAACAACCACAGGTTCACATTATAACAACAAATATTTGCATGCATAACAATGTAGACAAAATATACCTAAAACAGGGCCATAACACCATAGGATCATGGCCTAAAAGTAAACAAGGGTGGAAATGCACACCCCGGGAAGAATACACATTCCCTATATAAGTATGGTTGTACATAAGTACCGCTATTCTAGATAATCTAGTCAAAGATGCAGCATGCTATAATAGAGTGGCAAGACTATCATTTTAGTCAATATCAAATAGAAGACACAAAGCAGGATGGGTCTAAAGACCCATATAACATGTCAATTTAATAATCACAGTAGCAAAAGAGATTCATATCAGGAATTATAAATGTCCATGAATATTAGATTTTCAAGAGAAGTAACAGTCCAAAAGATGCCTCATTAAAAGAAATTAGGTTTTAGTCAAATAATGCCCAAAATAAAATAGAGGATGTACATACCTTATGATCAGACCTAGATATTCAGTAACACCTCCTAAGCACAGGGTCAGGGTTGTCTCAACCTAGTCATAACATGTGTGCATTCCATTAATAAAAAATGCATTAAATCTTTTGTTAAGAAGTCGACCCTACAATAGGTTGAAAATCTAGTCTCAAAACATATCCCAATAAATCAATCATATTTTTTTGATCTCAAAAACATATTTATTTGTATTTTTCTACTGGACCAATAATTAGTTATGATTTTATAAGTTTAAATTATTTCTGGCTAAATGTGAAATTGAATTGTCAATTGACATTTTTACCCCTGAATAACATGTGAATCAGTAAGGGTTCATTGTCACACGGACCATGGAGAAATAAAATAAAGCTAAGTTCGGTTAGCAGATTCAAATGAGAGTTAAAATTACCAATATTCCCTCATGGGCGTGACATGAATATTTTGGCAGCATGGGCAGAACTGGACTTTCGTCCCAGGGATTGAAATCTTTGTGTTCTACGCCATGGTTGCTCCACAGAGCTCGGGGTCAAGGTGAAAACATTCGATCCAAAACCCCAGGCAAAGGAGCACAAAGCTCGCTGCCTTCGTCTCTTCACCCTAGACCTGGAGAACCATCGCTCTAGTCCTGGGGTAGCCGGGGTCGAGATGAGTCCCACGATAGTGACAACCAAGGAGGGGCTGGTACTGACTGCAACAAGGGGAACACAATGAGAAACAACTATGGTGCTAGGACTTAACTAAAACCCACGCTCGCGAGGAGACAGGATGTGCAAAATCAAAAACCAGGGACACCAATGAAACTAAAGAAAATTTATGGTTGTTCATAGAACCAGTGTGGCTTGTGTTCAGAGAAGAAGTGATCCAAAACTTGGATGGATGCCATCAGCAATGGGGGGGAGGTCCCATCAACGCCACAGTGTGTGATGAATGCATGTGTTCCACCATTCATCCCTGATGGGTTTGGTAGAGATACAGGAGCCAAGGATTTGCGGAATCCTTCATGACAGTGTGGCAAAACAAGGGAGACTGGTGGTGCTAGTCGACCCAACGAATGAGACCAAACCACGGTAATACGAACGCACCAATGGAAAGAATGGGGGTCCTATATGGTTACCTCACAAATTATTGGACTGAGAAGAAATACACAACAGTTGCACCCCATTCTCGCCAGAGAAGGAGACCAATGTCGGCAACAACTTCAAGGCATCCACATGAGCAATTGATTGAAGGGAAACTGAGAAGAGGCACCTTGGATCGTTTCTGGAGCGACGGAGATGAAATGGTGGCGTCGAAGTGGGGATTCGATGAGCTGGAGAAAAGCAGCAGTGGCTGCTCGAGGCCTAAAAGGGCGTTTTGCCAATGCTTATCCCTGAGGCTTGAGTTAGGGCTCATTGGAAAGGGCAGAGAATGGGGAAGTCATTAGTAAAGGAATCGATTGATTCAGTTTAAGATAGAGGGAGATATCGGCGATGGACTCCATTGCCAGCTGAAGGCTGCACTGCGTGCTAGTGTCGAGGGTTAGGGATGACTAGGTCCCGACCCGTCCCACTCACCAGAGCAAGAAAACTGGAAATAAACCCAACCCAGCACCTTGGTCCGGCTGTGACTGAAATAAATTAATTAATCAACCATTAATTTTAGGTAAAAACCTACATAGTCTATTATGGTTTAGTTAAGGGTGCATTTGATGTCCAAATGACCCCAAATTTTGAGGGTTGACTAACTAAGCTATGAGGTACTCGATTATGGGATTATATTTGTATTTTGAGGTTACTATAGATATAATTTAACCTTTGTGCATTAATCATTCAATTAATGCAATGAACTAATTCTAAAGGTCAACGATGGTCAAACCTTCCACCTAAACTCGATTCTTGTCCTATATGATACCCAAGTCTATCCTAGTTCACAAATCTAGGGTAAAGTAATCTAGATCATCATTATTTCTTATAAGTTTCCTAACTGAAATATTAAACTAGCAAAATCATGTGATTTCAACTCCATAGATCCCTAAATGAGTCAATCTAGGGTTTGAAGATCGAAATATGGTTTTGTTTATGCAAACACAGTGAAATTTAGATATTCAAAGGTAGACAAATGAAAAATGGGGAAAGAGAGATTGGATATCAACATAATCAAATAGGGGTCTAGAAGAATGGGGAATTAGTCTATGTGTCTGGAATCGAGTATGTTACAACACTTCACCCCTTAAAGATGATTTCGTCCCTGAAATCCATCCAGTTATGGTATGGTATACTAAGTTATACTTTTAACCAAGTTATAAATTTCTAGGGTACTTAATGTAGGGGGTCATAACATACTATTCATGTCACACGTATGGTCTACTCTCAAGGTGAAGCTATATGTCTCCATGTGTCATGCATCCATAATCTGATTATGGTAGATGTTGGGCTAGAGATGTTACATCAAGACCTAGGATTGTGTCAATCGATTCGTATCCATTAGGGCTACCTACAAAGTTATCCTATTTTTTTCATTCTTTGACCATAATCCACATAGTTTTACTTGCTATCACCATCATCATGAAAATAACAACATCATCATAATCATCTACTCACCATCATCATAATCATCAATATCACTGACATCATCATCAACAACAACATCATCCTCACCCATTTAATTATTAGCGATCTGGGGTATAGGATATTAATTTGAGCTTTAGTGAAATTATACTTTTACCCCTATCTGTCTTAAATACTCCCTTTAAGGATAACTCAAGATAAAGTTTTAAGATCCTTTTTAATCATCAAGGTAACATGTAGGATGGTATGATTAGCAAGGCTGCTCTGGAATTCCCAGTTTGGTAGCCTCTACATATGTTTGACATTATTACTAGGAGCTATCCAAGTTTTACTTATTGTATCTGTTATTAACCTCGATTATGCCTATTAACTAGATGGTACAGGAACTCCACCCCTTAAAAGGCTTAAACTATAACTTAGGGCATAGCCTAGAGGGGGAAAAGGGTGGATCCGCTAGGTCTTATATATATATATATATATATATATATATATATATATATATATATATATATATATATATATATATATATATATATATATATATAAAACTAGCTATGTCAGTCTTAGACCTAGGGTAAAAGGGTTGAACATGTCAACCAAGGGTACTTCACTAAAGAGCTTCTCTACTACTCAACTTACTTGTGGTGGTGACTTGGTTTTGAAAATCATCGATGAGATTATAAAAAGAAAAATAAATCTTTCGTACATATAATTTAATAATGAAAATAAGTTTTAGCGATAAAAGATTGGCGATGAAGATGCAAAGTTGGTGCCAAAATCGATCCAAGAAACAAGTCGGACACCTTCCACAATCTGACACATACATTACTATCCTATAACCACTTCCTTCTACAAAAGAGGTCTGATCCTCCTATCACTTAAAAGGGTCATGTGAGAATTCTCTAATATGCAAGCAATGAGAGAGAGAAGGGAGTATATTTATCATAGCCAATAATCAGTCAAAACCTACCCAAGCATGACATCCACCATTTCCCATGTCATTCTTACTCATAATCCCCACCACCTCATCCCAAGTCCTAAATGAAACATGTGATTACCCAACATGATAGGTAGTGATTTAGGATTTTCGCCATCATAGTTCCTTCACATGATAAGGTTACCTATATAGTCTAGATATATGCCTATCTCAATCACTACGTAAACCAAGTACTCTGAGAGAGGTGATAATTTAAATATGCCTACTAAAAACATTTAGCTCCATCAATCAATTCCAATACACAAGAATAACAATCCCAAGGAGGGTGGAATTTAGCCCTTGAGGGGATGGCATCAGGGCAAAGCTATCCTAATATACTCACACTGAGGACAAGGCATGCTATATATAAAGTTGATCTAGTTTAGGACAAAACTTAACATCAAGGGAATCTTAACCCTAATCTTAATTTAGGATTTTGTATTTTACATTCATGCATGATTAGTAACCAACTGAATATATGTTGGGAATGCTAGATCAACGTCAAATAAAAGGGGTCACATGTGATAACTAGGGTTATACCCGGCTATCAATGTCCAAGACAACCTACACATAATGTAGTCTAGATAGCCTCCCATAAATTAGGGGATATATCACTAGAAAAGCCAATTCCAGTGTAGTTTCATTACACCCCCATAGAGAGGGTAGGGTAGTCTTGGTTTGTCACATACTATGCTTCCATAACTGATGTGTTGTAAGAAGATGTATTGACCAATTTTAGAAGGGATTGAAATACTAATTGGTAAACCACTACAAAGAAATAGGTTTGATAATAACCTCTAAAAGGTCGCATAAGCACCTAATTAAGGAACAATGTAGGATAACTTAAAATAGTCAAGTTACCGACTGCTTTTAGCTCTGATACCATTTTGTAAAGAGAGAGACTCGAAAGGGGATCCACTCAAAATGATATAATACAAGAGCCATGTAATAATAAAGCAGCGGAAACAAAACTATTACAAAGTTACTTCATGATTCATTCATACAATTGTTCCTCACCATAATAGGTGATTTTACAAAAACTTGAACTAACTACAACTAAAGCTAGTAGCAGAGGGTAACCCGGCCATTCCAAGATATCCTTAAATCAATTTCATGTTGGTGATCTTTTTTGAGCTCTTGTCTTCCAATGTACCTAAATCTGGGTGGAAGGGAACATCACCCAGAACATAGGAAACAATATAGAGGTCAGCAAAGGCTGAGTATGTACACATATAAAAACACTTTGGGCATTATGTAGGTTTATTAGTGCAAAAATAGATGTTCCCACAAGGAGGGGGCTATTTGCAATTAGGTAAGTTCAAGAGAAATTTAACAACAGAAATGAGGCATATTAAATTCAGATTACAAGCATGATAGTAAAAAGTGTCTTGCCATATCAAACAATCACATGTTCACATTATAACAACAAATATTTGCATGCATAACAATGTAGACTAAATATACCTAAAATAGGGTCATAACACCATAGGATCATGGCCTAAAAGTAAACAAGGGTGGAAACGAACACCCCAGGCAGAATACACATGCCCTATATAAGTATGGTTGTACATAAGTACCGCTATTCTAGATAATCTAGTCAAAGATGCAACATGCTATAATAGAGTGGCAAGACTATCATTTTAGTCAATATCAAATAGAAGACACAAAGCAGGAGGGGTCTAAAGACCCATATAACATGTCAATTTAATAATCACAGTAGCAAATGAGATTCATATCAGGAATTATAAATGTCCATGAATATTAGATTTTCAAGAGAAGTAAAAGTTCAAAAGATGCCTCATTAAAAGAAATTAGGTTTTAGTCAAATAATGCCCAAAATAAAATAGAGGATGTACATACCTTATGATCAGACCTAGATATTCAGTAACACCTCCTAAGCATAGGGTCAGGGTTGTCTCAACCTAGTCATAACATGTGTGCATTCGATTAATATAAAATGCATTAAATCTTTTGTTAAGAAGTCGACCCTACATTTGGTTGAAAATCTGGTTTTAAAACCTATCCCAATAAATCAGTCATATTTTTCTGATCTCAAAAATATATTTATTTGTATTTTTCTACTGAACCAATAATTAGTTATGATTTTTATAAGTTTAAATCATTTCTGGCTAAATACGAAATTAAATTGCCAATTGACGTTTTTACCCCTGAATAACATGTGAATCAGCAAGGGTTTGCTGTCACGTCGACCATGGAGAAATAAAAGAAAGCTAAGTTCGGTCAACAGAGTCAAATGAGAGTTAAAATTACCAATATGCCCTCATGGGTGTGACATGAATATTTTGGCAGCATGGGCAGAACTGAACTTTCATCCCAGGGATTGAAATCCCTACATTTTGCGCCATGGTCGCTCCACAAAGCTCAGGGTCAAGGTGAAAACCTTCAATCCAAAACCCCAGGCGAAGGAGTACAAAGCTCACTGCTTTCGTCTCTTCACCCTGGACTTGGAGAACCATCGCTCTGGTCCTGGGGTAGCCAGGGTCGAGATGAGTCCCACGATAGTGACGACCAAGGAGGGGCCTAGTATTGACTGCAATAAGGGGAACACAACAAGAAATGACTGTGACGCTAGGACTTAGCCAGAACCCACGCTCGTGAGGAGACAGGTTGTGCAAAATCGGAAAATAGGGACACCAGCGAAACCAAAGAAAAATCGTCGTTGTTCATAGAACCAGTGTGGCTTGTGTTCAGAGAAGAAGTGATCCAAAACTTGGATGGATGCCATCAGCAATGGCGGGGAGGTCCCATCAATGCCACGGTGTGCGATGAATGCATGCGTTCCGCCATTCACCCCTAATGGGTTTGGCAGAGATACGAGAGCCAAGGATTTGCAGAATCCTTCATGACGGCACAACAAAATAGGGGAGACCGGCGGTGCTAGTTGACCCGGCGAATGAGGTCGAACCACGGTAATACGAACGCACCAATGGAAAGAACGGGGGTCCTAGATGGTTACCTCGCGAATGATTGGACTAAGAAGAAATACATAGCAGTTATACCCCATTTTCACTGGAGAAGGAGACCAACATCGGCAGCAGCTTCAAGGCATCCACGCGAACAATTGATTGAAGGGAAACTGAGAAGAGGCACCTTGGATCGTTTCTGGAGCGACGGAGATGAAGTGGTGGCGTTGAAGTGGGGATTCGATGAGCTGGAAAAAAGCAGCGGCTGCTGCACAAGGCCTAAAAAGGGCATTTTGCCAATGCTTGTCCCCGAGGCCTGAGTTAGGGCTTGTTGGAAAGGGCGGAGAATGGGGAAGTCGATGGTGAAGGAATCGATCGATTCATTTTAAGATAGAGGGAGATATCGGCGATGGACTCCATCGCCAACTGAAGGCTGCGTTGCGCGCTATTGTCGGGGGTTAGGGACGACTAGGTCCTGACCCGTCTCACTCACCAGAGTAAGAAAACTAGAAATAAACTTGGCCCAACACCTTGGTCCGGCTGTGATTGAAATAAAGCAATTAGTCGACCATTAATTTTAGGTAAAAACCTACATAGTCTATTAGGGTTTAGTTAAGGGTGCATTTGATGTCCAAATGACCCCAAATTTTGAGGGTTGACTAATTAAGCTGTGAGGAACTCGTTTATGGGCTTAGGTTTGGATTTTGAGGTTACTATAGATATAAGTTAACCTTTATGCATTAATCATTCAATTAATGCAATGAACTAAGTCTAAAGGTCAAAGATGGTCAAGCCTTCCACCTAAACTTGATTCTTGTCCTATATGATACCCAAGTCTATCCTAGTTCAAAAATATAGGGTAAAGTAATCTAGATCATCATTATTTCTTATAAGTTTCCTAATTGAAATATTAAACTAGCAAAATCGTGTGATTTCAACTCCATGGATCCCTAAATGAGTCAATCTAGGGTTTGAAGATCGAAATACGGTTTCGTTTATGCTAACACAGTGAAATTTTGATATTCAGAGGTAGACAACTGGAAAATGAGGAAAGAGAGATTGGATATCCACATAATCAAATAGGGGTCTAGAAGAAAGGGGAATTAGTCTGTGTCTGGAATCGAGTATGTTACACTGCCCTATCACAAATACATCGGTCTCACGTGTGTCAATTCTACCCTCACAACTTCCTATGTCCCACCGCACATAGATGGTGTGGTTTGTAGGCCCCAAATCCGATGCCTACTCGAAAGGCAGTCATGCACCCCTCAGTCTGCCCTCGAGGTGGGGTCGGTCCACAACCATATCTCTCCATGGTCTGGCAGCCAAGTGCAGGTGTCGTCACCTCAGCGGTCGTTATACACAACCTTTGGTGATTTATCTCATAGACTAGCAGCACTTCAGCTACCCTCAAGGTGGGTTAGTTGCAAGGGAAAGGTTATCCCTCCTCCCTTCACCATACCAAGGATATGATCTGGATCCAAACATAACATAACACATAACATGACATATCAATCTCGGTCTTTAGGTCCTCACTGGCTATGGGACTGTGAAACCAACTCTTCAGTGTGGAATCTCAACAATAATTATCATAATTTTATTAAACCAACAGGAAATTCATTCAACATCACTATTCATGATTTCAATCTCATCATTTTAACATTTTCATCATTTTCTCAAATGTAATCATTTTAATCATGCTTAAACATTGTATAAATAGATGAAGACTCATTTAGAGCCAAACAGATAAAGATAAATGGTGGAAGTGAACCATTTTGTGAGTATTGATTTTATTGCAAGGTGTCAATCAAGAGAAATAAGGGGCATCAAGTTGGAACATTGGTCCGCATGAGATCATATTATCAGCAACTCATCAGTTAAAATTACTTATTATGAGAAATGAACTCTTCTTGATATTAATGTTGGTAAGATTGTGAATTCCATTTGAATATTTAACTTTACATACATGTGATGAATTTTCGTACACATATATGAGATCCTAGTGATACATTAAATGTAAACATACTTGATCTTAGATAACTTTGAATTAGGTACAAACATATGAAAGATCCAAAAAAAAGGAATTGAATGACTACCAATATAAAAGATCTAGAATATGAACTCATAAACCATTCTTTATAATTAAATTTTGTATATGTGAAATTAATAGATTGTATGTTGACATCATTTTGAGGAAGGCTCATGAATAAGGAGTGAAGGTGGTGTCTCATCTACAAGATTAAGATTCCATACATAAATGTATGTCTAATGCTTATGACTTCTCAAAAGATACTCGTACAGACGTGGTATTTTGAACATACTAACAAACTCACTCGGGGTTGAAATCCTCGAGTTTTTACCAAAACCAAAGTGCACTAATACCACCCACAAGCGGACGAGTCTTATCGTAGTATAGTTAAGGATCGAACCCAAAGGACAACATTTTTAAGAATCTTTATCAATCAAATCTTGCTCAAGTAAAACTAATATTTAGAACGATTGGTTGATTTGAGGTTGTTTAAACTAATTGCAAGAAAGTAAAAGCTGAATTAAAGTTGGGTTTAGATCAATGATATGGAATCGCTGGGATGGTACCGGGTTTCACCACCGCTACACACACAAACACATTCCAAAGCAACAATCCAGGCAAAATATATCAATCCAACTGGAGCTGCTGCAGAACCCCCCGTGAGGCGTTAGGTTCGCGTAAGCATCACCTTAGGCATCAGATGTCTCATCACCAACCGGATCACTTACTTACGGCTCCGAAGAAATCTCATTCTATTTCTAGTTTGGGAGTCAACCGCATTAATCGATAAGCAAGCAGGTGATAGATCTATGAACTAACATCGATGATAAACAAAGATGATACAAAATCCAACTAAGGCTCTAGTCCTCTCTGAGGGATGTTTAGACCACAGAAGCGTCACTGAAGGCTAGATGTCTCGTCCCCTCACAGATCATGCACTTACGACCTCAAGGAATCTTATCAGAAGTTCTCGTCAAAGAGTCGAACTTTGTAAACCGCCATTCCGTCCCACATATAGAAGATTTCACAATATAGGAAAGAACAAGATGAAAGCAAGTAGATCATCAACTACAAACATACCAACTAACAATGAAATGGGAAGTTATATACATTACCATGGAGAGTTTAACAAAAGAACATGATTTGCATGGGTAGCGGGGTTAGTCCCCGCACCCCAGCGAAAAGGTACTACTCGCTCATGATGCGAGAAACAAGAAGAATGAGAAAGAGACAGAAATCCGCCATGAACTCGGCGCAGAAGGTAGTCGCAGCTCGGTGAAGAAGATACGGCCTCCTACGTCGTGTCGGAGCAGATCTGGATGCGAAAGGGAGTTGCAGCACGGGCAGTAGGTGAAATGGAACTGGCATAAATTGGACTGGATTTGGATCGGAACTGTGTTCGGGCAGCCTGGCGGCATCCAGATCCGATCCCCGAAATAAGAACTCTTGGGGTCCTATTTATAGCCACAGATCTGTCCCTCAAGCTTTTGGTGTGAGTCCAAATGGTTTACTAAAAATCTTCTTCAAACAGTTTGGCTATAAGCCAACTTTATCAAACGGTCTTCACATGAGCTCATTCGGTTTTGCTCATTCGGTTTGCTGTAGATTGAGCAAACGGTCTTGGTATTGCTCTCCTCCATTCGGTCTTTGTGGCAAACTATTCCAAACGGTCTCTCGCTTCCGACAGCGTCAAACGGTTTTGATATTAATTATTCCAAACGGTTTTGTTTTTGAGTGAAGCAAACGGTCTGGTAGTCCACCTTTATCAAACGGTTTTGTATTGGAGCAAAGCAACAATCTCGGCTAAATGCCTATCCAATTTTCATGCTATTCACATGAATAATGATGCACGTTCATCCGGCTTCATAATGCTTTTCTCCAAACGATCTGCTGCAAAGTGCTTTATTTAAACGTTTGCTTTGATAGCTTTTCCATTCGGTTTCATACAAACCTCCAAACGGTCTTGCATGTTGCTTTTCAAACGGTTTCCAATATCATGCTTATTCAAACGATCTCGTATTGTGCTACCTTTATCAAATGGTTTCATGCAGCCAACTCAAACGGTTTGCTACCTACTTAATCATACGGTCTTGCATGCCCATTCGGTTTGCTGTTGGCCATTCCAAACGGTCTTCACGCTTATCCGGTTTGCATGCATCTAAACCAAACGGTCTTCACGCTTATCTGGTTTGCATGCATCTAAACCAAACGTTCTTCATCGTGAGCAGCAAACGGTCTACGTATTCCATGCGGACTCATGCATGCGGTTTTGCTAGCAACGTGACCATACGGTCTTGTGATAATTTCCTTCATTTCATCTCATGCAAATGTCCAATGCATGCATGCATGCCTTCCAATGCACGTAGCTCTTTCAATCAGCTGGGTCCATTAGGACTTCACACGCAGGCTGTCATTCGGTCTTCACTTCTTGCACAGAAAACGATTTCTGCTGCTCAAACGGTCTTGAGACTGCACGGGCTCAAACGGTTTTGAGACCGCATCAGCTCAAACGGTTTTGAGACTGCATGGGCTCAAACAGTTTTGAGACCGCATGGGCTCAAACGGTTTTGAAATCGCATGGGCTCAAACGGTTTTGAGATCGCATGGGCTCAAATAGTTTTGAAACCGCATGGGCTCAAACGGTTTTGAGATAAATCTGTCCATTCGGTCTTGAAACCGAATGGTGGAAATCATTTTATCATATCGATTGGTCAGAACCAAGGGTGAGTGAGGGTGGGTCCCAACTAACTGTTCAACTTTATCAAGACCTGTATTAAATCAACATAATTTTGGTTAAAACCTTGATAATCGAGTCAATTAAGTAATTTTGCACATTATGATGCATTTTGATATTTAATGAGTGAAATTGTATATATAGAGTTGAATTTGTCCCAAAGTGATAATTGAATTTCATGATGAATGTGCATTCATCAAAATACCCTGAACTTAAATGTTGCTCGTCCTCGAGTAACACAGAATCTGAAACAGTCGCCAAATGATTACTTTCAATTCGTGTGATTGCTTCATCTTCACATCACGAATGTTTTCTTTATGTTCAATATGACTCAGTATCTCAACCTCCTGAGACCACTAAACACATCTTACCATATCTTCATTCCTGAATTCGCTTTCCAAGATCACTTCCTCCTCACCTTTTCCAACAACAAGCATGTCAAAAAGTTTTGTAAGAGTTCAGAGACACCCGCAGAACAACAAGATGCATTTGATCTGACATTGGTGTTTTTTCAGGATAGGGTAGGCATTCATTGTGCCAATAGGTAGAAAGTGGAGTGAATGGTGGTATGGAAGGAAGAAATAAATCTCTCCTCTATTTGACTCGAGATTTTTATTTGCTTTGCAATTTCATTTATTGCATTTTTTTGTGCAAATCTCTCCTCTATTTGACTCGAGATTGCATTTCTTTTTGTGTGCACTTTGGCATCTTTTGTTTGCAGATCTCTCCTCTATTCGACTCGAGATTGCATTTTTGGTGGTACGCCCCTATTAATTTGTTAGGGGTATGGAAGAAGTGAATATAGAGGGAAGTGGCGTGCCACCCTGAACTTAGGGTTTGGCACTATTTTGGCTACTTTTGTTTCTTTTTGATGGATGGAGAGGTACGAAGATGATAGAAGAAGTGTAGAAGAGAGTTCAGATCAGAATGCAACTTGATTTACAATTCAGTGCACCAGGTTGTTCTCTTTGTCGTACTCTGCTCAAATAATGACTTGATGAGGATCCGGTGGAGATTCCATGTTATTGTTCCACTAGTCAGTTAGGAAGCACGATGTGTTTGATCCCTATCAGTTCGACAGACACTTATCAATTTTGCAAAAGTAACATGATGTTAGGAGTCATAAGCTTCACAAGATGATTTCAATCAAAAGGCTTGTTTCAAAAAATGGTCCTTTTGAGGATTTACTTTGAATAAGGAGGATATAATGATTCAAAATGCATAGCAGTTTAGTAAGTGATTTTTACTGAAACATGAAGTGTCAAAAATTCATCAAGTATATGTTCAATTTCTTTGAAAAACATTAAAAATTTTGAAAATTTTGAAAATTTTAGCAAGAATGTGATAGTGAAAATTTTGAGTATGAAAAGGATGGGTGTAGGTGGAAAGTGAGGTACGTACCGCCCACCCTCCACCCCGAACTTAGAGATTTGCTCATCCCGAGCAAACCCTAAATCTAAGATGGAGGGGAAAATTCATGTCTGATTGACCACCAAATGTGGTTGCGTTCCAATCTGTGTGCGTCCTCTTATCTGAAAATCTCAAGGGTAAAGGGCAGTTAGATCTTAAAATAGCATCTCGCGATGCGAATTTTATTTAATGAAAAATTATCTAGAAGGTAAAAATGAAATTGAAGAAATATTCTAAATTTGAAAAGAAAAGTAAAACAAAATTATTGATCGGGTTGCCTCCCGACAAGCGCGTTTGTTTTACGTCGACGACTCGACTGAATCCTTCATTTTCACGGTTGATCCTTTGGATTGGTGAGTTTCAACATTGATTTAGTGCATATGTCAGTTGAGGTGAAATATCTCTTTAAGCGGTGACCATTTGTTACAAATTCACCTGACTTTTCACTCCATAATGAGAAGGCACCATGTGGAGAGATGCTCTTGACGATGTATGGTCCAGACCAGCGTGAGCAGAGTTTTCCTGGGAATAACTTCAATCTTGAGTTGAATAGAAGAACTTGGTCTCCCACTTGTATGTCTTTTCTTTTCAGATGTCCATCGTGCCAAAGGTTTGTACATTTTTTGTAGATTCGTGCATTCTCATAAGATGTCATCATGAGTTCATCCAGCTCTTGGAGTTGCAGAATCCTGGCTTGGCCTGCTTTTTTCATATCAAAGTTTAGTAGTTTAATTTCCCACCATGCCTTGTGTTCCAGTTCGACTGGCAAGTGGCAAGCTTTTCCATATATTAATCGAAAAGGTGTAGTCCCAATGGGAGTTTTATAAGCAGTACGATAGGCCCATAGGGCGTCGTTGATTTTTTTTGCCCAATCCTTTCATTTGCGTCCTACAGTTTTTTCCATAATAGCCTTTAGTTGATGGTTAGAGACCTCTACCGGTCCACTTGTTTGTGGATGGTAAAGCGAGGCTACCTTATGTGTTACACCGTATTTTCTCAGTAAAGCTTCAAAGCTTCTTTCAAGGAAGTGGGACCCTCCGTCAGATATCACGGTTCGTGGCACTCCAAAATGGGGAAAAATAGTATCTTTGAATAATTTGATGATAGGTTTGGAGTCACTAGTGACGGTTGGTATAGCTTCAACCCATTTTGAGACGTAGTCAACCGCCACTAGGATGTATGAAAATCCATGAGAAGATGGGAATGGACCCATGTAGTCCACCCCCCATACATCGAATATCTCTACTTCTTGCCAGAGATTTAGCGGCATCTCATCCCTCTTTGTTATATTGTCTGTTCTTTGACATTTGTCGCATGATATGACAAAATTGTAGGAATCTTTGGATATGGTTGGCCAGAAGAATCCGCATTGCAAAATCCTTAAAGCAATCTTTTTGGAGCTCATATGTCCTCCCACTGGTCCTGAGTGACATTGTTCCAAAATAAGTTGAGCTTCTTCTTCGGCGATACATCATCTATACAGACCATCAGCACATAGTTTGAAAAGGTATGGCTCATCCCAGTGATATTTCTTTACATCATGCATGAATTTCTTTAGTGCATTTCCATTGCATTGAGGGTGGATCACCCCAGCAGTAAGGCAGTTCACAAAATTCGAGTACCATGGTATAGCTTCTGAGGCCTTCATTAGTTGATCATCTGGCAGGGAATCATTGATCGGAATCTTCTCAGTATCCAGAGTTTGGATGCGACTGAGGTGGTCTGCTACAACATTCTCTGTACCCTTTTTATCTCTTATCTCCAAATCAAATTCTTGTAATAGGAGGATCCATCTAATCAACCTGGGTTTTTCATCTTTCTTTGTCAGAAGGTAATGAATGGCAGTGTGGTCTGTGTAGACAATGACCTTTGAACCAATTAGGTAGGATCTGAACTTGTCAAAGGCATACATGACTGCTAGAAGTTCTTTCTCGGTAGTAGTGTAATTCCTCTGGGCTTCATCGAGAGTTTTTGATGCATAATAGATCACATAGTGTTTCTTCTCTATATATTGCCCTAAAACAGCACACACAGCATAATCACTGACATCGCACATAATTTCAAAAGGATAGTCCCAGTCGGGAGCTCTAATGATGGGGGTGGTTGTAAGGGTCTGCTTCAGTGTGTTGAAGCTTTTGACACATTCTTCATTGAAATTGAAATCAGTATCCTTTATTAATAGGTTTGTCATTGGCTTCGTTATCTTGGAAAAATCCTTTATGAATCTTCTATAGAATCCGGCATGGCCAAGGAAAGCACGAACCTCTTTGACATTTGTGGGGATAGCCAGTTTAAAAATCACTTCAATCTTGGCTTTATCGACTTCAATTCCTCTATTGCTGACCCTATGGCCCAGGACAATGCCTTCTTTTACCATAAAATGACATTTTTCCCAATTTAGCACAAGATGCGCTTCTTCACAACGTTTGAGGACCAGGGAGAGGTGCTTTAGACATGAGTCAAATGAATCTCCATATACAGAAAAATCACCCATAAAAACCTCCATAATGGTTTCAGTGAGACCGGCAAATATTGCAGCCATGCAACGTTGGAAAGTTGCAGGTGCATTGCAGAGGCCAAACGGCATTCTTTTAAATGTGTATGTTCCGAATGGGCTGGTAAAGGTTGTTTTCTCTTGGTCATCTGGATGTATGGGTATCTGATAGAATCCAGAGTAACTGTCAAGATAACAAAAATATTCTTCGTGAGCCAACCTTTCTAGGACTTGATCAAGGAAAGGCATTGGAAAATGATCTTTTCGAGTTGCTTTGTTTAATTTTCTATAATCTATGCACATCCTCCACCCGGTGACTGTTCGAGTGGGGATGAGTTCATTATTTTCATTCTGTATAACAGTTGTTCCACCTTTCTTTGGGACTACATGCACTGGGCTCACCCATGGCGAATCTGATATCGGATAGATTATTCCAGCTGTGAGCAGTTTAATGACCTCACGATGGACCACTTCCTTCATATTTGGATTCAACTTCTGTTGATGCTCAATAGTAGGCTTGTGATCTTCCATCATAGGAATCTTGTGCATACACAGCGCTTGACTAACCCCAGTGAGGTCACTCATTTTATAACTGATGGCTTTCCTTCTTTCCCTTAATTCTTTCAGGAGTTTCTCTTCTTGTTCAGCTATTAGATCGGAATTTATAATAACTGGACAAACCTTGAGATCGTCTAAAAACACATACTTCAATCCTTCGGGCAGAGGCTTCATTTCGGGAGCCTCTGGTTTTTCGCTTGTTTCTTCTGTAGTTTCCATAGCCTTGAGTTCTTCATTATTGGCTCCAACATCTTCTTTAGCAGAGTCGAGCGATTCGATGCAATCCTTTACTTGTTCGTCGATTGGTTCATCCACTGATGGGTTTGTTAGAGCAATTTCCAAGGGATCATTTGATTCATGATGGTCTTGAGTCAGAAGTGACATTTGTTCAATGCAGTCAATCAAATAGACTTCTTCCTACATACTTGGTCTTCTCATACTTTCAAAAACTTTAAATTCGAGAGTTTCTTTGCCTAATCTGAGTAGTAAGGTACCAGCTTCAACATCAATCAGGGCTCTTGTAGTGGCGAGGAATGGACGACCAAAGATGAGAGGATATTCAGCGTCTTCCTTTATATCCATAATGACGAAGTCACATGGAACATATGTGTCTTTGCCTACCTTGACTGGGACATCTTCGAGAATTCCTAACGGACATTTTATCGAATTGTCTGCAAGATGTATAGTCATACCAGTAGGAAGCAATTTTGCAAACCCTAGTCTTTTGCATAGGCTAAGTGGCATAATAGAGATTCTTGCACCGAGATCTTCCAATCCTTTCTTGCATGATGAGTCACCAATGTGACATGAAATTCCAAAGGATCCTGGGTCTTTTTATTTCTTTGGCATCTTGCTCAATATGATATTTGATGTAGTTGTAGCCAGTTTTACTGTCTCATATTCTTCAGTTATATACTTCCTGGTGAGGAGTGACTTTAGGTACATAGTCCAGGCTGGTATCTCAGCCAGAGCATCCAAAAAGGGTATATCAACATGAAGTTTCTTCATAGCTTCTTTAAACTTATTGAATCTAGTATCAAGCTTGGTTTGCCTTAGACGGGATGGGAAGGGTATACGAGGCTTATATACAGGAATATCAGGTTCTGGTGTTTCAGTTTCTTCATCAGTAGATTTCTCAAGACTTCCCTTATCTGTCTTATCTTCTTTTGATTGAGACTCTAGTGTTATTGAGTTTTGGACAATCACAGGTTCGTCTTCGTATGGAATAACCACAGGTGTCTCTACTGGGGGATCCGAATAGTATTTTCCTGACCTGGTGGTGACTGCCTTCAACTATTCAGGATGCTTAGGATTGTTCTCGGGTTGGCCAGCAAAGACTCCAGTAGGTGGCTTTATGCTAGCTGCAAGTTGAGCTAATTGAGATTCAATAGCCTTCTGTTGAGCTTGTTGGTTAGCTATCATGGTTTGCTGAGTTTGCAACATCTTTTCAATGGATGATAGCTTGTCATCAGAAGAGATGTGTCCTGCTTGATGTCCTTGTTGTTGATTAAGATTCTGATACTGAGAGTTGTTTTGATAATTGTTGTAGTTCCTATTCTGAAAGTTCCCCTTGAAATTTCCTTGATTCCCAAAATTCTGTTGTTGATTATACTGGAATCATGGTGGGCCTCTTGATTGATTGTTTGAACCAAATTGATGTGAGTTTACTGCTCCAGAGGGGTTTCCATATTGAAAACTTGGGTGATTCCTATTCTGATTCGGATTGTAATAACTTTGCCCAGGAATAGTGTTGATAGCATTAAGATTTTCCATCTGACCATTATCTCCTTGTCCACATACATTGCTCAGCACAACGTCATAGAGAACATTGCATGATAAAGTGGAATGATCGGTGCTCTTACATGCTTCACAGAACAAGGAAGTGGACTTGACCTGTTCTGGTTGTCGAGTGGGTGAACGTCCTCTTCCAATAGCAGCTAAAGATGATTCAATATGGTCTTGCTTGGTAACTAAGACTTTCAAGGTTTCAGTGATAGACTTGTATTCAGGAATAGCTTCGGCCATAGCTACCTTCAAGACTCCTTTACCTACAGATCTTCCCCAATTGGCTTTATTTTCTACTCCCAGGGTGACGACTCTCCATGCGCTGTCATAACTTTGACGCATGAAGTTTCCTCCAGACGAGGAATCTAGAAACCTCTTAATATCATCATCCACTCCCCTATAGAAAATCTCAATGAGTTGGTTTTTGGGAATTCCATGGTGTGGACATTTGCGTAGAAGCTCTTTGTACCTATCCCATGCTTCAGCGAGAGTTTCTCTAGGGACTTGAGTGAAATTTGTTATTCGGCCCCTAATTTCATATGTGAGAGATGGAGGATAGAATTTTTCTAGAAACACATTTTGGAGTTGTTCTCAGGTGGTGATGGGTGTTTCACTTTGCAATGAATTGTACCAACTTATGTCTCTATCAGCAAGGGAATACTTGAAGAGGAGTCTAATGGCATCATCAGACACTCCATTCTGCTTCGTCATAGCACAAAGATCAATAAATCTTAGAAGATGTTCTTGACTGTCTTCCGCTTGTTTGCCATAGAAAGGGTTGTTTTGAAGCAATGTGATCCAATGTGCCCTAATCTCAAAATTGGCAGCATTGATGGGAGGAGGCTGTACTGGATGATGAACATTCGCAGCTTTCGGGATTGAGAACTCTCTAAGATCCTTTTGTAGTTCAGCTGCTTGCACTACTGCTTGCGCTGCTAGGATTTCCTGTTGAATTGCAGCCCTAGCTTCTTGCATGAGTCTCTCTCTTTGTGCATTGATGGCTTGAGCCACCCTTTGGGCTACCTCTTCTTCTTGAGCCATCCTCGCTTGATTCTATCTGATCTGACGATGGAAAGTTCTGTCTATTTTGGGATCAAAGCTCGTTGTGAGTCCGGGGCTGTCTGAACGGTGCATACACTATGCCTTGGGTTGTACCTGAAAATAGAAAGATTTTGAAAATGAGATCCACAAAGTAGAGTCAAATTCAAGTAGATGGTTGATTGTTTCAAAAGAAAAAGCAAAATCCTAGATTAGTCTTAAAAGAACTAGATTTCATTGATTGATTCTGTTGTCCCCGGCAACGGCGCCAGAATTTGACGTGGTATTTTAAACGCACTAACAAACTCACTCGGGGTTGAAATCCCTGAGTTTTTACCAAAACCAAAGTGCAATAATACCACCCGCAAGCGGACGAGTCTTATCGCAGTATAGTTAAGGATCGAACCCAAAGGACAACGTTTTTAAGAATCTTTGTCAATCAAATCTTGCTCAAATAAAACTAATATTTAGAACGATTGGTTGATTTGAGGTTGTTTAAACTAATTGCAAGAAAGTAAAAGCTGAATTAAAGTCGGGTTTAGATCAATGATATGGAATCGTTGGGATGGTACTGGGTTTCACCACCGCTATACACGCAAACACATTCCAAAGCAACAATCCAGGCAAAATATATCAATCCAACTGGAGCTGCTGCAGAACCCCCCGTGAGGGTGTTAGGTTCGCGTAAGCATCACCTTAGGCATCAGATGTCTCATCACCAACTAGATCACTTACTTACGGCTCCGAAGAAATCCCATTCTATTTCTAGTTTGGCAGTCAACCGCATTAATCGATAAGCAAGCAGGTGATAGATCTACGAACTAACATCGACGATAAACAAAGATGATACAAAATCCAACTAAGGCTCTGGTCCTCCCTGAGGGATGTTTAGACCACAGAAGCGTCACCGAAGGCTAGATGTCTCATCCCCTCACGGATCATGCACTTACGACCTCAAGGAATCTTATCAGAAGTTCTCGTCAAAGAGTCGAACTTTGTAAATCGCCATTCCGTCCCACATATAGAAGATTTCACAATATAGGAAAGAACAAGATGAAAGCAAGTAGATAATCAACTACAAACATACCAACTAACAACGAAATGGGAAGTTATATACATTGCCATGGAGAGTTTAACAAAAGAACATGATTTGCATGGGCAGCGGGGTTAGTCCCCGCACCCCAGCGAAAAGGTACTACTCGCTCATAATGCGAGAAACAAGAAGAATGAGAAAGAGAGAGAAATCCACCATGAACTCGGCGCAGAAGGTAGTCGCAGCTCGGTGAAGAAGATACGGCCTCCTACGTTGTGTCAGAGTAGATCTGGATGCGAAAGGGAGTTTCCAAGACAGACTGGACAGTCTCCCTTGCTCCGTCTTCCTTCTCTCCTCAGCCTCCTTGGTTACAGCACGGGCAGTAGGTGAAATGGAACTGGTGTAAACTGGACTGGATTTGGATCGGAACTGTGTTCGGGTAGCCTGGCGGCGTCTAGATCCGATCCCCGAAATAAGGACCCATGGGGTCCTATTTATAGGCACGGATCTGTCCCTCATGCTTTTGGTGTGAGTCCAAACGGTTTACTAAAAAACTTCTTCAAACGGTTTGGCTATAAGCTAACTTTATCAAATGGTCTTCACGTGAGCTCATTCGGTTTTGCTCATTCAGTTTGTTGTAGATTGAGCAAACGGTCTTGGTATTGCTCTCCTCCATTCGGTCTTCGCGGCAAACTATTCCAAATGGTCTCTCGCTTCCGGCAGCGTCAAACGGTTTTGATATTAATTATTCCAAACGGTTTTATTTTTGAGTGAAGCAAACGGTCTGCTAGTCCACCTTTATCAAACGGTTTTCTATTGGAGCAAAGCAACAGTCTCGGCTGCATGCCTATCCGATTTTCATGCTATTCACGTGAATAGTGATGCGCGTTCATCCGGCTTCATAATGCTTTTCTCCAAACGATCTGCTGCAAAGTGCTTTATTTAAACATTTGCTTTGATAGCTTTTCCATTCGGTTTCATACAAACCTCCAAACGGTCTTGCATGTTGCTTTTCAAACGGTTTCCAATATCATGCTTATTCAAACGATCTCGTATTGTGCTACCTTTATCAAATGGTTTCATGCAGCCAACTCAAACGGTTTGCTACCTACTTAATCATACGGTCTTGCATGCCCATTCGCTTTGCTGCTGGCCATTCCAAACGGTCTTCACGCTTATCCGGTTTGCATGCATTCATCGTGAGCTGCAAATGGTCTATGTATTGCATGCGGGCTCATGCATGCGGTTTTGCTAGCAACGTGACCATACGGTCTTGTGATAATTTCCTTCAGTCGATCTCATGCAAATGTCCAATGCATGCATGCATGCCTTCCAATGCATGTAGCTCTTTCAATCAGCTGGGTCCATTCGGAGTTCACACGCAGGCTGTCATTCAGTCTTCACTTCTTGCACTGAAAACAATTTTTGTTGCTCAAACGGTCTTGAGACTGCACGGGCTCAAACGGTTTTGAGACCGCATGGGCTCAAACGGTTTTGAGATAAATCTGTCCATTCGATCTTGAAACCGAATGGTGGAAACCATTTTATCAGATCGATTGGTCAGAACCAAGGGTGAGTGAGGGTGGGTCCCAACTGACTGTTCAACTTTATCAAGACCTGCATTAAATCAACATAATTTCGCTTAAAACCTTGATAATCGAGTCAATTAAGTAATTTTGCACATTATGATGCATTTTGATATTTAATGAGTGAAATTGTATATATAGAGTTGAATTTGTCCCAAAGTGATAATTGAATTTCATGATGAATGTGCATTCATCACGTACATTGATGTATGAATTAAGATGACTCATCAAAAGATACTCCATACAATAAATTATATAGCAAGGTGATGACTCAGCAAATGATAATCCATACCTTTCATTTAGTCTTTACCCATATAAGCCTTCCTATTCATTTGGACACACATTGATGCTGATCTCTTTCTCTTTACTGTATAGTTGTCATGTTTCATTATTCCTTAATTCCTTGGATAATGGTTTTGAACTCATGATCAATGAGATGTTGATTATGATGCATGTACACATTTTTGCATGCAGCTAAGATTCCATGTGTGGAAAATTGTTAGAGAGGAACAAGGAACAATGGAGGAGAGGGTGGGTGATTTATTTACGTAGTATGACTCAAGACTCAAGAGGCTTCTAGGGGAGCCTCTGGTCGTCACCTATGTGACCCATAGTGAAGGAGGATGGATAGAAGAAGGTGAAGAGGATGAAGTATGTTTATGGGGTGGGGTGGTAGAAGGGAATGGAGGAGGATATGCCTAGTCCAACATCTAGAGGGGTATATATAGGAGTTTGGGATAGAATCGGGAAGGTTCTAGGTAGTATGACTTGCTGGATAAGAAAGGCTGGAGTTTTTTTCAAGCAGCACGCGTGAAAATGATGGGAGGTTTTTGAGCTATGATAAGTCCTTTCCTAGGTCCCCATTGGCCAAGAAAAGCGGCTGTCGGGGTACTCCTTCGTGTGAGGTAGTCATTCACTGAATTTCGTGGGAAACGATGGTCTATGGTAGTGGTATTCTGTCGCCGGAGTCAGCTTCCCATTCATGGTGTACACCGCCACTATGTCTGTGGGTGGAGGAAGAAGACGACGTGTTGCATCCTTATAGGTTGTTTGGGGTGTCTTGGGTGGTGGGGGATGGTGCTCATGGATCGATGGGATAGTTCGGATGCTGATACAATATGAGGAGGCGGAGGCGGAGGCAGATCTCAGAGCAGCAGTTTGCAGCACCACCGGCGGCCTGGAGCTGCATACGTGGCGCGTCCTTAATGGTGACCGAGAGCGGTAGACAGTTGTACGGATGGAACCTTCACTCTGCCTCGGTGCTATTGCACCTTCTTCCGGTGGCCGAGAAGCCCTGTTGGCGGTGCTGCAATGGGCTGCAGGTTGGCCCGGGCACTGTTGCCGTTGCGGCAGCCAAGTAGGGAAAAAGGAACATCGGTGAGGGAGGGAGAGAGAAGAAGGAAGGGGAAGGGGGAGGAGTAGTGGGGTCGGCGCTGATGTGGCATGATGCCATTGCCTTCCACATGTTGCTATAGCCAACCAGTGCGTGGCATGAAGAGGAAGCTGGCTGAGCGGAAAAAGAATCTCGAAGGAGAGAGCCACGAGACTATGTTAGATGAGTGGGGTGATTACAGAGAAAGAGAAGAACTAAGATTTGGGCAAACTCACGCCTTTTAGGTGCGCCCAAATCACTCTCTAAACCACCACTACGTGGCAGTGATTGGATAGTTTTTTTGAAATTATGCAATAGGTAAATAGATTTGTTTGGCTTATAACTTTTGAATCGTAATGAATTTTTTAATGAAATAAAAATTGTTGGTTTCATTACGAAAAATACAATTCAACAAGCCTAATATTGACATATTTTTTGAAAAAAAAATATAAAAATGATATATAGGTAAATTGACAACCAACTATGGCGCACATAAATGGTTATTGACACCAAAAAATAGTTAGTTGACGCTCAAAGTGGTTCATTGACACCCAGAAGTATAAAGATGACGCACAAATAAGGTATTGACAATAAAAACAATTATTTAACTATTGTTAGGCGCTATTTAGTCATTTTTGGATGTCTGTTTTCTTGCATTGAATCACATAAACTAACTTTACAAGGGAATCTAAGCATTGATTTCTCTAATCCGATTTCAACAATAAAAATGCATGTATGGACATTCATTATGTTTCTCATACTTTTAAGCACATAAGACTTGCTGATTCGCATATATTGCTAAAAGAGGAATAATGTTATACATCATCATTTATAACTCTCTCGTATTTCTTTACAAGGATCTAGAGTGACAAGGACCGACTGAACTGAACTATACTCAGACTTAACTCTTATGGCAGATCTACTCTGATGTAATGATATCTTCAATCCACACGGTTTCGCCTATAAATGGTTATTGACACCCAAAAATGGTTAATTGACGCCTAAAATGGTGTAATGACACCCAAAAGTATAAAGATGGCGCTCAAATGGTTCATTGACACCCAAAAGTATAAAGATGACGCCAAAATAAGATAATTGACGCCCAAAATGGTTCGTTGACACCCAGAAGTTTAAAATGACGCTCAAATAAAGTATTGACAACCAAAACAACATAACGACATCCAAATAGGTCTGTTTGACACCTAAGAACCACTTAATGACGCCCAAAATGATTCATTGACATCTAGAATTACAACGAAGCCCATAAATAGCTATTGACACCCAAAAATAGTTAATTGACGCCTAAAAGAGTTCATTGCCACCCAAAAGTATAAAAATACTCCCAAATAGGTTTGTTTGACATCTAAGAATAATTTAATGGCGCTCAAATATGGTGTACACATCAAATAGGGTATAAGGGCACTTCACGCCCAATAATAACTTATTGGCGCCCATAAATGGCTAATGAAACCCAAAGATGGTTAATTGACGCTCAAAATGGTTCATTGACATTCAGAATAACTTATTCATATTATTTTTATCATTTTTGTTAAAAATGTATATTAATATTAGTCTTGTTGGAATGTATTTTTTATAACGAACCCAATGATTTTTGTTTCGTCAAAAAATTCATCACGGCTCAAAAGTTATAACCAAAACAAATTTATTTATCAATTACACAACCTCCACCTACTCATCCAATTAAACCCCACCACGTCATCATCCCAGATCAGCCTCTCCTCAATAATACCGCTTCTCTCCCGCGCGTGAGTTGGGCTTGATGCCAGCGCGTGTGACCCAATCTTTTTCGGAAAGAGAATGAGGGGGGAGGGAGGAGTCAAGGAGTGGTTGGTGATTGGCGACTGGCCAATTACGAGGAGAGAGAAGAAAAGGTTAGGAGAGTTAATGAGAAAGTAACGTGGGAGAGAGAGGAGAAGGAAGAGAGGAATTAGTAACGGCTTAATTAAAAGAAGAGAGGAGTAAAGTTCGGGATAAAGAAAGTATGTAAGATTATAGGGAGAGGAAGATGACGAGGCCAAAAGGAAACGTGAAGTGTGGGTCATGAATAGATAAACATATAAAAAGGAAACGGACTAATGTGAGTCCTCGAGAGTTACGCAAAATGTGTTCTATTTACTAAAAAAATTAAAGTGAACTGCTACAAGTTTTGTTTATCACAAATAGGTCCCTTGCATTCCCTTTTTTTTCTTAAAAGCAAAAACGTAACTTGCACTAACTATTCTCTCTATGTCGTTAAATATAACTCATGCAATTAATATTGTAATCTATTTTGAATTTACTTTCTTTCTCTCTCCTTCAATTAACTATTTTCCACAAAGTAGTCTAACCTTTTTTATACTATCTCATTGGTTAGTATTTGATATTCTATAGTAGCATCAATCATCTTAGTAATTTTGTTTTGACCCCAAAAAGGTTACCTTTATGATTTATAATTATGTTGAAGTGTCATTTTTCTTCTAATGTTTGCGTTAATGATCAATTAAAACTTTGTTCATCCTAATTAAGCCTTTTCATATATGTGAGTTATTACAGTGCCACTCCTTAGTATTGTCCTTGAGAGAGAAAGGGGACAATGTGCTTTGGATGAAGTCATCTATGGTTGTAGGTGTTAGAAGGTGAAACATGTCTCAAGAACGAAGTTGCGTGCTTGTAGGGGTTCGCATTCTCAAGGTCATAGAAGGTAGGAAGGAGTTTAAGGAGACCATAAGGGATGGAGAATTGTTGTCCTGACATCTGATCAACTTGATTAGAAATTGGAGAGTTCTAGTTCCCAGACATGAAGTAACCATGTAGTGGCTTGTATTGGTGGAGGAGGTGGTGGTCTCTGAAGTGCCTCCTCATGGTTATGCTTTTTCTTATATTCCATCTCTTCTTCTAGATGCTAGTAGTGCCTAGTTCTCTGCCTTCTTCTCCCTACCCCGGATCCTCTAAGAAAGAACCCATAGAAAGAGAGTGGTGCCCAAACATGCAACAATAGTCACATGTACAAGGAATAACCAAAAAAAATAAGACAGGTTTGAAAAAGTAACACAAAGAATAATGAATAGAAACAATGAGTTCATTAGGAAAAGTCAAAGTTAAACAATCTAGATAAGCCAAGAGCCAATCTTCCTAGAAATGATGCCACAAAGCGTGATGCGCTTAGTACGCACACACTTGGGATAACAAATTTGTAATCCTAATGGATGCTCAAATACTCAAACACTTACCTGCAAGCTCACTTAGTTGTATCATATCGTAGGAGTTGGCAAGTTAGGGGTTGATCTGCAGCAAGAAAGGGTCACTAGAGCTTATCACATTTTTGCTAGGGTCCAAATATGGTAGAGTCTAGGTTGAAGGGTTTAACTTTGGTTTTGTGACTACACTAAGTGTTCAAACAAGAAATTCAGAGAAGGCAAGAAGTAGAACATACTTTACCCTAGACAATCCAGATTTAATTAGCAAAAAAAGAAGTTAAGCAATAAAAGAGGCAAGTTACGCTAAGGCAAGCAAGGCAACATTAACACCAAAACTAAACTAACAAAGAAATTCTAATTATCAGCCTAGAGGTAGCAACTAGCTACACTAGGCAAGAGAAGCACTACACTAGAAATTAACCAACTAGTGCAAGCAAATGACTAGATTAGCCAATAACTAGATAAAGAAAGCAAAAGCAATCACAAGGGGACAATTAACTACCCTAAAAAGATATAGGTATTGTGCACAAGAAAAAGAAAAATTGAGCAAGTAAAGAAGTTAAGCAAGATAAGCCCAATTAAGCAAGAAGGCAATTAGGGTTTTTAGCAATTCGAAAGTGTGAGTGGTTTGTGGTAATGTGCTTATCCACTAAGTTGAGGGGTCATAACATGTAAGTACTACACATTTATTTAGATTCTCAAACCAAACAACAAGTCACATGCAATAGAATTTCCCTATACTAATAATTGGTCATGGATGGAATGGGGTGTGTGAAGGGAAACTACTCCATAGCACCCCTATACAAACATGCAAGGCTCATTCAAATTAGGGCTTAGGTGAAATTCAGCTAGGATCTAATAAAGTATAGGTTTCTAGGATAGAAGGCCTTAGGGAAATTGGGGGACAAGGGCAGTAATGAAGGTTGAAAATAAGGGAATTTCACTTCACACCACCTACTTTCTAGCCTTTAGATAGCTCCAAACCAATTGCACTAAGTGCTTCTAGACTAGCTACTTAGATCTCACACATAGGAGTAGGAGAAGGGATATATATGTGTAGGAAGATGGGGTGTTAGATAGGGATACACTTGTTGGACCTAGGAGAAAATCCCAAAATAGCTACATATAGGCCATTCCTCCTAGAACCTTGGTGTTTGTAAGCATAAACCAAAATGTAATTCATGGGAGATGAGATAAAAATGGAAAAAATTCAATAGAAAATGAATTTGTACAATTTACACAGTACTTTCCCCCAACAAGGTATCAAAGTCACACTTTAACCCCAAACTGCCCACCTAGGGGGTTTAGCTACTCATTAAAAAAATGGAAAAAGAAGAAGAGGTAGAGAAGTAGATAGCCATGGAAACTCAACGAAGTCTCCTTCTTCTTTACCTATAGCCACAACAGCTCGCCCTTCTTGCTCCTTGATGGAAGGATGGCATGGGATGGTTGATGGAAGTAGCCAAAACCCTAGAAAAGTAGGGTTTTGATGTGGAGTATGGTTAAAATGGAGTGGGAGTGGGTCAGAGAGAGTAGGTGGCTCAATGAATGTGGTAATAAGTGCTAGGTTGGCTAACCTCCAACTCCCATCTGCCACTATTGTTTATATAGTGATTTGGGAAGCCTAGGGTTAAGTGGGGGTAGAATAGAAAAACCAATGGAAAAATACATTAGGGTTATCTAGAAGGACAGTTGTTTTGGGTAGAATGTCTATGGTGGTGGGGATATGGAATGGTCATGCTAGGCGGGAAAGGTCTTGGTGGTGAAGTAAAATGACAGTTCAAATTTTGTGGTTTGAAGGTCGATAGACAGTTGTGCTGGGAAGCATGGTTGTGGTGGTTTTGATGTGGCATGGCCATGCTAGGTATCATGGTTGTTTTGTCATGGTTGGAGCATAATCGTTCTTCTAAGAACAAGCATTGTAGGAGCTAGAAGCACAACCATTCTATCATGGTCGTGTTGGGGTCTTCCTCCCACGACCGTGCTAGCCAACACAACCATTGTAATGGACTTGTTCTAAGATGCGTTAAATTTGTGATTAGGTTGTGAATTTTGCATGTGTAACATGGTCGTTCTATGTTAGCACAACTATGTTGGTGGCTTCTCTTTGCACTTTGATCTTTTCTTTGTCTATCATTAGATTTCTTTGATCTAGCTCGGCCCTTGACCACTAGGGGTAGGTTGGGGAAGCTCTTGGTCTCTCCTTAGGATTCTTCAATGGTGGAGAAACCCTTAGTTCATTCTATCTCTCTCGCATACATCCAAATCATGGTCAAGATACATAAAAATATACAAAGAACATCCATAAGTGCATTTGACAATAATATGCTTATTGAGGGAAGTAGTGTGTACTACCATGTTTAGATGTGATTAAAGTAACAAATGGCACAAGATTTAGCCCTAAATGAGTGCATCACATCTATGTGTTGTTAATCTCAATCTTATAATCCTAGTTGGCAACCTCAATTTCTACCAAGTAAGTCAAATGTTAGCCTAGCTCTAGTGTCCTGCTCAATCAAGTATTATCTTGCCTAAAACCTTGTGAAGATCATTAACATTTGTTCATTAGTGCTATATTTGTATACCTTGTGAAGATTGTGTATTACTTTCCTTATTCCATGTTTTTTCGTTTCTTTGGAGATATTTTTGCAAAAAGGTTGTAAGGAGGTACTTTGGTGCTACTTCTTGTGAGAAGGCTACAACCAAAGGTGGTGAAGGTAGATTGCAATATTATCCAAACTGGGTCGTCTTCCTGTGTCTTGTAAAAAAGGTGAAATTATGCTTGTTGTTGAAAAAGAGGTTAATGATGATCCACAAAAGACAGTGATAATCATATTCTATATAGAAAAGATAATAAACTACATGTTATGTCGACAACCAGGTTATGAACCTAGAATATTTAAGGATGGAACCACTACACATTTTGTGACTTTTATGGTTGTTTCTTTGTGTCGATTACTTGATTTATTTTTCTATTACAAATCATCCTTGTGTTTTAACTTGTATAAGTTAATATTGATCTATTCACCTCCCCCCCCCCAAGATTAAACAAGTCTTGAAGATGGGGGAAACCTATGTGGTTAGTTCAACCTTGAAGGAGCACATGTTTACTATCCTACTCTATTATGTGGCTCTATCTAAGAATATTAAAAGTGGTATATACAGTTTTTCTTTCAAGGGGCTAGAGTTAACCTTTAGAATGTGGTCATCCAACCATATGTGCCTTCAACAATTCTTCTTGTGCAATGGGATGTGGTTATAGTAAAAAGTGTTGCATTGGATTCTAAGTCCATAAGTATTTATATTATTTTCTTTCTTCTAGTGAGTTAACATAATTTCCTATTACGAAAATTCTTATGAATTTATGGATGAAACTCTCTACTACTCATGAAGGGACCACTAAAGTCATGGATACTAAAATCAATATGCCTTTCTCAGATACTAGAGTTATTTTGTGTCAAAAAACATGAGACAATTTATGAAATTTACTCTACATTTACTTAAGTTATAAATTCCTTGAAATATCTTAGAAAGAATATTAAAGACAAAGATCTTGTTACTTATATATCATCTTGTCTTATCTCTGAGTATGAAAAGAAAGTCACTGCGATAAAATATTCTTTGTATCTTCCTACTATGCAAATTTAAGAACTATATGTAGTCTTAAGACTTAAGAAATCAAGCTTCAAGAGTGTGGGATGATAGATGAGGAATAAAAGAATGCAAATAAAAATAGAAAAACCCTTAAATCAAGGGTTTCAAAACAATCTTATTCTTCATCAAGTGATTCATCTAGCAGTGAGGAATAAAATAACTTCAAAGGTAAGAATTAAAAGTCTTCTTCTAAGAAAAATTGTTGACATTTTTCTATTACATATTGTGCTTGCATTGAAAAGGAACATTGTAAGGGTGGATATTTGGAACTAAAGAGGGAGACAATTATTAAAACTTCCAAGGAACAAAAGAATGTATATCGTGCTTCTTGTGACTCTTCTTAAAATCTAGCATCAAAAGGTGGGGAGAGAATTTTTCATCATGTAGTTCAATACCTCAACTTTGATCATGATGAAAATGATGAAGAAGACACGGAAAGTGCACAAAGAGATGATAGTAAGGTTTCTCTTTTAAATTATTTAAAATGAGCATATAGATCTTATTGAACTTACTTTGGGAAAAATAAATAAAAATATAAGAAAAAGAGAAAGTTGTCTAGCATTAATGATTGTTTTAATGATGCACTTAGTAAGCTTAATAATCATTATACTAGTGAAAATAAAACAATAGATGATCTTGTTTCTCATAATACATACTTATAAACTCAAGTTTATAATCTTTTATAGAAATTGAGTGATATGAAGAAACAATCTATTTATGTGCTAATATTATCCTACCTCATGTTGATTATGATATTATCCAACAAATGACCATCACTTTAAATGATAACATAACTATGGATGAATATGATAATTCTAGTACTAGAAAATGCTTGTTTACTACTATTGAAGACTATTTGAAGTTTTCCAAGGAAACTAAAAATATCAAGATATCTTTAGATAAATTTTCAAACAGTAGAATATGTTGAGCAGTATCTTGTGTCTTCATAATGATCATGTAGGTACAACTTGTCTCAGTTATGTTATGAGAAATGAAAATAGGAAGAAACATAAAGGACCACATTTTTTCAAACAAAAGCTATTTTTTCATTCTCAATTAACCATGTAAAAATTTGCTTGTGTGAGATTTTTCCACTATGCTTTATCATACCCATTTCATAGGAATAATGGTAGAAACATGGTTTGGGTTACAAGAATCTCTCTGAAGATAAGATTTTGAGAGAATGTGAGGTGCAATGGATATAAAATTGATCTTGTTATATACTAAGATTTCAATTATTTATGTTTTTTTGTAGTTGTTTGATTTTTTAATTGGTATAAATATATGATCTTGTGATGGTGGTTTATATGTATATTGGATAAGATTTTCTAGTAAACTTCCTCTCCATTTAAATATAGTTCAATTGAGGGACAATTTGTCAAATTAAACGTCGACCACAATGTAGATTGTAAAATTTTAAATTGGTTATCATTCAAATGATTTTTTAGAATTTTTTGCTATGTGTATCTTTGATTTTATTAGTTTAAAATTAATTAATTAATATGTTGCAAGTGTACTTTAGTTCATTAATGTATATTTTATCTTAGTTTATAACCTCATCGTTTGAGATTAATTTTTCTTGTGTGTATTATCAAGGAGGAGCTCAATAATATGATATATCTTGTTATCTTGATTAGCTTCTGTCTCAAATGGCTTCTCTACATCTTTCATAGGCTTTACATCCTTTAAATTTTCTCTAGAAATTTTTTGTTGCGTTCTCTTTCGTTTGGCATCTCTTTATCAAGGAGGAATTAACATTCCTCCTTGTGTTGGTATTGAGTCATCTTTTAGAAAGTTCTTGTTTCTTCTTTTTATGGTTCTTTACTGCAATGATTGATTAACATCCATTATCATTTTCTTGGAAAATTTCTTTTGATAATTTTATGTGCTTAATGGCATCCCTTTATTGTAAAGGACTTAACATTCCTTTCGTTGATGTTGGTATATCTTTTTAATTGTTACTTGATCAGATTTTGTGGATTTATGTATATCATATCGTGGAATTTTAAATTATTACTTTTATTGAGAATATTCTTATTTCTTGGGTATCGAGAACCCTCTCCAAATGATTATTAGTTAGAGGGGAATTTATAAGTAAGCTAAGTTTTTTTACTTTGATGAAGTGTAACAAAATTCCATGAGATAAATTTCCTTTATATAGCAAATGAAATGTATGATGTTCTTACTTTGGCTATCTTAAACATATTTTTTGAAAATATTTGTCAACATCAAAAATGTGGAGATTGTTGGATATTTGGATATTCCATGCTCTAATTTCAATGATAAAAATATTTCCCACTTTCATTATTAATGTGTGAATTGAGTGTTTTACATGATTGAGCAACTTAGATAAGATCAGGGAAAAGAATGTTTGATTATATATATGTTTGGATGCATGTAGATCAAGTTGTACAGATACATGTTTTGTACAAGTGAAAATATATAACTTGATAGGATTATCTAAAGGACAAGTGATGAATGTAAAATAACCATCCTAAACCTAGTTTTAAACTTATATATACTCATTAGAATAGGTAGATACTATCGCAAAAATTGTTTGAGCCATTTTAAAATTTTAAAACTTTTTGGGTCAAACATGTTTTTTGGTCTAATTGTACTGGACTAATTGTCAATTGAATTGTACTTCAATCTTGATGATCAGTTGAATTAGAATTCTTTTAGACTATACTTTTGTATAAAAAAAACAATTAGTGTATAGTCAACTATATTAATCCCACTAACTCTCTTATAATGATTATTTTAAGCATAAATCATCCTAAACACACTCCCAGTTGCTACCTTAGCTAATCCTATGTGTTTCCTATATACAAGAAATCCATATGAGAATCCTAAGTACATTTTTTATTTCCATACACATTTTATCTTTCTCAATCTTAGAATTGTAGTTTGCTATATCCATATTCTCCCAAGCAAGTCTAATCTTAGTCCAGCTCTAGTGTCCTACACCACAACATATAGCTTTTCCTAAAACTTTTTCGAGTTGAGCATTGCTTGTTCATTAGTGCAACAACTGTACATATTGTGAAGATTGTTTTGTGCTTCCCTTCGTCATTCTTGTTCCATGTTTGTTTTATTGATTTGGAGATATGTCTTGCTAAGATGTTGTGACGAGGCACTCTAGAGGTACTTCTTTTTAGAAGTTTGCATTCAAAAGTGGTGGAAGTAGATTGTGATCTTCTTCAAAGAGGTTGGTCTTCCAACATCCCACAAATAAGGCTAAAGTTATCACTTCTCGTAAAAAGGAGATTTGTCTTTATACATAAAAGGCACCTATAAATATATTTGTATTGGTATAGAAAAAGATAATAAAATACATGTTAAGAAATCCTAGTTGAAAGTAACCAGATAGTGGAGCTACAACATTTCAGGTGAGAATCGTATGGATTTTGTTATCTTTTATTGTTACTTTTCGGTGTGAATTACTTGCTTTCACTATAAGTAACTTATAAGCAAGTTTCTAAAAATCATCCATATGGCTTAAGTTGCATAAACTAGATTTGCTCTATTCACTCTCCCTAGATCCTTCAATGATCTTAGAGAAATGTGAGTACATCTCTTGAATGGACTTTATCTTTTCCATATTGAAGAGTTGGATGATGTAGAAAAACATTATCTTGGCCTCCTGCACCCGACCAATCCCTTCATATGTTATAGAAAGATTCCTCTAAATTTCATAGGAGTTATAAGAAGATATATGGTAGGACTCTGTGAGAGGAGAGATAGTAGTGTAGAGGAAGTTCGTTCTTAAGCATTAAGGTCTCTTTCTTAATGGTAGTGACATCCCATTCTTCTATATTTCCTCTGGGTTGTGTGTATGGAAATATTCGTCATTCCATATCTCAAGGCTCCATGATTGAGTATGGAATTACATTGTTCTTTTAGAATAAAGATATATATTTCCATTAAACATTGACATGCAGATGGAGTATCCCCCTCAAGTTTGAGATGTTCACACATATTTATGCTCATCTTCTTCTAGTCATGAAATTATTTTCTAGGAGAAAGACCTATCTCTAATAACACTTTTTGGACCTATGGGGCCAAGAGGGGAAGGTGAATTGAGCTAAAACCACATAAACAAAATATTCTTTAAACCATTCTCAAGATGAAGATTGCAAGTATTAAAAGCAAGAGAGAGATTGAAACAATCACAATTAGGATGATTTCTAGCCAATATACTCAATTAGGATGAATTCTAGTCATTATTGGGAGAGGAGGGGATCACAAATTCTTTTTCATTTTTTTCTTCCCCCTCTATGGCTATAGTGCACTTTGCATAAATCTACATCTATAATGATGAAGACTGAGATTATGGTGCCAAAACATGGCTAATGACATTAGAAGACAAGACCTAGTTACCTTTGTTGGACATGTTTTGTGTTCAAAATATTGACTGGTGGACATATCAGGTCTTGACTTTTAGCACATCTTTAGAGATATGCGTCATACAATCTCGGCGATTGGAAAACACAGACAATGGAAATTCACTCATTTTGACTTTCAAATAAATGCTAAGTGTGATATTGTTATATTATAATTAAGATAGTTACACCTATTAGTTTACATACAATTCATATAAAAATATAAGTGACTCACGACAAAGATATAAGAAGAAATATATCTATTGATCAATTTTGATCTTTGTGCATGTTTTTCTTGAACCGTTCAAATAAGGGTTCGCACGTTTTAGGTATTTGGGGAGTTCACTTTTCATGTCCCCCAGTTAAGGAAAGACCTTCAAGTTGAGAGCCATTACCTACAAATTTTCCCAATGATTCATATTTTGCAAATAATAAATAATAAAAACCAATTTCATTAATTCACAAATATTGTTTACAAAATACTTTTACATGAAATTTCATTAATAAAATGTACATAGAGAAGAAGCGTCTATCTAAATCCCCCTTACTTAGATTAATGCCTTCACATGGTTTCATCTTTATCTTCATGTCCCTTATCATGCATATCATCACATACCTAAAAGGTCGTGAAACAAAATACGGTCAGAATGAAAAGTCATATCGGTATGTGGGGGAAACAAAACTTCACAAGTAATGATAACAACATAATTCAACAATTAATGTTTAACAAACCAAATTTAACATTTTCACCATGACTACTGAATATAGGTTTCTTCACCCTCTCTCATAACCCCTCAGGGCCGCATACTACAGTATTCACTATCTTCCCCTATCCAGGAAGATGACTTCATCATGTTCCCCCTATCCAAGTAGGTGACTTCATCATGTCTCCCCCTTTCCAGGCGAGTGACTTCTCATGTACCCCCTATTCAGGCTAGTACCAAAATATGTCTTCCCCTATCCATATGTATGGCCTTTCCATAGATCTATAGGTGGCCTAGATTCAGGCTAGTCATGTTCATATATAATGTGATAATCATAGTCACTTTAAAGTTTGCATGGAATGAAATAAGAAAGCATGCATATAATTTCAACCATGCGAGGAAAACCTCCAAGAAACCACATGAAACTACAATGGATAATCTTAGGCGTAATCACATACCTTTGTCATACAGATTATTCACTTATACTTCAAGCATATTGTCCAATCAAGCAATCATCATTTAATCTGCATTGTGTAAATTCTAAACTTTCAACAATCATATTGATCACATTAAAACCCTATTCGGTCCTAATCTAGGGTTTTAGGTTTTCCTTGGTATCAAGTCAGCATTATGGTCATGTTTGATACCCCTAATTCCTGTGTTGATCATTAATTAAATGACTTAAGAAACCTTATTCGCATTAGATGCATCCATGATCATTAGATCTAGCATGTTGTTATATTAGGACCACATATATCAAATTAGGCATATTAAGTTTATAACAAGTTGCACCATTGATGCTCCTATACATGTTAATGATCATCCATTCTAGAAACCATAACTAGGCAACATCATTATCATGATCACCTTTATTCCTCATCTT
This sequence comes from Alisma plantago-aquatica, assembly GCA_963693085.1. Taxonomy (NCBI): domain Eukaryota; kingdom Viridiplantae; phylum Streptophyta; class Magnoliopsida; order Alismatales; family Alismataceae; genus Alisma; species Alisma plantago-aquatica. Next base: position 925,405,086 of record OY856411.1, on the reverse strand, counting down.
GTTCAATAATATCAGAGATAAGAGCACAACAGGGGGATTTTTAAGGTATTCAACATGTTAATACCAAAACTTGGGTTTTTATTCTTTAATCACCCCCATAAATACATGTTAGCATTACTTTTGGAGTTTGAAGCATAATTAGACTCTAAAACTATTTTATTTGAACTCCCCTTGTTTGTTGATCAACTTTCATATGTAATCCAAATAAATATGAGTTTCCAATTAATTAGTATTGTTAAAACAACTTCACAATATATGAACCAATAGAAACATGCCACGTCAGTAGGAAAGATACCTTTAATTTTCATTTGACTTCCTCCTCTAGGATTGTGGATCCCTGCTTGGACCCATCTAACCCACTGCCCAGGTCTGGCCCCTCATTCTACTTCTCCCACGTGACGTCCCCCTAGTCCAAGTCGTGTAAGTCCACACAGATGATGTACGACGCCATCACCAAGGCCATTCGCCTCCTGCCTGGACTGCCGCCACCATCTTTGTCATATAGATGTTGGCTCCTCGCACCTGCACTCATTTGCCCACACTGTCACGACAGCCAACGTCTGTCACCCCTACTGTAGGGCACCCTAGGTGCAACCATGGTGGCCAAGAGAGATGCTCCCTATGAATCCAAGGGACTACGAGGAGGCACTCTTATCTACTTAGACGGCATCTACTAATCTGTAGATGGAGCCGCAACCCTGGCACAACTACAACAGTTGTTTGTGGTTCCCCTTCAGGACTCTAGGGCATGACGGTAAGAGAGAGAATTCCCTTCAAGGATTGTGTTGTGTGGATGAGTGGAGGAGGGGAAGTCACGGGTCAGGGTGTTTGGAAGTCAGTGTCGTTAGTTGTTAATGATGGGTTTGCATCGCTGGTAGCAGGCTCTATGCACTGCCATCTCCTTCTTTCAACCCAATGACTAGTTTGGGAGAGACTTCCTTCCTCCTAGCAAAGCCAAGGAAGGTTGTCATAGATAAGCAAGGAGGCGGTAGAGTTGCAGAGGCATGTCTACGTTGAAAGTGAGGCTTCAATGGCTCCCTATATATATATACATAACTCTTGAGGAACCCTACTAGTTTCCATTGTAAAGAGAAAGGGTAAGACTGGGTACGGGTCCCTTTCTCTACAAGCACATGGTGATGAATAGTACGGTGATAAATAGTAGATATGGCAGGTGTTTTCATAATATTGATAATGTAGTCTCTCTTCTCATTTCTTTTCTCAAAGATATCCCCCTTTTAAAAACTAATTAGGAAGGATCATATTCCTCCTCCTTGAAAATCTTAGTTTTTACTTTGTTAACAATAAGTCACAAAAGGAAACCTCCTATTTCTAAAAATTAAGACTTGGAATTGGTAGCCTTGACATACAGGGAAAAGAAACAATCAAGCCCATCTTATTTTATAAATATGGATTTTGTTGAGATAATCATATGTATAATACTTGCCCTCCAAGCAATTAAATAGTCACCATTATCATATAAGGAGTTATTATGATATGGAAGGTGTTTCTTAAACACTGACAACCCACATCCATTAAAAGACATTTATTTTTTATTCAACTACTCAATACCAACTAGGAAACAATATATTCCTCTTTTATTCCTATAAATCCAAAGGTCGTAATAAGAAACCATCATCTTCTCATAAAAACTTGACAATTATATAATTACCAAAAGCCATTAATATTTGTTCATGTATGAGTTTCTTATTTTTATTTATCTGGTGCTACAAGCACTCATGCCAATAAGTGAACCACATTATTATTCTACCAATACTACCATTGGAGAAGACTATTTATCAAATCATGATTTATATTCAATTTCACCAAAATTGGGGATATTACATCCACCCCTCCTTAAAAGGAATTTGTCCTCAAAATTCACACATAGTAAGCTTAAGGTGAATGAGAACTCATCTTAGTTTCAAGCCTTAGGGTTAGAAATCCTAGTTAGATAGTCTTAATATATTTTATTTATATGCTGATTCCTCACGTCATTACTAGGATTGGTACTTGAATTCAATTCAGGATACATCCAAATCCTTAGTAATTACACATTATCATCTCTTAGTGATTCCATTTTCATTTTGGGATATCAATTTTACTTGGTGACTATCTTTTCACCTAAGTTTCCCACCTATTATTCATTCAATTTCACATAAGGGTGAGATAACACCACTAACCCTAGGACATATCATTAGGTTCAACTTAAAGTATTCATTCTCATATATCACTACTACAGAAAATGTTTTTTACAACGGGAGATAGACAACAATTCTGATGATTGTGTTGTAATTAGCATACTTATCACAACAATCCCATTTTTGTGTTGTATATTGTATATTTTATACAACACAAGTCATTTACAACATGCCAAACCTATTGTAGTGTAGGAGGATACTACAACAACTGCTAAAGTGTTGTAATAGGTTGTAGTATCACAACATATTCAAAACCGTTGTAAAAGATGTTATTTACACAACATATTTTGACCCGTTGTAATAGTCACATGTTGTAATAGACCATCATTACACAACGCAGACTCACCCGTTGTAGTATGTATTAATTATACAACAGGCCTTTACATGTTGTATTTGGTACTTGTTGTAATAGACTACCATAATACAACATATTAAAACTCGTTATATCCCAACATGAGACAACAAACTCCAACCTGTTGTTATATATTATAATTACACAACATGTTGTAACATGTTGTAATATCCACAC